>CM055116.1:92477396-93034896 GCA_029206835.1 Rana muscosa | reverse complement strand
CTGTAAGGAGGGGGGGGGGGGGGGGGGGGTGTATAGATTGCATGACTCGTGTATAGGAATTATGTGAAATATATGCAATAAAGTGACACATAAGTATGAAGAATGTATATATATATATATATATATAAGACATGAATGTTTCCAGGGAATCTACAATTGCTACTTTGTGTGTAATGTTGACATCATGTTCGGATGGGGGGTATTATACTTGCACTGTACATATACAATGAATTGATGTAGAGGGGTCAATGTTGGTGACATGTCAGATTGTCCCAGTATGACCCCAGCAGCCCCCCAGCCTTACCTGTGCCACTGACTGCGATCTCACAGTCACTGCAGCCCGGGGTCTCCTCTTCTTCCTCCTTCTTAGGTCTGGCCTCCAGGGGCCTCACCCCCGATCCCTCCATCCTCAGGCTTCCCTCCACCGGCCTCCCCGGGTCCCCCTCCTCACTGAGAGCAGAGTCCGAGTCCCATCCAGCCTGCTCCTTCCCTGCCAGTCCTCTGGCCTCCACCTCCCCGAACAGCCTCCAGCAGCAGGCGGGGGTGGTGGGGCTGCCGCTGGCGGGGATCAGGCGGCCCAGCCTGGGGTAGGTGGCCCCTCGGTCCTCCTTCTTGTTCAGGATGGCCTGGATGGAGAAGGAGGTCAGGGTGCCGGAGCTCCTCACAGCCATCTGCAGGGGGGATGAGGAGGAGGATGAGGATGATGGAGGGGGGGGGGGGGGTCAGGCTGCTAGGAATCCCCTCCGACGATCGGATCACTGGGGAGAAGCCAGGTGACAGCCCATGCAAGTCACTGGGGGGGTCATTCGCTCCACTTATTCAGATATGTCCAGGAATGGGCGCACAGGAGCGTCTGCTGTCAGCAACACACAAAAGGGCGATCCCAGGATCTCATCTACTGGATGGCATCACCGCACTCTGCTATTGGGAGCGGACCCGGGAGGGAACAGCCTGCCTCCACATAGACAGGTCCTCCTTGCCCCGGACAGACCAGGCAAATCGAAGACCCCTCCGACCTTCTCCAGATGTCTTCTCTGCTCAGCAAAGACAGGGCAGGAACACCACTGATCCCCAGAATCTTCCCTACACTGCCTCTGCTCCCTGTGTCTACTCTCTCTACCTCTGCTCCCTGTGTCTACTATCTGTACCTCTGCTCCCTGTGTCTACTATCTGTACCTCTGCTCCCTGTGTCTACTATCTGTACCTCTGCTCCCTGTGTCTACTATCTGTACCTCTGCTCCCTGTGTCTACTATCTGTACCTCTGCTCCCTGTGTCTACTATCTGTACCTCTGCTCCCTGTGTCTACTATCTGTACCTCTGCTCCCTGTGTCTACTATCTGTACCTCTGCTCCCTGTGTCTACTATCTGTACCTCTGCTCCCTGTGTCTACTATCTGTACCTCTGCTTCCTGTGTCTACTATCTGTACCTCTGCTCCCTGTACCTCTGCACTGTGCCTACTTCCTGTGTCCTCTGCCTCTGCTCTCTGTGCCTCTGCTCTCTGTGCCTCTGCTTTCTGTGTCCACTCTCTGTGCCTCTGCTCTCCTTGTCCCTGTGCCTCTGCTTTATGTGTCCACTCTCTGTGCCTCTGCTCTCCTTGTCCCTGTGCCTCTGCTTTATGTGTCCACTCTCTGTGCCTCTGCTCTCCTTGTCCCTGTGCCTCTGCTTTATGTGTCCCTGCTTTCTGTGTCTCTGCTCTTTATGTCTACTCTCTGTGTCTCTTTTCTCGCTGCCTCTTATTTTTCTACAGGGAAAGCTCTGTGATCAGAGATGTCCCTCTTCTGTGTACAATCCCTGTATGATTGTTGTGAAGGCTGAGAGGTGTTCTGTCCCTGTCTGCTCTCTGTACAGGATGTGATCTGAGCTGTCCTTATCCGCCTGTAAATCTGTCCCTCTGTGCTCCCCTGTAAATGTGCCCCCTGTCCTCCCCTGTAGATCCTTATGTGCTCTTCTGTAGATCTGTCCTTCTGTGCTCTTCTGTAGATCTGTCCTTATGTGCTTTCATGCAGATCTGTGTTATCCAGCAGATCTGTTCTTTCCTGAAGATCTGTGCTTCCCTGCAGATGTCTTTCTGTGTTCTCCTGTAGATCTCTGCTTCCCTGTAGATCTCTGCTTTCCTGAAGATCTGTGTTCTCCTGTAGATCTCTGCTTTCCTGTAGATCTCTGCTTTCCTGTAGATCTGTACTTTCCTGTAGATCTGTGTTCTGTAGATCTGTGCTTTCCTGAAGATCTGTGTTGTCCTGCAGATCTCTCTTCTGTCCTGTATACAAGATGTCCCTCTTATGCTCTCCTATACAGGCTGAGCTCCCTGCAGAGGGATCTCTGGCATTGGATGATGTCTTTGCACTCACTCTCTTCTCTCTCATTGCTCACCTGTGAGTGACAGCTGCAGCCAGCGCATTCTGATTGGCTGTTTTTTGGAACAGGGCGCATCTTATTGGCTAGACAACTCCTGGGAATGCTGACCATACGCAGAGACATTAACCCCTAAATCCTCAGCATGAAAACACAGAGTGCCATTAGTGTGCAAGAAAATAAATCAAATTAGTAATGTTACCACACAGTAAGGGATTAACTAGCTGGATGGCAAAAGCTACTAACCCAAAACCAGACGACTACTTACCTTCATGTATTAGATCGACCGAATTCCCAATTGGACGAGGAAGACTGCTGCTCTTGGTAAATAACAATAATATATGAAAATACTAAATGATTCCAACCTCTTATATATATTTACTGCAAACCTTCATATTTCTTTTTTAATTTATATATGCACACTTAACTTAAGCTGGACATACATTATACAATTTTCTCGTTCAATTTCCTTAGCTTTACCTTCAACTATATAGTTTGAGGGCCTGTCTGATTGTATACAAACTGAAAATGTTTAGGTCTGACCTCATATTATATGGTTTTGGTAAAATTGTAGAAGAACATTGTATAATATAAGGCCAGCCTTTGACCTTTCCCAACTGGCAAAACATTTCCCAGATTATTTATTGCTATTCTAAGCTGTTCTACTATTATCTATCTATCTATCTATCTATCTCTATCTATCTATCTATCTATCTATCTATCTATCTATCTATCTCTATCTATCTATCTATATCTATCTATCTATCTATCTATCTATCTATCTATCTATCTATCTATCTATCTATCTATCTATCTCTATCTATCTATCTATCTACCTATCTATCTATCTATCTACCTATCTATCTATCTATCTGTCTGTCTATCTATCTATCTATCTATCTATCTATCTATCTATCTATCTATCTCTATCTATCTATCTATCTATCTATCGATCTATCCATATATCTATCCATATATCTATCTATCTATCTATCTATCTATCTATCTATCTATCTATCTATCTATCTATCTATCTATCTATCTATCTACACACCCATCTATAAAAGTAAAGATAATAAAAATATATAAAAAAATAATAATAGTATAATATTTTATTACTACTTTGCATTTCAGAGCCATGCACTAGTAATTTACACCTTTCCAACTCGCAAACAAATGTCACAAATTATATATATCGATATTCCAAGTTGTTATCTATCTATCTATCTATCTATCTATCTATCTATCTATCTATCTATCTATCCATCTATCTTTTATATATAAATATAGGTAATAAAAATATAAATAGCATAATAATAGTATTCTGTAAATCACTGAACCAAATATGAACAAAAATTCTAGAAAAATTACCAATATTATATTACTCGAGGGAGTGCTAGGTTTCATTTTCATGAGTATAATTTAGAAATAATTGGGTATTATTTTCAAATGATATACTGATATATATATATATATATATATATATATATATATATATATATATATATATATATATATATATATATATACACACATAAATACATAGATAGATAAATAAATAGATAGATAGATAGATAGATAAATAGATAGATAGATAGATAAATAGATAGATAGATAGATAGATAGATAGATAGATAAATAGATAGATAGATAATATATATGTAATACCTCTTTCTCTGTATAATTAAATAGATAGATAGATGTTATTTATGTAATATCTCTCTCTCTCTGTATAATTAAAATAGATAGATAGATAGATAGATAATATATATGTAATATCTCTCTCTGTATAGATAGATAGATAGATAGATAGATAATATATATGTAATATCTATCTCTGTATAGATAGATAGATAGATAGATAGATAGATAGATAGATAGATAATTGTACATAAGAGAGTTGGCAGCGATCCTTCTCCTGCCGGTACATGGGTAGTCTGGCCCTGATAAGAACATACAAATATTCCTGTATTAATAGAAAGATTCGTCTTTTTTTAGTATTTATCAGATTTCTACATATAATTTGTATATAATATTTAATATAGATAATTTTTAACCCAAATAATAACTTGGCAAAATCGCCAATGTGTCCTCTACCTATCCGGTGGATATTAGTTCTTCCTATATTGTTACATGGGATGTAGATTGTCTGGATTCAGGCAATCAGTTCGGCTCGGACACATTCATATCTGTACAATTTGTGCACATCGTCCTGTGTGGACCCTTCCCGGTGGTACATCTGAAGGCACTATTTTTTTTTTTCTTAGTTTTACCAGTAATCCACTCAGAAACTATACTGTATCCGATTAAAATAATTGCAATTTTTGGCAAAAAAAGAACCTAGTAATAACTTAGTAACCTAATAAATGTAATCATAGGGGGGAGTAATTGGATTCAAAACAGACATTGGCGTTGATTTGCTAGAGGGGCTGAGCCTGTTCACTTAGCAAAGTCAAAGTTCACTGTGATTAGTAAATAAGGTAAGACGGTGTAATCTTTAATCATCTATCCATGTGCAGGCATTTTTTATTACTCAGGATTGGATATACAAAGCTAGGGTTGTCCTGTTTAATAAGCAGTGAGCGAATATTTCTTATAGCAAACTCAAATTAATATCTTCTCCTCCAGTTAGCTAATGAGCCATAGAGAATGGACGGGACCGATATATAGATGATTGATCAGTCTGGAAGTTGTATTGGGGGGGGGGGGGGGGGCTGTACAACAATGGATAGGATATTGCTGCAATTAATTGGCTTATATCGACCGAAAATACAAGTTCAACTCCCGAATACAGTTCTAGGTGAAAGCTGATTTCTGATAGGATGCAATGAATTACCGACCATCATTGTACTGAATATAATAGTACATTGGTATACTGTATATGTATATAAATATTAGATAATACTTCTCTGCTGACAGTCATGATACATTATAGGGAGTTTGATGTCACCGATAATCAAGTCATATTCATCAATGTATAACCATCTCTAGATCTATAATTCTGATCCCATTTAACTCCACTAAGTGCCGCTTTCTTACAATCGCTAGAACAATTTTTATAAAATTCATAAAAAAATAATATATATATATATATATATATATATATATATATATATATATATAAAATTATATTACTTTCCAAACACACATGACATATCTACTCCTCCTAGCCAACTACATTTAACGATCTCAGTCCATTTGACTATGTACTTACCCATTATCATCTGACTTACTACACTGGGGTGATTTACTAAAGGATCATGTGCATTGGAAAGGTATGTTTTAATTCCGGAGTCATCAAGAGTCAAAACCTCTCCTTTTCACAAATAAAACTGTTCCTATTTTCTTCTAGGGATTAAATACCGGTAGATCATCTATAGGAAAATGTCAGGGTGGATATTTCAAGGTGCCTTTACACAGTGCCAGTGGAAAAATGGCTACACAGTGCCAGTGCACATAGGGAAATAGTATATGCCTTTACATAGTGCCAATATATATGCCAGTGCACAAGCCCTTGTATAGGCAAATAATATATTCATTTACATAGTGCCAATATATATGCCAATACACAGTGCCAGTGCACAAGCCCTTGTATAGGCAAATAATATATTCCTTTACATAGTGCCAATATATATATGCCAATACACAGTGCCAGTGAAAAAGCCCTTGTATAGACAAATAATATACTGTATTCCTTTACATAGTGCCAATATATATGCCAATAAACAGTGCCAGTGCACAAGCCCTTGTATAGGCAAATAATATATTCCTTTACATAGTGCCAATATATGTTCCAATACACAGTGCCAGTGTACAAGCCCTTTTTTTTTTAGAGAAATAGTATACAGTATGCCTTAACACTGTGCCATGTGTCAATACATAGTGCCAGTGCAGAAGCCCTTATATAGGGGAATAGTACATGCCTTTACACAGTACCAGTAAATGTGCTAATACTGAGTGCCAGTGCAGGTGACTTATGCAAATGCATTCAGTCTGATTTACTAAAGGAGTTTAGAATTTTCACTCATAAATTGCATGAATATTGAGTTCAATTGTGCAATCATGTGCAGGAGAAATAAGTAAACTTGGATTTGCTTTTGAATGGATAATTGAAGGGAATATTCACACAACATATTGTGTAAACATTCTGTACCCCTTTAGTAAATGAGCCTCACAGTGTCAGTGCATGTGTAATGCAAATAGTGTATGTGCTATTATATAGTGCCAGTGCATGTGCTATCAATAGTTCCAGTAGATGTTCCCTTACACAGTTCCAGGTTAATTGCCCTTTTATAGGGCCAATACAAACACCCTTAGATAGTGCATATATCTTATATAGTGCTAGTGCAAGTACTCTTACATAGTGCCACTGTATGTCTCCTTACAATGTGCCAGTGCATGTGCCCTTATAAAGTGCATTTGTACGTATCTATACAAAGTGTCAGTGCATACACCCTTGCAAAGTGCCAGTGCATGTATTCTTATAGTGCCAGAGCATGTGCCTATACAGAGTGCCTGTTTATGTACAATTACAAAGTGCCAGTGCATATACCCATGCAAAGTGCCAGTGCATGTATCCTTATAGTGCCAGTGCAAATACTCTTACAGAGTGCCTGTGTATGTACAATTACATAGTGCCAGTGCATGTACCCTTGCAAAGTGCCAGTGCATATATCCTTATATAGTGCCAGTGCATGTACTGCACATGTACATTTTGCCAGTTCCCTTACATAGTTCCAGTGCATGTACTGTACATGTACATTGTTCCAGTGTGTGTGCCTTTACAGAGTGCCTGTGTATGTACAATTGCAAAGTGCCAGTGCATGTAACCTTGCAAAGTGCCAGTGCATGTAACCTTGCAAAGTGCCAGTGCATGTAACCTTGCAAAGTGCCAGTGCATGTATCCTTTATGGTGCCAGTGCCCCCTACATAGTTCCAGTGCATGTACTGTACATGTACATTGTTCCAGTGTGTGTGCCTTTACAGAGTGTCAGTGTATGTGAAATTTATTACATAGTGCACATGCCTTAGCACTGTTGCAGCCTTTACCCTGGCTAATATTCACCATTTCAATGGAAACTAAGGCTTAAGCTATAGCTTGAGGCACTGTGCCCTAAATGGCTCTTGTGATTTGACAGCATACATTTCCATAGCATTGCTGTGACCCTCCAAAGGCCAGCATTGTGCAGACTAGACAGGTCCTCTCTAAACAGTAGCACAGACTGAGCTATTAAACCCTAGAAGCATGCCACCAGGTGCTTGGCAGGGACAATGGCAGCTCCAGCAGAGACATGGCTCAGACAAGGCTTATGAGATGCAGGCTTCAACAGCCCCATCCATAATCATCTTGTAAAAATACAGTCTGACAATAAGATAAACTTTACCATAATGAGGGGCACTGTACAACCAAGTGCCATTGTGTTATAACCACTAAAAGTGAGTTGGCCATTAATAAAATAAAGAATGACACAGGGGAGGGGGGTCTGAGACAGGGCTGGTGATGAGGCTTCCTGAGATCTGCAGGCAAGTTGGGTGGTCTGTGTTTATTTCAACAGTGTTAACTAGACCCCTTCCTCACCTCCCTGTGCAAGAGCCTTCAGCAGCTTGTCCTGCTGAGATCCTCTTCACACAGTTCCCTGTCATCCCCCAGGAGAAAGAAATCTCCACATTTTGCAGGGCCGCGTGTTTATTTTTCACCCCACCAAGAAGTTAATGTATAGGCCAAGATCAATATGGTGCTGGATTTGTGAACAAGGAACCGCCAGGTAGTTTTCCAGCCTCCCTGCCAGGGAAGAACTTCCAGAGAATCCCCTTCTTGTGTTTTTCAGGCTCCTTTCTCCATACTCATTCCTGTAGAAAACAGTAGCCTGATTCCTCCTTGGCACTGCAGGCTCTCCATAGGCTTTTAGCATTTTTAGGCTTGATTGTCTTGCATATTACCTATTTATTTTGTATATTATTTTATTAATTTATATATGGTTGGGGGTTTGCAGACAACTCAGAGTTATGTCCATCAGTTCCTGCTCTTTAAACTTGCCCTTTAAGGGGCATCAGAATCAAGCTGGCCCTTTAAGGGGCATCAGAATCTGTGAAAGCTGTCAACAGCTGCCCATAAATCATTAGCCTAGCCTAGGTTCACACTAGTGCTGCTGCACAATTATGGGGTTTTCCAGTGCATTTAATTAGGGTGTTTTGCATGCGTTCTTGATGTGTTTTCATGTTTTTTTTTGTTGTTGTTAAAGTGACACTAAGACTGCATTCACACCTGAGCGTAGCGTTTCGAGCGTTTTTACCGACGTTTTGTCGCACGAATTTGCGCCCGTAGAAACACTCGTTGTCGCACTAGACGCTTGAATCGAGCGTTTCCATTAGATTCTATGACTCCTAAAACGCCCAAATCTGCCCGATTCACGCAACAAAAAAGGGTCCGGAACTTGTTTGAGCTTCAGGCGTTCAGCTTTAGGCATTTTGGAGTGGAGATGTGAACCATCTCCATAGAGAATAATGGATTTTTTCCCCCTCTAGCGTTTTGTAGCTTCAGGCTTCAGGCTACAAAACGCTCAGGTGTGAATGCAGCCTACAGGTTCAGTTGAAAAAAATAAATAAATAACAAACATGTTATACTTACCTCCACTGTGCAGTTCGTTTTGCACAGAGTGGCCCCTGAACATCCCTGGATTGAGGACACTGTCCCCGGACCAAGTCTGTCCCCGGTTTTGTCCCCGGATTGGATTTGAACAGGGGCTGGGACAATTTCAAAGACAGTCAGTGCAGAATTAAAAAAAAAAAAAAATTCTGAATTACGCACATCCGCTGTGCCGTTTCTACTAGCTTGGGGGGGGGGGTGTATTTTTTCCATTATCTGTGCCCCTTTCTGATGATCATGTGCTGATCAGAGCGGAGGGAATATTTCTTCAGTTTTCCGCTCGCATGTTCTTCTGCCTTGGCTCAAGTCCCGGCCAACCGCCTGCCTACCTCTTTGCCTTCCCTGGCAGAGTGATCTTCCTCTGCTCCCCACCCAGTAGTAGCCGGGGCCCGGAGTGTAAGACTTGAGAGGCTGTGAGGCAGGTGGTGGCGGCGACGGGCAGAGAGTCGCTGATTGCCGCCATTACTAGTAAAAAAATTAATATGTCCCCGGATTTAATTAAAAAAATCTGGTCACCTTACTCTTCTGGGGTCCCATGGAGGCTCTCGTGGCTCCTCCCTGTAATAGATAACCTCCTCTGGGAAGCTCTCTCCTGAGAGGGTTACCTTGCGGGCGCACTCCCGTGTCATACACTCGGCGTCCATAGCTGCCGAGTGTATAACTCGGCCCCGCCCCCGGCGCCCGCATCATTGGATTTGATTGACAGCAGCGGGAGCCAATGGCTGCACTCCTATTAATCTATCCAATGAAGAGCTGAGAAGCCGCGGAGAGAGCGACGCAGGATCGCACCCACGGAAATTCGGGGCTCAGGTAAGTAAAAGGGGGGGGGGAGCTGGGGGTCGGACACTGCAAGGTGTTTTTTCACTTTAATGTATAGGATGCATTAAAGGAGTAGTAAAGTTACATTTTTTTTCACCTTAATGCATCCTATGCATTAAGGTGAAAAAACATTTGACAATACCGCCCCCCCCCCCCCCCGAGCCCCCGTTTTACTTACCTGGCCCCTCGAAAGTCCCGCGCTCGTCCCCGTCATCCTCTTCGGTTTTCAGCCTGGCCGCCGATTGGCTACACTGGATGGATTGAAAGCAGCGCAGCCATTGGCTGGCGCTGCTGTCAATCACATCCAATGACGCGGCGCGCCGGGGGGCGGGGCCGAGTGATACAGTCGGCGGCTATGGCCGCCGCTGTATCACGGGAGCGCGCCCGCAATAACTCCACACCATGCGAGCTCGCTCGCATTATGGTGTGGAGTCCTTGTGGGGAGGAGCCGAGACAGCCGCCGAGGGACCCCAGAAGCGGAGGATTGGGGCCACTGTGTGCAAAACGAGCTGCACAGTGGAGGTAAGTATAAACTGTTTGTTATTTAAAAAAAAAAAATGGGAACCTGTAGTGTTCCTTTAAGGTGAAAAAATACGAGCCTTTACAACCCCTTTAAGTACAAAACCCTGCTAAAAATATATGTACACATGTTTTTAACCACTTACAGACCATGTGGTAAAGCAAAGTATTGGTACGTCGCTGCCTGTTTCCACGTTTAGGGGACACGAATGCGTGCCACCCCGTTGACACCCGCTGTGATTGTACACAACAGGAGTCTGTCAGCAGGTCCCAACCAATGTGTCATGGTCCGAGACCTGCTGATTGCCTGTGTACATTCACAGCCCAGAGCCCTGTGGTGACAAACAACACAGGGCTCTTTACAGAGAGTACGATTTCTCTGTTTCTTATCTCTGCAAAGGATCTTTGCAGGGATAAGAAACAAACAGATTATTAGTAAAGATCAGCACACATAAAAACGTATTAGGCACACACTTAATCCCTTGATTATCCGAGATGTTAATCCCTTCCCAACCAGCGTATTTAGTACAGTGACAGTGTATAGTATTATCACTGATCACTGTATTAGTGTCACTGGTGATGTTCGTGGCAGTTAGTCAATTCCTACCCAGTGTCAGTTAGTGTCAGATTGCTCTCTGCACTATCACAGTCCCACTATAAGTCGCTGATCACCACCATTAGTAGTAAAAAAAAAAAAAATCTATTGTTTGTAGACACTATGGGGTTGATTTACTAAAGGCAAATAGACTGTGCACTTTGCAAAGTGCAGTTGTACTCTGCAAAGTGCAGTTGCTCCAGAGCTTAGTAAATGAGCAGAAGCTCTGCTGACTTCCATCATCCAATCATGTGCAATCGAAAATGCTGTTTTTTTGTTTTTTTTCCTTGCATGTGATTGGGTATTCTTTGCAAAGTGAAGCTTTACCTCATTTACTAAGCTCTGGAGCAACTACACTTGAAGAGAACAACTGCATTTTGCAAAGTGCACAGTCTATTTGCCTTTAGTAAATCAACCCCTATAACTTTCATGCAAACCAATTAATATACACGTATTGGGATATTTTTTTTTTTTTTTTTTACCAAAGACATGCAGCAGAGTACATTTTGGCCTAAATTTATTGAGACTTTTCTTTACATTTTTTTTTATTAGATGTTTTATATTAGAAAGTAAAACAAAATGTTTTTGTTTTGTTTTTCAAAATTTTCAGTCTTTTTTTCATTTATATATAAAAAACAAAACAAAACAAAAACCCAGTGGTGATCAAATACCATCAAAAGAAAGCTTGTGTGAAAGATTTTTTTTTGTTTTGGTACAGCCTTGCATGACCGTAAAATTAGTAGTGCAGCTCTAAATAGCAAAAAATGGCCTGGTCATGAAGGGGATGAAACCTTCTGGAGCTGAGGTGGTTAATGCATTTTTCATGCGCTCCTATTGAAGTCTATGGGTCCAAAAACACACTATGCTGCACCATAAGAAGCACCTTGCATCTTTAAAAAAAAAAAAACGCACATTAATATGAATGCGCATCAGAGAGAATATTTCCTTTGTCCTGCATTGTAAAGTAACAGCAGTTGGTGGAGAAATGGCACTAGTGTGAGTGGGGCCTTAGAATTGGCCATACATGTTACAATGTGATTGTACAACATGTCCATTAGGCCCCATTCACAACTGAGCATTTTGTAGCTCAAAGCTAAAAAACATGAAAGTTTCCATTGTTTTAAATGGTGTCCGTTCACACACGCTTATTTCTTGAAAAAGTACAGGAGCTTTTTTTCAGGCAGAATTGGGCACTTTTGGCCCAGCAGACTTCTGTGGCAGTGCCTGAAATAAAATGTAAAAATGCATGTTATGTATAATGAAAGTCTATTAGGCTTTTGGTTTATTGTGTCCATTTACACTTGCCGTTATCTCTGGCCCTGGAGGCTGCAGAAGGTAAATGGACAGCGGCGCCCGTTTACACCCGGCCACCCATAGGGCACACTGTCTGTGTCCACTCTGCATAAACTGAACAGGCCTGGATGTGACATCTGTATCACTCTGCTCCAATCAGCGGTGGGTCAGCTCACAGATCAAAGCAGAATCCACATCATGTGAAAGGAACCTAAAGTAAGGTGACCAGATTTTTAAAATGAAATCCGAGGACATTATTATTATTTTTTTTATTGGCAAATGGTAAACTATTTTAAAAGCATATTTTCCTCAAATGATATACAGTGGAACCTTGGATTACAAGCGTAATCCGTTCCAGGAGAATGCTTGTAATCCAAAGCACTCGCATATCAAAGCGAGTTTCCTCATAGAAGTCAATGGAAACGAAAATAATTTGTTCTACATTGACTTCTATAGCATGCAATACCGCATATGGCCAGAGGTGGGGGGGCACCGGAGAGAGTGGGAAATACTCGGAGACCGTTCGGCTGCATTCGGAAACCCCCAGAAAGGCTCGGAAACACTCGGGAACTGAGTATTTCCGAGTGTTTCCGAATGTCTCTGAACGGCTCCGGCGCCCCCACATCTCTGGCCACTGCAAACCGCAGAGGATTGAATCCTGCTTGCTTTGCAAGACAACACTCGCAAACCGAGTCAAGATTTAAAAAAAAAAGATTTGCTCGTATTGCGAAACGCTCGTTAACCGCGTTACTCGCAATCCGAGGTTCCACTGTACGCAGTGTATGCGGTATGTGTTTATGGAATGATTGTTTGATATATACATTATTTCTCACATTTCCTCAATGAAATAAAAACATTTAAAAAAAAATCATATTTGGGGTATGACTACCAAATATTAAGAAGATAAAATAGAGAAAAAACTTGGAGGGAGTGATGGGTTGCGCTACCTATGTGTGTGGGCAAAAAGTGGGTGTGACCAGCAAGTGGGCGTGGTCAGCAAGTGGCGATTTCTTCATGGCGAACAATAGTGATCAGTATGTCCTGGCCTCTCTATACCAATAAAAAAAGCTAACAAATGCACCACAGCCCTACACTTCCTTCTACAAATGGACTTATAAGTGCAATGATAAAACCTATAAAATGATATCCGGTGCAAATCAACCAATGTATGGCAATATAGTAATGATTGTGTCGCCCCCTTTGCAAAAATATTTGAGTAATGGTGAAACCTCCTACATACAATAATAATAACAGAGATGCAAATCAACCCCTGTATTAGAGCATAGTAGTGATGGTGTCACCCTCTCTGCAAAAGGTTAGAAATATTGCAGAGCAATATTTGTACATTGTAAAAATGTTCAGCTCCGGCGCCCCCCCACCTCAGGCCAAACGCGGTACTGCACACCACTTTGGCCTGAATCCTGCTCGTGTTGCGAGACAACACTCGCAAACCGAGTTAGGATTTTTTCAGTGCTCGTCTTGTGAAACGCTTGTTAACTGCGTTACTCGCAATCCGAGGTTCCACTGTATTATGATTATGCACAGGTTGTTCACAGCTAGGCATAGCATTGCTTGAAGCTCAAGGCTTATGAGTTTTTTGGGGGTAATAGTTGAGCATTTTGGCCCTTATAGACTTCAATTAGAAAACATGCATAACACATGTTTTTTTTGGCGTTTTCTTGCTTAGTAAGTAGCTTCCCATAATTAACTAGAAAAAATGTACAAGCCTGAAACACAGGCAAAAACGCCTGGACACCAACAAAAAAAAAAGTTCAAAGACGCACAGCTCATGTATGTATGGGGCTCACTCACATTAAAGCAGTAGTACAATGCTGGGTGATTTTTTTGCCTGAAAGGTAATCTCATAATGTGCTAGTATGGATCGTATACTAGCACAATATGTGAAACCCGGAAAGGAAGACCGGGTGAAGATGGAAACGGCCTCCAGCGCATCGCTGGAATGCTTAGTTTTCAGGTAAGTTTTTATGTGAAACTTTTTTTTTTAATTTTTAATATTATTTTATTACGTTTTTAAATATTACAAGAACAAAGAAAGGAATTTCTTTCTTTTTTATTGATATATTTTTTTTTATACTTTAATCTTTGTTAGTCTTAAAGAGTAACTCCACTTTTATTGTGAAAAACAAACCCTCCGTACATTGCAGGAATTTTAACAAACTCGCAGATCCCTACCTGTTTCTGCTCTAAAGAAAAAGCTGTCTTTTTGATGATGTCAATGTGCGAAGTGAATCTGACTGGGAGAGACTTTTTCAATATTAATCTGCTGATTCACTTGCAGTGTTCTAATGAGGAAAGTTGCAGGGTAAGCATCCCTTTAGAAGCAATGAACTCTTTGGGGGTATTTTACCAAAAATTAAAATTTTGTTGCAGAGAATTGCTAAAATCTGACTTGTATCTTAGTGCAAACTTCTGGGCACATTAGTGAGACAATCGCACAAGCAGGAAATTATATTTCTGGGTAAGTTCTGTATACTAACTTTGTACAGAAGGCCTGCAGGTTCCCATATTACATTGAATTGTACAGAAAATTACAGTGGCTGCAGATTGAAAAGGAAAGTTCATTTTTAATAACATTCAATTACAATATGGCGCAATTTCTCAACAAATCCCTCCCGGACAATACCGCTACGGTAATCTCCAGATGGGAAAGAGATGTAGGAGCATTTGAGGAAGACCAATGGGATGAGGCTCTTGCAGCAGTTCCCCTGTGTTCTTTAAATGTGGCCCAAAGGTTATCCCAATTGTATGTGCTTTTGCGGGTCCATTAAACACCGGCTAGACTGATGAGAATGGGAGTAAGGGAGGATCCAACTTGCTCAAGATGCATGAGAGATCATGGCGACCTGATCCACATGCTGTGGAGATGTCCCAAACTGCACATTTATTGGAAAGAGGAGTTAAAGATTCTTAACCGTGCGTTTCAGATCCAGTTAGTGGAACACCCTAAACTGTGTTTACTAGGAATTATAGACAAAATCCCTGCTGAGGAATCTTCTAGACTAGCCGTGGCTAGGGCTCTCTTCCAGGCTAGACTACTAATTTTGAGATACTGGAAGTCAACGGACCCCCCTACGGTGAAGGAGTGGTTGGCGCAAATGGGCAACACTATCAGGCTGGAAAAATACATCTACCAGCATAGGGGTAGCGTAAAAGAAATAGAAAAAATATGGGCTCCGTGATGGCCCATAATTCACTGTGGCATCGCAGTGCATTGCTGGCTGATGATTGGCCAAGCATGCACTATGATCCGCATGCTTGGCCAATCACAGCTCCGTAAGTACAGAGAGCTGTAATCGGCCAAAGCCAGGGTGGCTTTGGCCAATCATGGCTCAGAGGAGTAGGCATGGCGGCCTTGTGTAGTGTGTTGCAGTGTTGGTTAAAAGAAAGAGAGAGAGACAGTGTAATTTGATTTGAGTTATATAGAGCAGGCAGGCGAGTCAGTTAGCTACAGTTACAGTGTATAGAGGATATATATGCATCCCAGGTGTTGTATATATATTTACAGTATTTTACTTTACTGTATTCAGTTTAGCTAGATCCGTTCCTGTTATTCTCTATACTGACAGGCAGGAAGGTGATTGTGCTATCTGCAGTATTTTCATTTAGTGTACTGTGTCCTTTGCACAGCGTTCACCTAAAGCAGGGGTGTCCAAACTTTTTTGAAAGAGGGCCAGATTTGATAAAGTGAACGTGCATGAGGGCCGACCATTTTGCCTGACATTGTTTGAACCATTAAAATTCGGTGTAAGTGTGTTCGTCCGAGCACTAATACACTGCCCAACAAGAATTCTCCTGCCTTTGTGGCTGCGTGTGGTGAATATATATATCTCCTCTTTGGTCCCCAACAAATCCCAAAGCACTGCTCAGGGTAAGGATGAGCTCAGATTGTAAAAAATATATATTTTCTCTATCCCCTGAGAAATCTGGCCTTTATCTCTTCTGTGGCCCCTAAGCTCCACTCAGGGCAAGGATGAGCTATTTTTTTTTTTTTTATATTCTCTCTGGCCCCCACCTGTAATTTGCCCTTATTTGCCCTTATCTATTCTGTGGCCCCCAAGTTCTGATCAGGGCAAGGATGAGCTCCTTTTTTTAAATTCTTATATATATTGAAATATTCGCTTTATATCCGTTACAGTAGTAAACTTATCTTATCCCCTGAGAAATCCTCGATGACCTCTGGCGAGCCTGCTAGGACGCTGACAGCATGCAGCGCCCTAGCCAATCACAGGCACTGAGACACAGAGCTCTGCAGCTGTGGACCGGGAAATGACTCGGTGTCTGTTATTGGCGATGCACGCTTCCCAATGGGCTTTGGAACATGCCCCAGCAACACCCAACAACACGCCCAGCTTATCAGTGAGAGGCGCTCAGGAATTAGAGAATATATATATATATATATATATATATATTTTTTTTTTAAACCAAGCTCATCCTTACCCTGTGCGGAGCTTGGGGGGCCACAAAAGTGACAAAAACAAATTGCAAGTGGGGGCCGTATAAAACCGGTACCTCAATACAATTGGTGGTGTTCTCATACTAATACCACAGGCAGGGAGCTGCATTAATTTCATTTAGTGTACTGTGTCCTTTGCACAGCGTGCACCTAAAGGTACCTCAGTACAATTGGTGGTGTTCTCATACTAATACCACAGGCAGGGAGCTGCAAGTATTTTCACTTAGTGTACTGTGTCCTTTGCACAGCGTTCACATAAAGGTACCTCAGTACAATTAGTGGTGTTCTCATACTAATGCCACAGGCAGGGAGCTGCATTATTTTCACTTAGTGTACTGTGTCCTTTGCACAGCGTGCACCTAAAGGTACCTGAATACAATTGGTGGTGTTCTCATACTAATACCACAGGCAGGGAGCTGCAAGTATTTTCACTTAGTGTACTGTGTCCTTTGCACAGCGTTCACATAAAGGTACCTCAGTACAATTAGTGGTGTTCTCATACTAATGCCACAGGCAGGGAGCTGCATTATTTTCACTTAGTGTACTGTGTCCTTTGCACAGCGTGCACCTAAAGGTACCTGAATACAATTGGTGGTGTTCTCATACTAATACCACAGGCAGGGAGCTGCAAGTATTTTCACTTAGTGTACTGTGTCCTTTGCACAGCGTTCACATAAAGGTACCTCAGTACAATTGGTGGTGTTCTCATACTAATGCCACAGGCAGGGAGCTGCATTATTTTCACTTAGTGTACTGTGTCCTTTGCACAGCGTTCACATAAAGGTACCTCAGTACAATTAGTGGTGTTCTCATACTAATGCCACAGGCAGGGAGCTGCATTATTTTCACTTAGTGTACTGTGTCCTTTGCACAGCGTGCACCTAAAGGTACCTGAATACAATTGGTGGTGTTCTCATACTAATACCACAGGCAGGGAGCTGCAAGTATTTTCACTTAGTGTACTGTGTCCTTTGCACAGCGTTCACATAAAGGTACCTCAGTACAATTGGTGGTGTTCTCATACTAATGCCACAGGCAGGGAGCTGCATTATTTTCACTTAGTGTACTGTGTCCTTTGCACAGCGTTCACATAAAGGTACCTCAGTACAATTAGTGGTGTTCTCATACTAATGCCACAGGCAGGGAGCTGCATTATTTTCACTTAGTGTACTGTGTCCTTTGCACAGCGTGCACCTAAAGGTACCTGAATACAATTGGTGGTGTTCTCATACTAATACCACAGGCAGGGAGCTGCAAGTATTTTCACTTAGTGTACTGTGTCCTTTGCACAGCGTTCACCTAAAGGTACCTGAATACAATTGGTGGAGTTCTCATACTAATGCCACAGGCAGGGAGCTGCAATATTTTAACTTAGTGTACTGTGTCCTTTGCACAGCGTTCACCTAAAGGTACCTCAGTACAATTGGTGGTGTTCTCATACTAATACCACAGGCAGGGAGCTGCATTATTTTCACTTAGTGTACTGTGTCCTTTGCACAGCGTTCACCTAAAGGTACCTCAGTACAATTGCTGGTTTTCTCATACTAATACCACAGGCAGGGAGCTGCAGTATTTTCACTTAGTGGTTCATATTGCCTGGACCAGACATTACATTAAAGCCACAAGCAGTTTTAAATGACTTTTTTTCCTTTAGAAATGTCATTTTGTGCAGGGACAGTTCTAAACACGGGAAACATGTGCCACTTCACAGGCATACTATAGACACCCCCCAGGTACGATATGTAAAGGAATATTTGATTTTTTTTTCATTTTATGCATTATTAAAATCACTGCTCCCGAAAAAACTGCAGTTTTTAAAACTTTTTTTTGCATTGATACATGTCCCCTGGGGCAGGACCCGGGTCCCCAAACCCTTTTTAGGACAATAACTTGCATATTAGCCTTTATAATTAGCACTTTTGATTTAGAACGTTCGAGTCCCATAGACTTTAACAGGTGTGAGGGGGTTTGCTCGGCAGCGGGTGTGTGTGACCCCCCGGGATGGGCTCCCCACACAAAACAGGCCCAGCAAACGGAGGTTGTGGTTTTCAAAATCAAAAAGGTGCGGTTTATTTTCTATTTACAGTGACAAAACACAGCAAAGCAAAAGAAACATAACCAAAATAAATCCTGGTCAAGTTGACCTCTGACTAAACATACAGGTTTCCTAACTAACAACTGGGATCAGCCTAGTGCTGTCCTAGTCCCTAAGTCCCTGGTTTAGTAAAAGTCCAAACAAATAGCCACACAGGCTTTGCCTCACCGCACAGGGGTTCACTCTCCCTAGACAGTCCACACAGGTCTGGTTCCAGGCATGAGCAAACACCTAATGAAGCTGGGAGTTCTTATAGAGGCCTAAATGAGCTGACAAGGTTCAGCTGGTCTCCTCATCTCTGTCTGGACGACGCCCCACACTCTCCCTAGAGGTATGAGTCATCCATGAGCCCACTAGCCTTAGCTGGGCCTATACAACTCTCCACCTAGTTGTATAAGTCAGCGTAAAGCCTGAATCTGGGCGAAATATATCTACCCCCCTGGATGCAACCAGGTGACTTTACCTTCCTGCTGTCACATACCCCCCCCTCTTGTTTTAACCTCGGGGTTGGAACACCAGCAATCAGGCATTCATGTACTCGAGACAAAGCATCCACATTCCCCATTTGAACGCCAGGGCGATGCTTTACTGTGAAGTTGAATTCCTGGAGGGCCAGGAACCACCTATTCACTCTTCTATTTGTTTCCTTGTTTTGAGCCATCCACTTTAACGGAGCGTGATCCGTAACCATGTCAAAGTGCCTACCTAGCAGGTAGTACCGAAGGGAATCTAGAGCCCACTTCACCGCTAAACACTCCTTTTCAACGGTGGCGTAATTTACCTCATGGGACTTCAATTTCCTGCTGAGGTAAATGACTGGGTGCTCTTCCCCGTTCCAGACCTGGGACAATACTGCTCCTAACCCCACATCTGACGCATCACTTTGTACGACAAAGTCTTTAGAGAAGTCGGGTGAGTACAACACTGGCTGGCTACATAAGGCTTGTTTCAAGAATTGGAATGCTGCCTCAGCCTCGGGGGTCCATTTAATCATGACCGACCCTTTCCCCTTCGTCAGGTTGGTTAGGGGCACAGCCTTAGAAGCAAAGTGGGGAATGAATCGCCGATAATACCCAGCGATTCCCAGAAAGGCTCGTACCTGCTTCTTGCTGTTGGGACGTGGCCAACTCTGGATGGCCTCGACTTTGTTGAGTTGGGGTTTTATTACTCCCCTCCCAATGGTGTACCCAAGATATTTGGCCTCCTCCTGCCCAATGGTACACTTCTTGGGGTTAGCCGTAAACCCCGCTTCCCGAACAGAGTCCAGGACTGCTTGCACTTTTGGCAGATGTGAGGCCCAATCTGTGCTATGGACAATTACGTCATCCAGGTAAGCCGCAGCATACTTCCGATGGGGCCTCAGCATCTGGTCCATTTTCCGCTGGAATGTGGCCGGCGCATTCTGTAACCCGAACGGCATTCTTTTATATTGGAACGCCCCGTCTGGGGTTACAAATGCGGTTTTCTCTTTGGCCGACTTGGCCAGGGGGATTTGCCAATACCCTTTTGTGAGGTCAAGAGTCGTCATGTATCGGGCTGTTCCCAGCCGGTCGATCAACTCATCTATACGTGGCATGGGGTAGGTGTCAAATTTTGTAACTTTGTTCAACTGACGAAAATCGTTACAAAATCGCCAGCTCCCATCCGGTTTAGGCACCAACACGATGGGACTAGACCAATCACTTTGGGACTCCTCTATCACCCCTAAGTTCAGCATTTTCTGTACTTCCTCCCGTATTGCCTCCCGTCGAGCCTCTGGGATCCGATAGGGTTTTAACTTCACCCTTTCACCGGGCGGGGTAATGATGTCATGCTCTACCCCAGATGTTTGTCCCGGCAGCTCAGAGAATACCTCCTTGTTGCGAAGCACAAACTCCTTAAACCTCCTGTTGTTGGGGTTGTGACAAGGTGGCTGCTATTCCAACCTCAGGAATCACGCAACCAGTTTGAGCTGGTGACCAAGTGTCTGCGACTAGGGACTCTCTATCCCTCCAGGCTTTCAACAGATTAACGTGATAGATCTGTTCGGGCTTTCGCCTTCCTGGTTGTCTGACCTTGTAATTCACTTCGCTCACTTTTTCCATTATCTCGTAGGGGCCTTGCCATTTGGCAAGGAATTTACTTTCAACCGTAGGGACAAGTACCAATATCCTATCCCCCGGGGAAAAGGTACGGGTCTTGGCTCCACGGTTGTACACTCTCTGCTGTGCCAACTGCGCTTGGGCCAAATGTTCCTTCACGATGGGCATTACCTGTGCAATTCGGTCTTGCATCAGGGCGACATGCTCAATCACACTCCTGTGGGGAGAACTCTCACTTTCCCAAGTTTCCTTGGCAATATCCAACAGCCCTCTTGGGTGTCTCCCATACAGTAACTTAAAGGGGGAGAGTCCCGTAGAGGATTGGGGCACCTCCCTAATAGCAAACATCAAATAAGGAAGTAAACAGTCCCAATCCTTTCCATCTCTATCCACCACTTTCTTCAACATTTGTTTTAGGGTTTTGTTGAATCTTTCAACCAGCCCATCGGTTTGGGGGTGATACACAGACGTACGCAATTGCGTCACTTTGAACAATTTACACAGCTCTTTCATAACCCGGGACATAAAGGGTGTACCTTGGTCCGTAAGCAGTTCTTTACAAATACATACCCGGCTAAAAACAAGAGATAGCTCTTTGGCTATGGTTTTGGCCGAGGTATTTCGGAGAGGGATCGCTTCTGGATAACGGGTGGCATAGTCCATTATAACTAATATGTACTGGTGCCCCCTAGCGGACTTGATTATAGGACCTACCAAATCCATGGCGATCCTCTCAAACGGGACCTCAATGATGGGTAGAGGGACCAGCGGGCTACGGAAATGTGGCATCGGGGCCAACCTCTGACACACAGGGCAGGAGGAACAATAATTTTCTACGTCCTTCATCACCCCCGGCCAATAGAATCTCTGTAATACCCTCTCTCGGGTTTTCTCTGTCCCCAGATGACCTCCAAGAATGTGCCCATGGGCCAACTCCAACACCAACTTCCTGTAAGGTTTGGGCACCACAAGCTGCTCAACGGTTTCTTCTGCCCTTTTTGCCACCCGATACAGTAGGTCCTTCTCTACGCTGAAGTATGGGTAAGTGCAGGTATTATCTGGGTTCACTAACTCGCCATCTATTTTCACTACGTTTTCCCGTGCCTTTATTAGGGCGGGGTCTTTCAACTGTTCTGTGGCAAAGTTTTCCCTGTGAACCTCAAGATCAGAAAACTCCACAGACGGTAGGTTTTCGTCTGAGGAGGTGGGCTCCTCTCCAGTTTCTTGAGTCTCCCCTGCCAATACTGATAAGGGAAATTCCGGAGAGTCCTCACCACTCTCAGGGGAGTTCTGGCTATCACATTCCTGGTACATAGGGGCACCAGTGAGGGGCTCAGGATCATCCCACAGTTCCCAGAACTTCGGAAAATCCCTTCCCACAATGGCGTCATGCGGTAACTGAGATACTAAGCCCACTGGATGAGAGAGGGTACCTTTGGGGGTCTCGAAACACACTGTAGTCACTGGATACTCTCGGGTGTCCCCATGCACACAAATAACAGCTACCTTGCTATTCCCAGAGACCTCTGTTTTAACTAACTCAGCCTTTATCAGGGTCACAAGGCTACCTGAATCCAGCAATACCACAACATTTCTACCATTAACACACATTTTGCATAAATGTTTCTCAGTTCCTCGAATGGCAGTGCATGCGACTGTCGCACACAGCGACTGACGTCTGCCCGTCAGAAAGTCACACTGCATGGGTTCCTCCACAACCGGGCAATTGGCTGCAATATGTCCCGCTTGCCGGCAGCGGTAGCAAACGATCCTTCTTGCCGCCTCTTGAGCCGCTGATTTCCCAGGCTGTTCTCGCCAAACTTGGGGTAGAGCTCCCACCCTCTCACTCTCTCCACCCTCACCCCTTGGAATCCTCTTATCCGCCCCTGGGGATGGTCTGGTCTTAGGGTGGAAAGTCCGAGTGTCTCTGGAAGAGGCCGTCAGGTTCTCTGTAGCCAAGTATTTCTCCACATGATCCACAAGACCATCGGCCGTCTCTGGGTCTCCATGGCTTACCCACTTTTGGATGGCAGTAGGAAGAGCTCTCAAAAACCGATCCATTACAACACGTTCCACAATCTTTGGTGCGGACAAAGTCTCTGGCTGTAGCCACTTTCTGCTCAGGTGAATGAGATCATACATTTGAGACCTGGGGGGTTTTCCAAGCTGGAAAGTCCAGTTATGCACACGCTGAGCCCGGACAGCCTGGGTGACACCCAGCCTTGCCAATATTTCAGCTTTTAGCATCACATAGTCTTTTGCTTGGTTAGGCTCTAGGTCATAGTAAGCTTTCTGCGATTCACCAGTTAACAGAGGAGCCACCAGTCCAGCCCACTGCTCCTCAGGCCACTTTTCTCTTTCAGCGGTCCTTTCAAATGTGGTCAAAAATACCTCTGGATCATCCTCTCCAGTCATTTTTGTCAATAAACGACTCACCCCAAAGGACGCGGTATTAGTGGGACGGCTTTCCTCACTGGTCTGCGGACGTTGCTGCATTACTGCTTCCATCTGTTGTTGTAGTCTCTGCTCTTGCTTCTGCAACAGGTCTATGAAGCGGGCCTCAGATTGCTGCTGGGCTCGTTGCTGAGCCTCCAGACTCTGTTGCAAAGTTGCGTTTGTCTGCTGCTGGGCTGCAAGGCTCTGTTGTTGAGCTGCAAGGCTCTTTTGCAAACCTGTATTTGTCTGCTGTTGATTGGCATTTGCTAGAGCCAGCTGCTTCAGTATCTCCTCCATGCTGGCTTAAAAAAAACTGCCACTGGTTCTCCACCAACTGTGAGGGGGTTTGCTCGGCAGCGGGTGTGTGTGACCCCCCGGGATGGGCTCCCCACACAAAACAGGCCCAGCAAACGGAGGTTGTGGTTTTCAAAATCAAAAAGGTGCGGTTTATTTTCTATTTACAGTGACAAAACACAGCAAAGCAAAAGAAACATAACCAAAATAAATCCTGGTCAAGTTGACCTCTGACTAAACATACAGGTTTCCTAACTAACAACTGGGATCAGCCTAGTGCTGTCCTAGTCCCTAAGTCCCTGGTTTAGTAAAAGTCCAAACAAATAGCCACACAGGCTTTGCCTCACCGCACAGGGGTTCACTCTCCCTAGACAGTCCACACAGGTCTGGTTCCAGGCATGAGCAAACACCTAATGAAGCTGGGAGTTCTTATAGAGGCCTAAATGAGCTGACAAGGTTCAGCTGGTCTCCTCATCTCTGTCTGCACGACGCCCCACACTCTCCCTAGAGGTATGAGTCATCCATGAGCCCACTAGCCTTAGCTGGGCCTATACAACTCTCCACCTAGTTGTATAAGTCAGCGTAAAGCCTGAATCTGGGCGAAATATATCTACCCCCCTGGATGCAACCAGGTGACTTTACCTTCCTGCTGTCACACAGGGTTCTAAAGTTTGCGTGAACTTTCGGTCCGTTCGCAGGTTCTGGTGCGAACCGACTCAGGTTCTGAGCGTTCGGCTCATCCCTAGTCTCCTTATATTCTGTCTTGATATGGATGTCTGTGCTGTTTCTCTATTGCTGAGTTTTCAATAAAGTTTCATTGGATTTAAAAAAAAAAACAATATGGCGCAATTTCATATGCAAGATTTATTTATTCTTTCAATGAAAGTGGAGTTACCCTTTAACCTCCCTGGCGGTATGATTTTGTCAGATTTTTAATCTCAAAGCGGTACAATGTTTTGCATAGAAATTTGGCGTTTTTTATTGTAGGCCTGTAATTCTTAGTTATAACTAGACATCTGCACTGCCTAAAAATTAGTTTGTTTTCGTTTCATGAATTTTTTAGCTTTTTTCAGAAATTCAGGAAATTCAAAAATTCGGAATTCGGAAATTTGAAAATTCGCGAATTCAAAAAAATCCAAATTTTCAGATTTTCGAATTTCCGAATTTTCAAATCCTGAATTTTTGAATCTCCAATTTTCGAATTACCGATTTTCAAATTTCCGAATTTTCGAATTTCCAAATTTTCAAATTTACGATTTTTTTTTATTTTCTCATTTTCGAAATTTTCAAATTTCCAAAATTTAGAATTTCCGAAAATGCGAAAATTCCAAAATCCAAATTTTCAGATTTTCGAATTTCCAAATTTTAGAATTTCCGATTTCCAAAATTAACAAATTTGTCAAAATTTGTTAAAAAACTAATTCGGAACTAAACGAATTGCACATGTCTGTCTATTTATAACACACTTAAATCTGTCCAAACAAGAGTCTAGTAGACATCCCAGCTTTGATAAAGTTTGAAACACGAAATCTTAAATTATAATATAATAAATAACTATAAATAATTATAAAAAAAAACAATATAATAATAAATTGAATTTCCTCACAATCCACTTTTGCTCAATTCTGAAAGTCTTCTAATTTATTATCGCTGTTTTCTAGTTGGTCTAAAACCACTTTTGATGTAAAGGGACACTTTTTGGTTTCTATGGACAATCTCAAGTTTCCAGGCAGAAAGAATAGTATATATAATATAAAACTACATGCAGGGCACTGGACAAAGCACTAGGGACAAAAGGGATGTGAAATGATTTGATACAGAAATAGAATCTGTAAGATTACAGTGTTCTGTATGTGTTTTTTGTACTTTTTGAATTTGCCACCAGGCTCCCCCCCCCCCCATGCGCTGCGACGCTCGCAGGGAACAGATCCTGGCATCGGGAATCGGGCAGAGTACACAGCCCGCGGACACAGCGGGGGGACATCGCAGGATCCTGGGGACAAGGTAATTTACCTGGACCAGGATCCTGAAATACAATCCCGAGTGTGGCTCGGGGTTACCGCTAATGGTACTGAAATTTAACCCTGAGACACTCTCGAGATTACCGACAGGGAGGTTAAAGTGATACAGGATTTTTTTCTTTGCATTAAAAAAAAAATGTTATACTCACCTGCTTTGTGCAACAACATTGCACAAAGCAGTCCCTTACTGCCTCTTCTGGAATTTCCGAATTTCGGAAATTCGGAATTTCGAAAATTTTAAATTTCGAAAATTCGAAATTGCAAAATTCGAAAATCTAAAATTCGAAAATCTAAAATTCGAAAATGGGAAATTTGGAAAGTTGAATTTCCGAATTCCGAATTTTTAGAATTTCCGAATTTCCGAAAATCGGAAATTTGTTTTTTTTTTGCTTTTTTCGGAAATTCGAAAAATTCGTTTTTTTCGTTTTCGTTTTATTTATTTTTTGGGGAAATTCAGAATTCGGAAATTCGGAATTCAGAATTTCCGAATTCCGAATTTCCCGATTTTCCGAAAAAAGCAAAAAAACGAAGAAAACGAAAACGAAAAAAAGCAAAAAAATTAGAAAAAAGAAAACGGAAAAAAACAAATTTTTCGAATTTCCTGAATTTCCGAAAATAACGAAAACGAAAATAACAAATTTTTCGGCAGTGCACATGTCTAGGGTTGATTTACTAAAGGCCAATAGACTGTGCACTTTGCAAAGTGCAATTGCACTCTGCAAGAGCAGTTGCTCCAGAGCTTAGTAAATGAGGTAAAGGTTCACTTTGCAAAGAATATCCAATTATGTGCAAGGAAAAATAATAAAAAAACAGCACTTTTGCTTGCACATGATTGGATGATGGAAGTCAGCAGAACTTTCTAAGTTCTGGAGAAACTGTTTATGCAGAGTGAAACTGCACTTTCCAAAGTGCACAGTCTATTTGCCTTTAGTAAGTCAACCCCACAGTGCTGGTAAGCTATGTCCCCTGCCCCCTCCTTGCAGGAGTTTGTCTGACGGCAGCAGGAGCCTATGGTGTCTGTTGCCCTCAGTGTCTCCTGTGAGACCAGGAAGCGGATGAGCGGTGCTGCAGCCAGGACAGCGCCAGAGTCGTGAGAGGTGCAAGTGTTTAGGAACAGGTAGTGCAGGAAATGCATTAAGGTAAAAAAAAAAAATTTAATAGTAACCTATGTCTGACATGAGTTTCTATTTTTATCTAAAGCGCTGATAACGTGCATTGACGGATAAAATAATCAACATGACTCTATTTTTTGGACGATGCACTGCATATATATGAACTAGCACCATTACAAATGCTGTCATCCTCTGCACATGTGCTAACACATATTAAAATGAATAGGTGCAATTTTTTAAGCCATAAATTTGTATTCAAAACGAATAATCAGCATACGTGCAATTTTAATTTCAAAAGTAAATGAACAGCGATGAGATGCGAATATTGTGTTATAAATGGACAGCACATTGAAATAACGTCCAAAAAAGTGTTAAAGTGAAAAAATGGTAAAGTGAAAAAAATAAAATAATAAAATATATATATATAAGTCAAATCTTGTGGATGGAAATAAACAATAAAAAAACTATGTAGTGAAAAATATAGATTTAAATGCACGATAGGATCTGCAATATAAACTTATTGGTGAAAACAGAATAGTTCAGTGCAAAAATGTGCACAAAAATTTGGTGGTGACTTGAAAAGTAAAGAGGTGATTCAGTACAGTGCTCCAGAATCATCCATCGCACCCCTGTGAAATGGAAACTCACCAGAAAAGCTGGCTGCCGTTACAGCAGCCAACATGCACTTAGTGTAGATTTGTTGTGGGGAAGGCTGTTCAGCAACTCGCACCATCCAGATGCAGCTGTAGTAAATATAGCTCACCGGGAGCCAGATGAAGTCTCCATAGTGTAGTATTTATTGGAATTGTATGATAAAAGCCAAAATAAAGCCAAAACAAAATGAATCATAAAAACATATAACAATGGGTGCTACTGCCGACTTGATATCGGACAGTGGCCTGATGTCAGCGCTAGTGCCTCCTCCCCATGATAACATTTTATTGGACGAAACGCATTGGGGAGGAGGCACTAGTGCTGACGTCAGGCCACTATCCGATACCGGGTCTGCAGTGTCACCCATTGTCATATGTTTTTATGATTCATATTATTTTGGCTTTAACATACAATTCCCAAAAATACTGCATTATTTGTGAGTGAGTTTTGAGTTTTGACAGCTGCCGCCCCACCACAGCGCAGAGATACATCTTTTTTATACGTGCAATTTTGTTTTGTTTGTTTTTTTCAGAAAAAGATCTGGAGATTTTCTAAGAATCATAACGTAATGAAAACAATTCAGCTGGTTTAAAATAAAAATAGTGCTAGTGAAATTCCTTTTGAATAGGTGAAGTATAGAAATCTGGAAGAATACAAGCATATCACTTCTCTCACTGATAAATGTTCTGAGTAAATGTTCCATGTAATAAATACGGTTAACATTTTGTGATTACATACTGAGCTTGCAGGGCGCTGATGGGTAAGTAAATTTGCAAAGCTGGTAAACTGTTAATGTATTTCTTCTAAATATATATATGTAGATTTGCCCAGTCTGCGGAGAATCATATGGATACGGACCTGGATTCTTGATTGTTTAGACTCCTGTATTGTGTAATTCTCTACAGGTCAGACAGGACTGTATGCAAATATTCAGGAGAAACATAATTAGCATGGTGACTAAGTGGTTAACTTTTTTTTTTCACTTCCCCAAAATGTCAGAAAAAATCAGGATACTTCGGTGAAATTTTCTAATTTTGGTAAAATTCAGTGGAGTCAATGGGATAGGTAAAATTAAAGTTTTTTTTTTTTAATTCCTAAAATGGCTAATAAGGGTCCCTTTATACATCCTGACCATGAGACAGCACATAAATAACAATCAAATATACAAAAAATACATAACACACACAAAAAAACCCCCCCAAAAAAACTAAATAAACGACCCTAAATGCACCACAACCAGTCCTAGAAAAGAATTACATCCTCTAAAGAGTAGATCCTTTCTTTTTTTTGTTGTTCTTTAAATTCCTAATGGCTAATGAGGGTCCCTTTATACATCCTGACTTGTTCTTGTGCCAACAAAAAAATAGCTTTTTTTCACAGAAAGAAAAAACAAACAAACAGTAAATTAAAAGTAAAATAAAATAGAGACAGCACATAAATCACAATCAAATGTACTAAAAAAACAAAAAATACAGTCTATTGTATCTGTCTGATATAAGATATATGCTTTTGTGTATTGTGTTTTTACTTTTTTGAATTTGGCGCCGATCTCTGCCCCCGTGCGCCGCAACGTCGCTGGGAACGGAGCTCGGCGGCACTCAGGCACTGTGTGAATCGAGCGAGGAGACAGCTCGCACACACAGCAGGGAGACATTTAAGTAACTTTCCCTGTATCCTGCGATGCAGCCCGTGTCTGGCTCGGGGTTACCGCTAATGGTACTGAAATTCCACCCCGAGCCAGACTCTGGAATACCGCCATAGAGGTTAAGAGCCAGGGGCTGATTCAGTCCCCTAGACTCCAAGTTTAACCACTTGTGGACCGCCCAACGCACATATACTGCAGCAGGGTGGCCGCTCTGTGCCAGATCGTGTACCTAGTACGTGACCTGACACTTTCGGGTCTGGGGCGCATGCGCTCGCCGTGGGCGACCCGCTCCTGCTGTGATTGGACATAGTGGGAGCCAATGATCGAGCCCGCCGATCGTACGAGAGACAGGCTGTGAGAGGGGAATGTACTGATCTTGTGTTTCTGCTAAAATGGAACACAGATCTTTGCCTTCCCCCCAGTCAAAGCACCCCCCACATGCAACCCTTTGATCACCCTAGATGTTAACCCCTTCCCTGTCAGAGCCATTAGTACAGTGACAGTGCATATTTTTCCCGCATTATGATGTGAGGAGGAGGTCCGAGGAAGAGGGGGAGAATGAAGGATGGAGAGCCGACATATGTAAGTAGGCACCTTTTTTTTGGCGGCCCGCGGCACCCCCCCCCCCCCCCGACTGAAGAACTGACAGATGTTTAAACAATGCCTCCGGCTGCCCGTGGCAAACCCCCCCCCCCCCGCTCAACAACAGGAGTGTGTGTAAACTTGTAAACTTACATACGGCGTCTGCCCCCCCCCCCCGCTCAATAACAGGAGTGTGTGTAAACTTACATACGGCATATCCACCCCCCCCCCACTTATGTTGTCCCGCATTGTAATATTTAAAAGTTGGGAGGTATGCATTACAAGTAAATAGAAAAATATCTATATATATATACCATAGTTTGTAGATGCTATAACGTTTGCACAAACCAATCAATATACGTTTATTTGGATTTATTTTTTTTACCAAAAATATGTAGCAGAATACATATTAGCCCAAATTGATGAAGAAATTCGATTTTCTAAAAAATTTATGTTAATTTAAGTGGTTAATCTAATTACATTTTTTTACTTTTTTTTCAGGAATATATATATTTTTTTTCTTCATGTATTTTTTCATTGGTTGGTTTATATAAAATTGTCTTTCACTTCGCTTGTTTTTTACACTGATTTGGAAGTTTATATGGTTTAGGATTTCGCAATTCTTTTATGTACAATATATATATATATATATATATATATATATATATATATATATATGTGGAATTGAGTATTTAATTTTGGAGTTGCAGCACCTACACATATATATATTTATTCATTTTTCATATATTTTATTTAATGAGCTATTTATCAACTCACAATTTTGGGTAAGCGCAGAATATTTAATTTATATAAAAATATAAACCGCAGACTCGCAGAGGTGAAAAAATGACATTATTTTTATTTGTGTACAGTGTCGCACGACCACGCAATTGTAATTTAAAGTAACACAGTGCCGTAACGCTAAAAATTGCCTGGTCATGAAGGGGGGGTAAACCTTCTGGAGCTGAAGTGGTTAAATAACTTATTTACTTTTGAGTGGACTGGCCCTTTAATATAGTAATGCTATAAAATAATTATTAATATTTATATAAAATAGTTAAGAATGCTCAAAGTGTAACTTCACTCTCTCAATCAACACTGACTCTTTCTGATCCCTATGTTGCTAACATTAGTAAAGAGATAGGAGATATCATATTTACTTGTTTTAAACTTTTTCTTTTACATTTCTTCACTTCCTGTTTTTCAGGCCTAAGCAAGTGATGTCACACATCCCAGGAGCATTCAGGAGGGGAGGAGGAGTTTTCTCAGCTAAGCACACCCTACTCTCTGAATGCCTGAGCTAAGGGCAGATGGATTCCAAGAAGTAAATGCTACATGAATCATGTGTCCTTACTTAAGATGTCTGCTGCTAGAAAAGCTAGGGGGTGTTTTCAAAGTGATTTCTCAAATTCAGAATTTCTGCAATTTCAGAAATCCATTAGGACTCACAGGTGATATTAAAGTCTTGTTTTTATTTTTTTTTTGTTTAAAAATACCAAACATGTCATACTAACCTTCCCTGTGTAATGGTTTTGCACAGAGCTTCCCCGATCCTCCTCTTCTCGGGTCCCTTGCCGGCGCTCCTGGCCCCTCCCTCCTGTCAAGACACGGAGCCACAGCTCGGCCCCGCCCCCCTCTCTCTCCTCATTGGCTCCCTGATTTTAATTAACAGAAGTGGGAGCCAATGGAGCCCGCTGCTGTGTCTCAGCCAATCAGGAGGGAGAGTCGTGGGTAGCCGAGGTTCTCATGCAACATCGCTGGATCTAGATGGGGCTCAGGTAAATATTAGGAGGCGGCTGCTGCACACAGAAGGTTTTTTATCTAAATGCATAAAATGCATTAAAGTGGAGTTCCGCCAAAAAAAAAAAAAAGTCAGCAGCTACAAATACTGCAGCTGCTGACTTTTAATATTAAGACACTTACCTGTCCTGGGCACCCGCGATGTCGCTATCCGAAGCCGATCTGTCCCTCGGCTCTCGGGTGGAGGCACCGCCATCTTCAGTAAGGGAATCAGGAAGTGAAGCCTTGCAGCTTCACTTCCTGGTTCCCTACTGCGCATGTGCAAGTCGCGCTGCGCGATCCCACTGGTCCCTGCTGTCTTCTGGGACCTGTGTGTCTCCCAGAAGACAGCGGGGGGGACAGAGGAGGCGACGGACGTGGCGAGGTCGCCGCGGTGACCTATGCCCGGAAATGGGAGCAAATACCTAAATCACATGAAAAGATATATTAACATATTTACAAAAATGTGAGGGGTGTACTCACTTTTGTGAGATACTGTATGTGAATATTTATAAAGGTTGTCTGTTATGGAATGTACCCTCCTGCATCCATCAGAATGTACCCTGACTAAGCAGTGACATGCCTAAAATACAAATGTCATTTTCTCTTTTTAAACTATTATTTTGAAATACACATACCATAGGGCGCCCTTCACACGATGAAAGTGTGTTTCCATGCTTTCCTGCTAATTGTGTGTAGGGCAGCTCATTCATTTCAATTGGATTCCACACACAGAAAAGAAGTCCCTGACCTTTTTTAAAATTGCGATGCACCGAAGTGCATGGTTCTGCAACACAGGGTCGGCACAAGGGGTGGGCAGGAGGGGCGTCTGCCCTGGGCACTGTTGTATCATGTGAGATGGGGGGGTTGTGCTGTAAGGAGACTGGGGGTGAGGGAATTTGAGTTGGAAGGGGAATTTGGGAGCGGCTGGGGATAAGTTATTGTTCTAGGAGGGGACATTTGGGGGATTGCGCCAAGAGTGGAGATTTAGAGAGATTTGTGTCAGGAGGGTGGATGGGGGAAAGAAGATTTGTGCTAGGAGGGGGGATTGGAGGAGGGGGGTGTGCTGGGATTTAGAGTGGGGGGGATGTTTACTAGAAGTGGACATTTAGGGGTACAGGATTTGTGCAATGAGGGGTTATATCTTTTTGGGGGGGGAAGCATTTGAGCTGGGGTTATTTTGGGGATAGAGGGACAAAGATCTGATCTGGGAGGAGGGGGGATTTATGCTTAGGGAGAAAGCATGCAGATTAGTGCTCAGTTTGTTTGTTTTTTGGGAAGGGGGTGATTTTTGCTGACACATAATGCTCATACATCTTGAGGGGGCACTGTTTTTGGTTTAAATTCCCTTCTCTATAGGAGAAAGCTGCATATAGTTGGGTGATCTAAATGCCACTCAGTTGCAGAGGCGCTGCAAATGGCTATTCAACATGGTTGTGTTCAAAGCGAATTTGTGTATTTAAATTTTGTTTGCTACTCCAAATTACTGATAAAGTAAAGTAAAAGACCTTCTCTGTAAAGCTCTGATAGCTTACATCTGCCACCTAGCGTTAGAATATTAATACTGCAGACAGGGACCATCAACTATCATCCAGCTTTGATTAGAATTTAATAAGCAATACGTAAAGCTGTATGTAACAAGAAAAGCTGCTCCAGGTAATTGAGTCTCTGGTCAATCCCCACACACACCAGTCAGGTGCCAGCCCAGTTCGCATGCTGTGTAACGTGAAGAAATAATTCAGGACGGCTGCACTTCCAAAAATCCTTTTATTGAAGCTTCATATGACAAGTGGTTGACAGATGGAGCAGGGGACAAAGAGGTAGACGCGTTTTGCGCAAATGTCAGCGCTTAGTCATTTCCTTTGTCCCCTGCTCCATCTGTCAACCACTTGTCATATGAAGCTTCAATAAAAGGATTTTTGGAAGTGCAGCCGTCCGGAATTACGGTATTTCTTCACGTAAAGCTGTATGTGTTCTCCACCTGCGGCAGGGGAGCGTTTGCAGACATTACAGGAGCGGTACACAGGCCAGGGGATTCAGCGAAAGCCCGGATGAGTGGAGGAGACCTACACTGATTTACACACATGTAGCCTCTTTTTGGGGGGTTATGAAAAATGGTCCTCTCCAAACAGGATATTGCACTAAACCTGTAGGTAAATAAGAGAACCAGAACCTTCGCTAAGTGGAAGAGTGGGATTGATAATAAAGTTGACAGTGCCTCCATCCAGGACAGGGCCTCTTTGAACAGAGGGGTTTTCCTTCCTGGTAAAATAATCAGTAATCTAAACAAAGTAATTGGGTGCAGAGGAACTACTGAGGCTCCTTTCTGTGTGATGAGTAGGGGATGAGTCAAACACCCCCCGGTTCAGTTCGCATCAGAACCTGCGAACGGACCGAAAGATAGCGCAAACTTTCGAACCCCGTTAAACTCTATGGGACTCGAACGGGAGAAATCAAAAGTGCGAATTTTAAAGGCTAATATCCAAGTTATTGTCCTAAAAAGGGTTTGGGGACCCGAGTCCTGACCCAGGGGACATGTATTAATGCAAAGAAAAGTTTAAAAACTGCAGTTTTTTCGGGAGCAGTGATTTTAACCACTTAAGCCCCGGACCATTTGGTAGCTAAAGGACCAGAGGTGAATTCAGAATTTTGCACTGCGCTGCTTTAACTGTAAATTGTGCAGACATGCAATGTTGTACCCAAACGAAATTTGCGTCCTTTTCTTCCCACAAATAGAGCTTTCTTTTAATGGTATTTGATTGCCTCTGCGATTTTTATTTTTTGCGATATAAACGGAAAAAGACCGAAAATTTAGAAAAAAAATGATATTTTCTAATTTTTGTTATAAGAAAAATCGAATAAACTCAATTGTAGTCATACATTTAGGCCAAAATGTATTCAGCCACATGTTTTTAGTAAAAAAAATGGCAATAAGCGTATATTTATTGGTTTGCGCAAAAGTTATAGAGTTTACAAACTAGGGTACATTTTCTGAAATTTACACAGCTTTAAATTTATGACTGCCTATCTCATTTCTTGAGGTGCTAAAATGACAGGGCAGTACAAACCCCCCCCAAATGACCCCATTTTGGAAAGTAGACACCCCAAGGAAATTGCTGAGAGGCATGTTGAGCCCATTGAATTTTTTTTTTTTTTTTGTCCCAAGTGATTGAATAATGACTAAAAAAAAAAAAAAAAAAAATTACAAAAAGTTGTCACTAAATGATATATTGCTCACACATGCCATGGTTATATGTGGAATTTCACCCCAAAATACATTTTTCTGCTTCTCCTGAGTACGGGGATACCACATGTGTGGGACTTTTTGGGAGCCTAACCGCGTACGGGACCCCGGAAACCAAGCACCGCCTTCAGGATTTCTAAGGGCGCAAATTTTTGATTTCACTCCTCACTACCTATCACAGCTTCGAAGGCCATAAAATGCCAAAATAGCACAAAACCCCCCCAAATGACCCCATTTTAGAAAGTAGACACCCCAAGGAAATTGCTGAGAGGCCTGTTGAGCCCATTGAATATATATTTTTTTGTCCCAAGTGATTGAATAATGACAAAAAAAAAAAAATTACAAAAAGTTGTCACTAAATGATATATTGCTCACACATGCCATGGTTATATGTGGAATTGCACCCCAAAATACATTTTTCTGCTTCTCCTGAGTACGGGGATACCACATGTGTGGGACTTTTTAGGAGCCTAGCCGCGTACAGGACCCCGAAAACCAAGCACCGCCTTCAGGATTTCTAGGCACAAATTTTTGATTTCACTCCTCACTACCTATCACAGTTTCGAAGGCCATAAATGGGGTCATTTGGGGGGGTTTTGTGCTATCTGGGCATTCCATGGCCTCCGAAACTGTGATAGGCAGTGAGAAGTGAAATCAAAAATTTACACCCTTAGAAAGCCTGAAGGCGGGGATTGGTTTTTGGGGTCCCGTACGTGGCTAGGCTCCCAAAAAGTCTCACACATGTGGTATCCCCGTACTCAGGAGAAGCAGCCAAATGTATTTTGGGGTGTAATTCCACATATGCCCATGGCATGTTTGAGCAATATATCATTTAGTGACAACTTTGTGCAAAAAATAAAATAAAAATTGTCGTTTTTCCGCAACTTGTGTCAACATATAAAATATTCCATGGACTCGACATGCCTCTCAGTATATAGCTTGGGGTGTCTACTTTCCAAAATGGGGTCATTTGGGGGGGTTTTGAACTGTTCTGGCATTTTATACACAACATTAGGAAGCTTACATCCACTCTTCTAACCACTTGAAGACAAAGCCCTTTTTGACACTTTTTGTTTACATGAAAACATTTTTTTTTTTGCAAGAAAATTATGTTGAACCCCCAAACATTATATATATTTTTAAAGCAAAGGCCCTACAGATTAAAATGGTGGGTGTTGCATTTTTTTTCTACACAGTATTTGCGCAGCGATTTTTCAAACGCATTTTTTGGATTAAAAAATACACTTTTTTTAATTTTAATGCACTAAAACACACTATATTGCCCAAATGTTTGATGAAATAAAAAAGATGATCTTAGGCCGAGTACATAGATACCAAACACGACATGCTTTAAAATTTTGCACAAACGCGCATTGGCGACAAACTACATACATTTAAAAGCCTTTACAGGCTTTAAAAGCCTTTACAGGTTACCCCAGTAGATTTACAGAGGAGGTCTACTGCTAAAATGACTGCCCTCGATCTGACCTTCGCGGTGATACCTCACATGCATGGTGCAATTGCTGTTTACATATGACGCCAGACCGACGCTTGCGTTCGCCATTGGGCAAGAGCAGGGCAGGACAGGGGTGCTTTTTTTTTTTCTTTTTTTTTCTTATTAATTTTGCTTTTTTATTTTATTTTTAAATTGTTCCTTCCAAGTATTTTTTTTTAATCATTTTTATTGTTATCTCAGGGAATGTAAATATCCCCTATGATAGCAATAGGTAGTGACAGGTACTCTTTTTTTGAAAAAACTGGGGTCTTCTAGACCCTAGATTTTTCCTCTGCCCTCAAAGCATCTGACCACACCAAGATCGGTGTGATAAAATGCTTTCCCAATTTCCCAATGGCGCTTTTTATATCCGGGGGGGGCATTCCCTCCCACTGCTTGTAAAAGCAGTCCAGAGGCTAATTAGCCGCTAGGATTGCTTTTACATGAAAGCCGGCCGCAGGCTGAAAAGAATGATACCAAGATGATACCTAAACCTGCAGGCATCATTCTGGTATAAACATTCAAAGTCCAACAACATACCAGTACGTTGCTGGTCCTTGTTGGACATGTATTGTAATCTTCTTTTTTTTTCATGCAGCCAGTTGGCTGAACGAAAAAAGAGATTGATCGGTGGGTATGCCCACCATTAGAATACCGCCCTTCATCCACCCACTTCCAATGATGGGCATTAGGGATGAGCTTCGTGTTCGAGTCGAACATACGTTCGACTCGAACATTGGCTGTTCGATCGTTCGACGAAGATCGAACGATTTGGGCCGTTCGCGCCAAATTCGAGTGACGCGAACGGCCCACAATGCACTACGCCATCGCAGTGTCATCCAGGCGCTGTGATTGGCCAAGCATGCACTGTGACCCCGCATGCTTGGCCAATCACAGCGCCGGCAGCGAGGAGAGCAATGATTGGCCACAGGCAGGATGCCTGTGGCCAATTATTGCTGAGGGTGTTTAGTACACGCCCCACACTATAAAAGGCCGCCAGCACGGCGGCCTAGTGTAGTGTGTTCCGGAGCAGGGATAGAGTAGCATAGGCAGGGACAGTGACTGTTATTTCTTTCTTGCTTAACCTGGATTCCTTTAGTTTAGGGAAAGAGAAGGATAGGTAGGGAGAGTGTCAGTGTGTTTTGTGCTTCTGCTATAGTGTGCTTAAAAAAAACATTTATTCTAGGGACAGAAAACTCTAGGTAGGGACAGTGTCAGTTTCTTTCACTCTGCAAGTCCTTGTTTCCAGGGACCTGTAAGGACAGTGAGTTAATTGTCCTTGTGCTATATTGTGTTTAAAAAAAACATTTATTCTAGGGACAGAAAACTCTAGGTAGGGACAGTGTCAGTTTCTTTCACTCTGCAAGTCCTTGTTTCCAGGGACCTGTAAGGACAGTGAGTTAATTGTCCTTGTGCTATATTGTGATTAAAAAAAACATTTATTCTAGGGACAGAAAACTCTAGGTAGGGACAGTGTCAGTTTCTTTCACTCTGCAAGTCCTTGTTTCCAGGGACCTGTAAGGACAGTGAGTTAATTTTCCTTGTGCTATATTGTGATTAAAAAAAACATTTTTTCTAGGGACAGAAAACTGTAGGTAGGGAGAGTGTTTTTTTTCTTTCACTCTGCAAGTCCTTGTTTCCAGGGACCTGTAAGGACAGTGAGTTAATTGTCCTTGTGCTATATTGTGCTTAAAAAAAACATTTATTCTAGGGACAGAAAACTCTAGGTAGGGACAGTGTCAGTTTCTTTCACTCTGCAAGTCCTTGTTTCCAGGGACCTGTAAGGACAGTGAGTTAATTGTCCTTGTGCTATATTGTGATTAAAAAAAACATTTATTCTAGGGACAGAAAACTCTAGGTAGGGACAGTGTCAGTTTCTTTCACTCTGCAAGTCCTTGTTTCCAGGGACCTGTAAGGACAGTGAGTTAATTTTCCTTGTGCTATATTGTGATTAAAAAAAACATTTTTTCTAGGGACAGAAAACTGTAGGTAGGGAGAGTGTTTTTTTTCTTTCACTCTGCAAGTCCTTGTTTCCAGGGACCTGTAAGGACAGTGAGTTAATTGTCCTTGTGCTATATTGTGCTTAAAAAAAACATTTATTCTAGGGACAGAAAACTCTAGGTAGGGACAGTGTCAGTTTCTTTCACTCTGCAAGTCCTTGTTTCCAGGGACCTGTAAGGACAGTGAGTTAATTTTCCTTGTGCTATATTGTGATTAAAAAAAACATTTATTCTAGGGACAGAAAACTCTAGGTAGGGACAGTGTCAGTTTCTTTCACTCTGCAAGTCCTTGTTTCCAGGGACCTGTAAGGACAGTGAGTTAATTTTCCTTGTGCTATATTGTGATTAAAAAAAACATTTATTCTAGGGACAGAAAACTCTAGGTAGGGACAGTGTCAGTTTCTTTCACTCTGCAAGTCCTTGTTTCCAGGGACCTGTAAGGACAGTGAGTTAATTTTCCTTGTGCTATATTGTGATTAAAAAAAACATTTTTTCTAGGGACAGAAAACTGTAGGTAGGGAGAGTGTTTTTTTTCTTTCACTCTGCAAGTCCTTGTTTCCAGGGACCTGTAAGGACAGTGAGTTAATTTTACTTGTGCTATATTGTGCTTAAAAAAAACATTTTTTCTAGGGACAGAAAACTGTAGGTAGGGAGAGTGTTTTTTTTCTTTCACTCTGCAAGTCCTTGTTTCCAGGGACCTGTAAGGACAGTGAGTTAATTTTCCTTGTGCTATATTGTGATTAAAAAAAACATTTATTCTAGGGACAGAAAACTCTAGGTAGGGACAGTGTCAGTTTCTTTCACTCTGCAAGTCCTTGTTTCCAGGGACCTGTAAGGACAGTGAGTTAATTTTCCTTGTGCTATATTGTGATTAAAAAAAACATTTATTCTAGGGACAGAAAACTCTAGGTAGGGACAGTGTCAGTTTCTTTCACTCTGCAAGTCCTTGTTTCCAGGGACCTGTAAGGACAGTGAGTTAATTTTCCTTGTGCTATATTGTGATTAAAAAAAACATTTTTTCTAGGGACAGAAAACTGTAGGTAGGGAGAGTGTTTTTTTTCTTTCACTCTGCAAGTCCTTGTTTCCAGGGACCTGTAAGGACAGTGAGTTAATTTTCCTTGTGCTATATTGTGATTAAAAAAAACATTTTTTCTAGGGACAGAAAACTCTAGGTAGGGAGAGTGTTTTTTTTCTTTCACTCTGCAAGTCCTTGTTTCCAGGGACCTGTAAGGACAGTGAGTTAATTGTCCTTGTGCTATATTGTGCTTAAAAAAAACATTTTTTCTAGGGACAGAAAACTCTAGGTAGGGAGAGTGTTTTTTTTTTTTCACTCTGCAAGTCCTTGTTTCCAGGGACCTGTAAGGACAGTGAGTTAATTGTCCTTGTGCTATATTGTGCTTAAAAAAAACATTTATTCTAGGGACAGAAAACTCTAGGTAGGGACAGTGTCAGTTTCTTTCACTCTGCAAGTCCTTGTTTCCAGGGACCTGTAAGGACAGTGAGTTAATTTTCCTTGTGCTATATTGTGATTAAAAAAAACATTTTTTCTAGGGACAGAAAACTGTAGGTAGGGAGAGTGTTTTTTTTCTTTCACTCTGCAAGTCCTTGTTTCCAGGGACCTGTAAGGACAGTGAGTTAATTGTCCTTGTGCTATATTGTGCTTAAAAAAAACATTTATTCTAGGGACAGAAAACTCTAGGTAGGGACAGTGTCAGTTTCTTTCACTCTGCAAGTCCTTGTTTCCAGGGACCTGTAAGGACAGTGAGTTAATTTTCCTTGTGCTATATTGTGATTAAAAAAAACATTTTTTCTAGGGACAGAAAACTGTAGGTAGGGAGAGTGTTTTTTTTCTTTCACTCTGCAAGTCCTTGTTTCCAGGGACCTGTAAGGACAGTGAGTTAATTTTCCTTGTGCTATATTGTGATTAAAAAAAACATTTTTTCTAGGGACAGAAAACTGTAGGTAGGGAGAGTGTTTTTTTTCTTTCACTCTGCAAGTCCTTGTTTCCAGGGACCTGTAAGGACAGTGAGTTAATTGTCCTTGTGCTATATTGTGCTTAAAAAAAACATTTTTTCTAGGGACAGAAAACTGTAGGTAGGGAGAGTGTTTTTTTTTTTTCACTCTGCAAGTCCTTGTTTCCAGGGACCTGTAAGGACAGTGAGTTAATTGTCCTTGTGCTATATTGTGCTTAAAAAAAACATTTATTATAGGGACAGAAAACTCTAGGTAGGGACAGTGTCAGTTTCTTTCACTGTGAAAGTCCTTGTTTCAAGGGACAGAGAAGGACACCTGAAGGTAGCCCTTATTGCTTTTTTCCCATCTCCCTGCAGGCCATCTATTAGAATGTCTGGAAGGCAAACAAGGAGAGGCAGACAGTCAGGAGGCAATAAAAGAGGGCAAGCAGGCTCTGTGTCTGGGGGCAACAGTGCTGGTCGTGGACGCGGTGCATTGTCATCAGCACATGGCCATGGGACACGCTTGTCCTTCTTTTCGGCAGCTGGACATGTTGAGCCACATCATGCCGAAGACTTGGTAGAGTGGATGACCAAGCCCTCCTCCTCCTCCTCATCCTCTCTCACCCAGGCTCAGGGTACTGGAAAAGCAGCTGCCAAAGCGTCGTCTTCCCTGGTATCAATGTCAGACAAATCATCAGTCACTCCTTCCCTAGACCCACCATGTCCTCCTCCTGAGGAGTCCCCCGAACTGTTTCAGCACAGTGTTGGGTACATGCTCCAGGAGGATGCCCAGCGTTTCGAAGGGTCTGATGATGAAACCCAGCTAGAGGAAGGCAGTAGCGTGAGAGCAGACAGAGGGGATGCTCAAGAAGGACACCAATCTGGCAGTCATGTTCCAGCAGCTGCAGCATACTGCCAGATTGGCTCCAGTGATGAGGAGGGAGGGGATGATGAGGTCAATGACTCCACGTGGGTGCCTAATAGGAGAGAGGAGGAGGAGGAGGATGAGGAGGAGGCACATCTCCAACGAGGCAGGATGCCCTTTGGTGGCCAGCGTAAGGGCAGTACACCGACGGAATCACACCGCAGAGCTCCGCCTGTGCAGGGCGCTGCCTCTGCCCGTCATTCAAAAAGTTCTTTGGTGTGGGCCTTTTTTGAGGCTAGTGCATCAGATCGCACAGCTGCTGTTTGCAACATATGTCTCAAGCGTATATCGCGTGGCCAAAACATCAGCCGCTTGGGTACCACATGCCTGACCAGACATATGTTGACCTGCCATGCAGCTCGTTGGCAAGCCTACCTCAAAGACCCACACCAAAGAACCAAGCGGACCTCTCCTTGCACCGCATCAGCTGGGATCTCCAACCCCACTATAACTTCAGTCCTCTCTGAAACATGCACTGAGAGGAATGAAGGTGTAGAATTAGGTGTGTCACAGCCAAGTACTTGCGCCCACTCTGCTAGCAGTACACCGACGTCCGATTCTAGCAGGCAAATTTCCCTGCCCCAGCTGCTGGACCGTCGAAAGAAGTTCACTCCCAGCCATCCACATGCCCAGCGGTTGAATGCTAGCTTGGCTAAATTGCTAGCGCTTCAACTGCTGCCTTTTCAGTTGGTAGACTCGGCCCCCTTCCGTGAGTTTGTGCAATGTGCGGTTCCTCAGTGGCAGGTTCCCAAACGCCACTTTTTCTCACGGAAGGCTATTCCGGCTCTCTACCGGCATGTGGAAGGCAATGTCTTGGCCTCGCTGGACAGGGCGGTCAGCGGTAAGGTGCATATTACCGCTGACTCATGGTCCAGCAGGCATGGACAGGGACGTTACCTTTCTTTCACGGCCCATTGGGTCACTCTTTTGGCAGCTGGGAAGGATTCAGGACAAGGTGCAGTAGTGTTGGAGGTTGTCCCACCGCCACGCCTCCAAAATGCTACTACTGGTTGTGACACACCTCTCTCCTCCACCCCCTCCTCTTCTTCTTCCTCCATGGCCTCTTCCTGTGGTTTGTCCTATGAACCAGCGGTGCTCCGTAGCCGTTCACGGGGCTACGCAAGTACGCAGGCAAAAAGATGCCATGCCGTGCTTGCGCTGGTGTGTTTGGGGGACAGAAGCCACACTGGGGCAGAGGTCCTGTCTGCTCTGCAGGGCCAGGCCGAGAGGTGGTTGACGCCACGCCAGCTTAAGCCAGGAATGGTGGTTTGCGACAATGGCACCAACCTCCTCTCCGCCCTCCGACAGGGACAACTGACCCATGTGCCCTGTGTGGCTCACGTCCTTAACCTGGTGGTGCAGCGCTTCTTGGGCAGGTACCCGGGCTTACAGGATGTCCTGAGGCAGGCCAGGAAAGTCTGTGTGCATTTCCGCAGATCTTATAATGCCAGTGCTCGCCTGGCTGAGCTGCAAAAGGAGTTGAACCTGCCCAAGAACCGCCTTATATGTGACATGCCCACCAGGTGGAACTCAACGTTGGCCATGCTGCAGCGGCTGCACACGCAGCAGAGGGCCATCAATGAGTACCTGTGCGACTACGGCACCAGGACAGGGTCAGGGGAGCTTGGTTTTTTTTCTCCACGCCAGTGGGGCATGATCAGGGATGCATGCACTGTCCTGGCACCATTTGAGGAGGCCACGAGGATGGTGAGCAGTGACAGTGCATGCATCAGTGACACTGTACCTCTTGTCCACCTGTTGGAGCACACGCTGCGTGGAATAATGGACAGGGCACTTGAGGCAGAACAGAGGCAGGAAGAGGAGGACTTCCTTGCCTCTCAAGGCCCCCTTTACCCAGACAGTGTTCCTTCTGTCCCACCCATCGCACAGGAAGAGGAGGAGGAGGAGGAGGAGGAGGAGGAGGAGGAGGAGGAGGATTGTGTCAGCATGGAGGTGGAGGCTGGCACTCAGCATCATCAGCAGCAGTCTTTTAGGGATGATTTACAGTCCCAAGAAACCAGTGGACTTGTACGTGGCTGGGAGGAGGTGGCTGCGGATCATGTCGTCCTTAGTGACCCAGAGGACTCCGGAGCGAATGCCTCAGCAAACCTACGCTGCATGGCCTCCCTGATCCTGCAAAGTCTGCGGAAGGATCCTCGTATTCTTCGGATCAAGGAGAGGGACCATTACTGGCTGGCCACTCTCCTTGATCCACGGTACAAGGGTAAGGTTGCGGACCTTATGTTACCGTCGCAGAGGGAGCAGAGGATGAGACAACTCCGGGAGGCCTTGCAGAAAGGTCTGTGCAACGCGTTCCCAGAGACTGGGAGGTTGCAAACTCCTGGTCCTGGACAACGAGTTGCTGAGGCTTCGGCCAGTCAAAGAAGGAGCGGTGGGGAAGGTGGCCGTCTGACCGATGCGTTCAGACAATTCTTTAGTCCGCAGCCCCAAAGTATGATCGGTTCCAGCAACCATCGCCAGCGTCTGATAAACATGGTGCAGGAATATCTAGGGGCAAGGTCAGACTTGGACACCTTCCCCACCGAAAATCCTCTGGCTTACTGGGTCTTGAGGATGGATCACTGGCCAGAGCTTGCACAGTATGCAATTGAGCTACTGGCCTGTCCTGCATCCAGCGTTCTTTCGGAACGCACATTCAGTGCTGCTGGAGGATTTGTCACGGATCACAGGGTGCGCCTGTCCACCGACTCGGTTGATCGACTGACTTTCATCAAGATGAACCAGTCTTGGATCACCACCAGCTACCACACACCTGATGCTGATATAACAGACTAATTGATTTTAAAATGTCACATCCCTTCAAGACTGATGCTGATGCTGAGTGCCTGTGCTGTTATGTTGACTGGCTATCCTCCTCCTCCGAGTCCTCAATGATACGATTGATGATGATAGCTTGGAAGATCATTTTTGTTTATGGGTGCCGCCACCAGTGCCTAACGCCCAATTTTTCAGCCCCTGTTTAACAGGGGCGTGTAATTACAATTTTTGAAGCAATACTTTGCAACAGGGCTCATTGCTGTGCTCCAAGTACAGTATCTGTGAGGAGTTGCAGTGTTGTGCCACCAGTGCCTAAGGCCCAATTTTTCAGCCCCTGTTTAACAGGGGCGTGTCATTACAATTTTTGAAGCAATACTTTGCAACAGGGCTCATTGCTGTGCTCCAAGTACAGTATCTGTGAAGGGTTGCAGTGTTGTGCCACCAGTGCCTAAGGCCCAATTTTTCAGCCCCTGTTCAACAGGGGCATGTAATTACAATTCTTGATCTAATAATTCACAGCAGGGCCCATTGCTGCACCCACCAAGAGTAACTGTCAGGGCTTACAGTGTTGTGGCACCAGCACCACCATCAAAGGCCCAATTTTTACTACCACTGTTCAACAATTATATGTAATTAAAATTCCTGATATAATAGTTGACAGCAGGGCGTTCCAGCACCAACCAAGAGTAACTGTGAGTGCTTACAGTGTTGTGCCAACACCAACAACTAAGGGGCCTATTTCTGCAGAGTATATACGGCAGGTCCCTACTTTCAAACATCCAACTTACAAACGACTCCTACTTGCAAACGCAAGAAGACAACAGGAAGTGAGAGGAAATCTACCACTAGGAAGGAAAATTCTCTCCTGTAAGAATAAATATGGGAGAAAGGTGTCTCCTCTGTACTGATGCTTTATCAGCAATCCTTGTTTCAAGAAAAACACCACATTTCAAAAACAGTTGTCATTAGGACGGAAAGTGAGGTGAAATGTTCTGAACAGGGGCACAGACAGCAAAACAAATGTTACAGGGGTGATAACCCTTACCTATGTTTTCCAAAAAGTTTAAAAATAGATTTTTGGTCTGGAGCTACACTTCAACAATGTACCTGTTCAAAATTACAAACAGATTCTACATAAGAACAAACCTACAGTCCCTGTCTTGTATGCACCGCCTGTATACGGCTGTTCAGAGTATATAGGGCCTTTTTTATTTTATGTGCGGGGTTCCCCTTAATATCCATACAAGACCCAAAGGGGCTGGTAATGGGCTGGGGTAGGGGGGGGTCATGGGGTAGCTATGCCATTTTTCTTAAAGATTTTCATCCATATTACCGGGACCAGACATTACATTAAAGCCGCAAGCAGTTTTAAATGGCTTTTTTTTCCTTTAGAAGTGTCATTTTGTGCAGGGACAGTTCTAAACACGGGAAACACGTGGCACTTCACAGGCATACTTTAGACACCCCCCAGGTACGATATTTAAAGGAATATTTGACTTTTTTTTTTTCACTTTATGCATCATTAAAATGACTGCTCCCGGAAAACGACCGTTTTTAAAACTTATTTTTGCATTGATACATGTCCCCTGGTGCAGAACCCGGGTTCCCAAACCCTTTTTAGGACAATAACATGCATAATACTTTTTATAATTAGCACTTTAGAATTCGAACGTTCGCATCCATTGTATTTAATAGGGTTCTAATGTTCGTTCGAACTTTCGGTCCGTTCGCGGGTTCTGGTGCGAACCGAACCCGGGGGTGTTCGGCTCATCACTAATGGGCATACACGCACCATTTATATATGCCGAAGCATGGGGGCATCCTCCCGCAAAAAAGTTATGCCGCACACACATGGTCGGACTTTTCCACGGGCAAGCCTCCGTCGGAATTTCGACCGTATGTACGCGGCATTAGGAGCAAAATCGCTCCTCCGCCCCTGCTGCCCCAATGCTTCGGCATATTTGCTTTTTTTTTTTAACTGTGGTGGTGAAATCACCTCCTACAGCACTGGAGTCGCAGGGATCAAGCCTGTCTCTGCGAACGCTGCAGTTATGTGTGTTTTTGTTTTGTAAGTGACAGTGATCGATCGATACTGCACTTGGGTGGCCTGGGCTGGACGGAGGGGCAAAACGCAGGTGCCAGCAGGTATCTGGGCTGATCCCGCTAACACTGCGTTTTTGGGAACCCTAAACTGCTGGGGACGCTAGTATAGATCTGATCAGATCAGATATTGATCTGTTCAGATACTATACCACTAAGGGGGGTGTATGCTTCACGCGTGGGTGTTAGCGTTACTGGCACTAACCTGACGCTGCCTGGGGTGTGACGCAGACCCTCTCTGACGCTAAAACCTAATTGATATCACCCGCCGGGCGATCAGGGGGTTAAACCTTTATTGGGTTATATACGGCGGGTGCCCTGACACTATAAAAAGCAAACTAACTAACCAGCGTCACCCGTAACACTTATATGGTGATCACTGGTGAAAGGGTTAACTAGGGGCAATCAGGGGGTTAAAACCTTTATTAGATAATATATGGGGGTACCTGACGCTATAAAAACCTGCGGCGAACCTAAAAAAAATTACTAGCTACCGATCTGCATCACCGACACTAAGACAGCGTTTAGAAAAACGATCGCTTAGCGACAGTGGTGATGGGGGTGAAAGGGTTACCTAGGGGGCGATCAAGGGGGTTAAACCTTTATTAGATAATATATTGGGGTACCTGACGCTATAAAAACATGCGGCGAACCTAAAAAAAATTACTGGCTACCGATCTGCATCACCGACACTAAGACAGCGTTTAGAAAAACGATCGCTTAGCGACAGTGGTGATAGGGGGTGAAAGGGTTACCTGGGGGGCAATCAAGGGGGTTAAACCTTTATTAGATAATATATTGGGGTACCTGACGCTATAAAAACCTGCGGCGAACCTAAAAAAAAATTACCAGCTACCGATCTGCATCACAGACACTAAGACAGCGTTTAGAAAAACGATCGCTTAGCGACAGTGGTGATGGGGGTGAAAGGGTTACCTGGGGGGCGATCAAGGGGGTTAAACCTTTATTAGATAATATATTGGGGTACCTGACGCTATAAAAACATGCGGCGAACCTAAAAAAAATTACTGGCTACCGATCTGCATCACCGACACTAAGACAGCGTTTAGAAAAACAATTGCTTAGCGACGGTGGTGATAGGGGGTGAAAGGGTTACCTGGGGGGCGATCAAGGGGGTTAAACCTTTATTAGATAATATATTGGGGTACCTGACGCTATAAAAACCTGCGGCGAACCTAAAAAAAATTACCGGCTACCGATCTGCATCACAGACACTAAGACAGCGTTTAGAAAAACGATCGCTTAGTGACAGTGGTGATAGGGGGTGAAAGGGTTACCTTGGGGGCTATCAAGGGGGTTAAACCTTTATTAGATAATATATTGGGGTACCTGACGCTATAAAAACCTGCGGCGAACCTAAAAAAAATTACTGGCTGCCGATCGGCATCACTGACGCTAAGACAGTGATCAGAAAAATGATCGCTTAGCGACAGTGGTGATAGGGGGTGAAAGGGTTATCTGGGGGGTGATCAGGGGGTTAAACCTTTATTAGGGGGGGTTAGGGGGCTACACTGGACCTAAGACTAAACTTTGGTGACACTTTTACAGTCACAAATGTCACTGATTGCAGTGATCACTAAATAAATGGTCACTGCAATCAGTGACACTGTGACTGGGGGCTGGGGGGGTGATCTGGGGGGTGTCTGGGGGGGCCTGGGGGGGCGATTTATGTCCCTATGTGTCCTGGTGTCAGTGTAGTGTTGTGTGCACTGACCGCACCAGAGATGACATCACTTCCTCCTGCTCCCTCTGTCTGACACAGACAGAGGGGGCATTTCCATTCGCCGGGAGCGATCGCGAGGGGGTGGCCGGAAACGAATGGCTGCCCCCTCATCCCGGAACGCTCCCGGACACTTAGCCACCGCTCACTGTATAGGAGGGGGGTCCGATTGGACCCCCCAACTATACAAAGGCAATCACGTATACTCTACGTGATTGTGCCTGTCGGTGCCATTCTGCCGACGTATATATACAGTGAGCGGTCGTTAAGTGGTTAATAATGCTTAAAGTGAAAAAATAAAAGTAAAATATTCCTTTAAATATTGTACCTGGGGGGTGTCTAAAGTATGCCTGTGAAGTGGCACATGTTTCCCGTGTTTAGAACTGTCCCTGCACAAAATTACATTTCTAAAGGAATAAAAGTAATTTAAAACTGCTTGCGGCTTTAATGTAATGTCTGGTCCCGGCAATATGGATGAAAATCTTTGAGAAAAACGGCATGGGTACCCCATCACCCCCACCCTACCCCACTACCAGCCCCTTTGGTTAATATACTGCAGGTTAGCTCAACCAACTGCTTGTATTATCAGTAACAGAAAAGCAATAGTCTGCGGTGAGCTTTACATGCACACTGAGCCCAGTATACACTACACTGACTTAATATACTGCAGCGAGAATAACACAGGAACACTCTGAAGTGAAATCTAGCTAAACTGAATACAGTGTATTGTACTAGGGCTGTGGAAATTAACTATTAATTCCTCGATTAATCGATTAATTGTTTTGATCGATCAAAATTCTTTGGGCTTGCCGTGTCCATCTGAAGGGTTCCTTTGCTGTGCCTTCTTATCTGCATGCCGGCGGGACCTTACTATCTGCCACACGCAAGGGCTGTTACACTTCCCTCTATCACTTCCCTCTATCACCCTGGGATTCTACAGCCATCCACTGGGAGTTGTGATAGTTCCCTTCACGGGACATCTACATGCCGACGGACTGATGTTAACCCCTCCTCATCTGGATTCAGCAGTGGTATCGTTGTACACATTTTTATACCAGTATCATACTTAGCTACATGTTTTTATGACTGCTTTTGCTACCGTTTGGGATTACTCGCACCATTTTTACAGTTTATGTAGCTACATCGATTTTATCTCCAGTGCAATTATTATTTTGTTACCTACTTGAAGACTATAAAAGTTTTAATGCTATTCCCATCGAGCGCTGCCTTTGTGTGTTTTTTGTATCCTGCTGTCGATTTTTCCAGTGGTTGGTAGCTGCACTGGGACTCGGCCTGCAAGGAGATCAGCTAAAAGTACTTGGATCTATGTGCGTTATAATTAATCGAAATTAGTCGATTAATCGATAAAAAAAAAAAACGATTAATCGAACACGAAAATTTTAATCAGTAACAGCCCTAATATATACAACTCCTAGGATGCATATATATACTAAATACACTGACTAAAGCTAACTCAATCGCCTCCCTGCTCTATCTAACTGAAATAAAATGACACTCTGACTCTCTATCTATCTCTCTCACACGCCGAATCACACTACAGAAGGCCGACACGCAGGCAGCCTTATATAGTGTGGGGCGTGTACCTACTCCCCTGAGCCATGATTGGCCAAAGGCACCCTTCCTTTGGCCAATTACGGCTCTCTGTACTGACGGCGCTGTGATTGGCCAAGCATGCGGGTCATAGTCCATGCTTGGCCAATCATCAGCCAGCAATGCACTGCGATGACGCAGTGAATTATGGGGCGTGACGCGCCACTCGAATTTGGCACGAACGGCCCATATTGTTCGAAATTCGGCGAACGGCCGAACAGACAATGTTCGAGTCGAACATGAGTTTGACTCGAACACGAAGCTCATCCCTAGTGACGAGTGGTGCGGCTTCCCTTCCCTGGAGGTATTGACCCGCTTCTACGAATGTATACAGTTTATACCAGGCTTATCTCCAAGCTATTGTGGCCTACCAACTGACCTTAAGAATGGAAGTGCCATATGTAGTTGCTCTGTCTTTTTAGTTTTATATTATTATTTCTTTTTTGCTATGGCCCTTACTGTACAGTATAGTAGGCCTGAAGTGTGCCATTTTAATGTATCCCTTAGTGTCTTAAATAAAATTTGGGGTCACCCCCACACAGATAACGCATTTTATACTGATTGTAACGTGTTTTTTTTTTTTTGGAAGAATGCCTTTTCTATGCTCTATTGTTTTTAAATTTTTTGGACTTCTACACATTCTGTATGTATCTTACGTTGTGGAGGATCCGCATCCTTTGTCATAACTTTTGTCTTCTCTTTTGTGAAAATACTTCTGTAAAATAAAAAAATATTGAAACAGAGGAACTACTGAAACTAGCATATAATATTAGCCATAAGAGTATAGATGCACACCAGTATGGATATAATACAAGCTTTATATAAGAAAAGATTAATAATAGCACATACATCCAATGGACAAACAGGTATTATCAGCAAAGGGCCCAACACGAGTCCTGGTAGAATTGTGCACATAAAAGCAGGTATATACAGTAGTTATTAATAGGGATACCTCCAGATGAATATTGCAGCAACGTTCAGTTGCAGAGGCCCCTTAAGGAAGATTATAATGCAGTGCCTGTCTTGGTGTTGGAGACCTGAAGACAAGATCAGTGGTGATGGGGAGACCCTCCAGCCATTGTCCAACCAGCCTGGAACACAGCTTCTCACCAGCAGAGACTGGGTGTGATAGTGGAACTCAGATTCAACCTCTGCATCTTAGTACCAATGCTGTATCCTGGCCTAGGCCAACAAGGCCCAGGCCTAGGGCAGCACTTTGCAGGGGGGCTGAGAGGCAAATTAGTCTAGCGCCCCCATAGCGCCCCCATAAAGCGGCTGCACTGCTTCCGGTATGCGAGTGGTCGGCATTCTGCAACTGTGGGGGGGGGGGGGGGTGCCGCTTCTAATTTTGATTGTCCTATCATTCTGGACCACAAACCTTCCTCACTGTGCTATATGTTTTCTGCTGCACCATTGGCATGGTTATACCTTCTCAGTCCTCTCCATAAAAAGTAAGGGAGGGTTTATAGCCCCTGTCAGTTTATTTTTTACCATCCCTGTCCCATTGCAGAGATTTCCCTTCACTTCCTGTCCCATAGCCAAACAGGAAGTGAGAGGAAATCTATGCAAATTAAGGACATCCATTGCCCCCCAGGCCCTCAGAACTAGTGTCCCCACTCGAAAATTTCAGAGCGGGTCTTAAACAGCAAGGGGTGTGGCCTTGACAGGAAGGGGTGGGTCATATTTAAATTAGAGGGTGCACAAGTTTAGTCAGGCCTAGGGCAGCACAAATCCTAAATACACTACTGCTTAGTACCTAGTAGCTTCTAAATTGTTATGCAACTGAATCTTTACCTACATGAAGTGGTCATCGGATGCCTAACCTAGCTCTAGCCTATGCTGGTTGTTGAGCCTTAAGCTAAAACTAGCTATAGAAATCCCAGACCAAAAGGGACAGGCCTAACTAAAATAACAGGAGCTGTATATAAACTCTATTGCAATAAACAGCTTCACCTACTTATATACTGGAAGATGATTACCACACACACATACTGTATCACAGACCTAGCTATCTGGCACTGTGCATGAAAGACAATAAGAATAGGACAGAGACTTGTCTGTCACTAGGATTCAGATCGAGAAGTTATGGGTAGCTACAGGTAACAGGTTCCCACTGAGGCCAATTCTGACATTTTTCTCATACTTGTAAAAATCATCATTTTTTTTCACAAGAAAATTACTTAGAACTCCCAAACATTTTATATTTTTTACGCAGAGGCCCTAGAGAATAAAATGGTGGGTGGTGCAATTTTTTTATGCCACAAGGTATTTGCGCAGCAGTTTTTCAAACACAGTTAAAAAAAAAATACACTTCAATTAATTATAGTGCACACAAACACAATATAATAATATCATGCTTTAAAATTGTGTACGCCTATGGAACGGCGCTAAACTACGGTACCTACAAGTCTCCATAGGCGATATTTTAAAAGCTTTTGCAGCTTACCAGTTTAGAGTTACACAGGAGCTCTGGAGCTAGAATTATTGCTCTTGCTCGTACGTTTGCGGCGATACCTCACAGGTTCGGTGCGATCCCCAGTTACATATGTGTGAGGGACTTACGTATGCGTTCGCATTTGTGCGTGAGTATAGGGGAGGAGGGTGCATTCAAAAATGTAAAAGAAAAATGTATTATTTATTTTACGGAAAACTTTTTTTTACACTGTCCCCTTATTTATTTATTTTTATCAACTTTAGGTGATGAACAAAATCCCTTGTGATAGCATTGGCATACCTCACAACTTTTTGAGATGGGAATGAGGGACACCTATCAGCAAAAGTATGCAGGCGTAGGACACACACCCTTGCCATACCCCCTTAAAGGAGAATTGTACAAAAAACAAGATTGGTTAAACCCACAAGTGCTTTTTTTACCACTTCTATTCCTTTATATTGGCTTTTAGAATTTACAAATGCAGCAATTTAGAAATCAGATGAAAGTTTTAGCGCTGGAAAACACTTTTTGATAGAAAAAAAGTGCATTTTATATACAGCTATATAGATCAGACCAAAATGTTTGACCCTATATGTACTGCCCCTTGTAGAAGTGATCAAGTGGCTCTATAGCCAGTTAAATCACTTCTACTTTACAGGGCTTTGGCTGCTAAAAAAAAATTAATACCGGGATCAGCAGGCATCATCCTGGTATAACGACTGAAAGTCCAGGACATCATATGACATCCTACAGGTGGGAAGTGGTTAAACAGCCAGAACAGCCAGAACCTAATATAATGACCTATTACCTAATACCTCTCTGTTGATTTTGAGGTGCTACACTTTAAATAGATTGTACAGACTAAAAGTTGTGGTTAACTAAACAATTACATAAATCATTTTACTAATGAGCAATACCTTGTTGGCGGTGTTTCTGTCCGTATTATAATATATTTATATATCCACAGGAAAACCATACAACTATGTGAATGTCTAGAATGTAAAGTTCTAAATTGTCTATACTAAAAAATCATTGTCAGTTTATAACTATATTTTTTAAATAATAACATATTTTTAATCGTATTTATGTCAAGCTGATTTCTTTTGTACCCAAAAAAAAATTAAAAAAAGACCATACATTACATGTATATCATCAATGTAACACCCGTACCCTCTCAGATACAGATAATGATAAAATGAAAAATATATAAAAAATTATATATACAGTATTTTTTCATCTATTTCCGGCGCCGTTCCGCTGTCGATATGTCACTTCCGGTGCGCCGCGTGACGTCAGATGTCACTTTCAGTGCGACGGTATCCACGGCCCAACATTTCCTGTGTCCTCACCTCGTTTTGGCGCCAAGGATTTGGCGCCAAACAAGCTGGAGGGGGATAAAAGGAGGATCATTGCTAGTCAGTGTCCGGTCCATGTCAGGAAGAGAGCTTTGTAGATGTGCTTTCTGAGAAACATGTAAATAGGTTATCAAACGATGGATTTTTATGCCCCTTTCTTATACCTTGGCTCTAATAGATGTATAGTTGAACTTTTGTTTGTTTGACTTAAGGAAAACCCGGGATACAAGTTTGAAGGCCCTTAGCAATTATCTTCTTTCCTGGCTGGTGTTTCTTTGACAGGAGTGGACTCTATGCTGTAGCCCAGGGGTCTCCAAACATTCTAAACAAAGGGCCGGTTTATTGTCCTTCAGACTCTAGGAGGGCCGGACTTTGGCCAGCGGGAGTGGAAATTTTCCTGGCATCAGTGGTAGTAAACATCTGGCATTAATGGGAAGAATAGTGCCCCATCATTGGTATCATAGGGAGGAATAGTGCTCCATTAGTGGTGTCAGTGGTGCTCCATTGTTGGTGTCAGTTGGCAGAATAGTGTCTGGTATCAGTGGAAAGGATAGTGCCCCAAGGGCCAGATAAAGGCAAGCAAAGAGCCGCATGCGGCCCTTAAGCCACAGTTTGGAGACCTCTGCTGTAGCCATTTGTATTCATTGTTGGTAAATCAAGGTAGGCAGTTTAAATTTAGCCTTATTTCCTATTTTATGTACCGGAATTTTGAGATATTATCTTCAGATATATATATATATCTTTATTCGTTAATGGACCCATGGTGTATCCTCCTAATGTTTAATGTCCCTCTCTATGGTACTCCCAAGTGATCCAATATATCCATCCATATTGTGGTATTATCCATCAACTGAATACACAGATCAGTGTCCAAACCAGTGCATTAGCCTTGTGTTTTCTGCCCAATCTGGAAGACTATAAAATTATTTTGTTTCTTTATTTGTATTTTTGTGCCTTATTTTCAAATATGTATTTTTTTTTCATTTTAGTGATCATATATATTGTGCCTGATATCAAAGTTCTCCTGAAGAAGCCACCAAATGGCAAAACATGTAGAGACTAATCAGATGTGCACCTTTGTTTGTATATTTCAATGATCCAATATTTGAATGTTATCTCATGTATTCATTCCAAATTTTAACTTATTAAATTTATATTTTTCTATATTTTTGTTTTTTCTTGCGCCTTTAAAGTCCCACAAATCTTGTTTCCTTATTATGTATATATACAGTATAGTGCAGCTGATTTTTTCAAAAACAACACAGTTTCAATGAACAAAACAGCGATTGCACCCAATCAAATAAAATGTTCAATAAAATCAGAAGTGATGTCACAGAAGTCCAGCCCAACGCATTTCGTCTAATAGTGTGTATGGGGCATTTGAATCAGCTCCAGACCTTTTACCTGCTTAATTGATGAAGATATAATGAAGGAGCAGCCCACACCTGGCCATGAAACAGCTTTTGATTCAATTGTCCAATTACTTTTGGACCCTTGAAAAAGGGGGGGGGGGGTGGCTATTCTTAAGAGCTGTAATTACTAAACCTTTCCTCTGATTTGGATGACCCTCAAATTAAACCTGAGAGTGTGCACTTTCAGCCCGTATACATTATAAAACTATAGCTTCTTTTTGCTTTCATTGAGTCAACAAATTTTGTTCAAAAGCCCTTAAAATGTCATACAACTTTGTGGGAACAGTTTGGGGATGGCCCCTTCCTGTTCCAACATGACCAAGCACCAGTGCACAAAGAAGAATTGAACGAGGGATGCCCCTGGGATAGTGTGGATTGGAATAAATTATGGATTGCCACCAAGTATATATAGAAAAATATAAAGAATTTTATTTGTACATATTTGACATATGGATCAAAATTGTTTAAAAACAACGAGAGAAAAGACATACACAATCATTGAAACCAATTTGCATGAGGGCACCTACAAGTCATATAACTAGTGGTGACAAAACCGACATGTTTCGGATACTAGAGCTATATCTGTGATAGCTTCCATTATTTCCTTCTTCAAGGTTCATACAATGATTAAAAAGCAGATTGGTCTCTATAGAAGAGAGAAAAACAACATCATGTATAATGGTTATATAGTACAATATCGAGCATTAACATAGTTCCAATATTTTGAAATTCTCCCATATGTGGGCAACTAAAGGATAAATAGTGCTGCAGAGAAACAACAAAAAAAAAAAAGGGAGGGGAAAACAAAGAAAAAATAAGAAAAAAATGTATATGAGAGTTCATTGGAGATGCATAGATGCGCATATAAAGTACATAATTATATATTTATAGGATACATTACATTTATATCAAATTTATCCATAGTATTGCATACATACATCTCAAGTGGTAACGCAAACATCAGCCGCTTGGAGGGATTGTCCCGATGATGTAGAGCCCAAATGGATATAGTGCAAGTTTAGTGGTCGCATAGAAGAAATGCAGCGACCATAATAACACAGCAACCGTGGTAACAGAGCCAGGGATATATAGCAGGGCCAGCCCAAAAAAAGCCCCTCAAAGCTCACAAGGAAGCCCCAAATTGTAGCGGGGACTCGCCACAGGTCTCTCTGCAAAGACATACATATGTGAGTTATAATTTGAGGATCCCATACTAACCCTGTAAACAGTTATCCCACAACTATAATCTAGTATCTGAGCGAACTTCATACCTGTAAGAGTGACGCGAGAGCATCCACACTCTGGCTGTGCAGAAACTAACAAAGCCTCCTGTTGGCGCCACTTGAGCTGATTGGCTGTAACACAAGCCACAGCCCTATATAAAATCCCACCGGGCTTTGTTAGTTTCTGCACAGCCAGAGTGTGGATGCTCTCGCGTCACTCTTACAGGTATGAAGTTCGCTCAGATACTAGATTATAGTTGTGGGATAACTGTTTACAGGGTTAGTATGGGATCCTCAAATTATAACTCACATATGTATGTCTTTGCAGAGAGACCTGTGGCGAGTCCCCGCTACAATTTGGGGCTTCCTTGTGAGCTTTGAGGGGCTTTTTTTGGGCTGGCCCTGCTATATATCCCTGGCTCTGTTACCACGGTTGCTGTGTTATTATGGTCGCTGCATTTCTTCTATGCGACCACTAAACTTGCACTATATCCATTTGGGCTCTACATCATCGGGACAATCCCTCCAAGCGGCTGATGTTTGCGTTACCACTTGAGATGTATGTATGCAATACTATGGATAAATTTGATATAAATGTAATGTATCCTATAAATATATAATTATGTACTTTATATGCGCATCTATGCATCTCCAATGAACTCTCATATACATTTTTTTCTTATTTTTTCTTTGTTTTCCCCTCCCTTTTTTTTTTTTTTTTTGTTGTTTCTCTGCAGCACTATTTATTCTTTAGTTGCCCACATATGGGAGAATTTCAAAATATTGGAACTATGTTAATGCTCGATATTGTACTATATAACCATTATACATGATGTTGTTTTTCTCTCTTCTATAGAGACCAATCTGCTTTTTAATCATTGTATGAACCTTGAAGAAGGAAATAATGGAAGCTATCACAGATATAGCTCTAGTATCCGAAACATGTCGGTTTTGTCACCACTAGTTATATGACTTGTAGGTGCCCTCATGCAAATTGGTTTCAATGATTGTGTATGTCTTTTCTCTCGTTGTTTTTAAACAATTTTGATCCATATGTCAAATATGTACAAATAAAATTCTTTATATTTTTCTATATATACTTGGTGGCAATCCATAATTTATTCCAATCCACACTATCCCAGGGGCATCCCTCGTTCAATTTTTCAAAATTTACCGGGATGTTATTGGAAAGTATGGTAACTTGCCCTATGCTTGCTGGTTAATAGCTTCATCTTTCCAAATCAATATATCCAGTGCACAAAGAAAGGTCTATAAAGATACATGGATGAGCGAGTTTGGGGTGGAGGAACTTGTCCTGACGTCAACCGATAAAACACCTTTGGGATGAGTTAAAGCGGAGACTGCGAGCCAGGCCTTCTCGTCCACATCAGTGCCTGACCTCACAAATGCTCTTCTGGAAGAATTCCCATAGACACTCCTAACCTTGTGGACAGCCTTCCCAGAAGAACTGAAGCTGTTATGGTTGCAAAGGGTGGACCAACTCAATATTGAACCCTACGGACTAAGACTGGGATGCCATTAGAGTTCATGTGTGTAAAGGCAGGCGTCCCAATACTTTTGGTAATATAGTGTATATATATATATATATATATATATATATATATATATATATTATAATTTTGCTTAAAGTGCTACTAAACCCAGGACGCTGCATTCACTATATCTGGTCTCCCACAATACACAGAGCATGGAAATGCAATTGTTTTAGTAAATATACATTTCTAAATACCTTTTCTCATCAGCAGTATTTAGCAGTCTTTTGACTTCTATCGGTGTCTGGTTAAAGCTTGTAGGAGGAGTTTTCATTCTCCCCTGGTTGTTCTATGAGGCTGCATGACCCCTGACCCTCTGTCTGGACAGTGCTGCTTGGCCCTGTGCTGATCACATGCACCAAAAACTCTCTAGCAATACACACAAAACTGACCATGTGCAGAGTAACCCCAAAGGCTCTGTTCTATCAAGAGTTGGATTGGGGACAGTGGAAGAAGGGGAGGATCAGAGGAGACAGGATAAAACAGCCTTTTTACACAATGCGGAGGATTAACTCCTTAGGTCCCACAGTGAGTATAACAAGCCTGATTTTACTGTTGTGGGTTTAGTAACACATTAACCACTTCCGGCCCGGCCTATAGCAGAATGACGGCCGGGGCATGGTTTAGTTATCCTGACTAGGCGTCATATGACGTCCAGCAGATTAACATGCCGGCGCGTGTCGGGGCGCACAGTGCGGCGATCGCTGGTGCCGTGTGTCAGTCTGACACACCGCATCTCCAATCATGGTATGGAGCTTCTGATGGCGGCTCCTTACCACGTGATCAGCTGTGACCAATCTCAACTGATTATCGCATGAACCAGGAAGTGTCGGTAAACGGCTTTCCTCGGTTTGCACTGACAGGGAGAGCGATCGGCGGCTCTCCCTGTCAGAGGGGGGGGGGGGGGGTCTGTGCTGATAATCAGCACATTGCTTATCATCACAGCCCCCATTGTGCCCATCAGCTGCCAGTCTGTGCCCCATCAAGAACGCCTGTCAGTGCCCATCAAAGTGCCAATTGGTGCCCATAACAGTGCCAATCAGTGCCCATAAATTTGCCAAACAGTGCCGTATCAGTAATGCCTGTCAGTGCCCTTCAGATGCCAATCAGTAATGCCTGTCAGTAGCTCCTCATCAGTGCTGCCTATCCAGTGCCATCTGTCAGTGCCACCTATCAGTGCCCATCAGTGCTGCCTCATCGGTGCACATTAGTGCAGCCTCATCAGTGCCCATCAGTGAAGGAGAAAACAACATTTTATAATAGAAACAAAGGAATTTTCCAAAATTTCTGTATTTCTTAGTTTGTTTAGCAAAAAATAAAAACCCCAGAGGTGATCAAATACCACCAAAAGTTTGGGTACAGTGTTGTATCACCGCACAATTGTCATTCAAAGTATCACAGCGCTGAAATCTGAAAACTGCCCTGGGCAGGAAGGGGGTAAAGTGCCCGGTATTGAAGTGGTTAAGCAGCTGAATGAGGGTCTCCATTCTGAGAAAACACTCAAGCCCTGTACACACGGCCGAGATTCTCGTCAGGAAAAAAACTTTGTTTTTCCCTTACGAGAATCTTGACAAGAATCTTGTCCTGGCCGAGTGTACACACGTACGATTCAAAAGAACCGCCGTTCTTTTGAATGGCACGAACGCAGTGACGTTATCGAACTACGACGAGCGTGCGCTCGCCACATTCGATGCCGTCGCCGCCATCTTGCTACACCCTATGCCTATGCCTAGGAAGGTACCGCGCATGCGTCAAAGTCATTTCGAGCATGCGCGGGTTTCCACAGCGACAGGTAAGTGTACACACGCTCTGGTTTCTCGTCGAGAAACAGGCCGACGAGATTCTCGACGAGTAAAAAGACGGCAGGTCGTCTTTTTTCTCGTCTGGGAATCTGGGCAGTTTTCTTGACGAGAAAACTGAAACCCGCGTACACACAGCCGGTTTTCTCGGCAAGAAAGCTCTCCCGGCAGTTTTCTTGTCGTTTTTTGCCAAGAAAACCGGTCGTGTGTACGCGGCCTCAAACTTTGACAATTAATTTTTGCCAAAATCACTTTGCTGCTTTTTAGTGTTCGACAGCATTTTACGTTTTCTAGTTTTGATTAGCGATGTTCTATAAACACTTATTACCTTCCTGCCTGTCTGTTTACATTTTGCTGTTTAAACCACACTGGGATAAAATGTTTATAGAACGGGTTCCAATACAGCAAAGACAACACCATAGACTTGTAATATTGGGGAGTTCCAGCACTGCAAGTGGCTCGCCGCCAGATGACTGTTCCCGAGCAGCCAAAGGGCCAAGAACAGAGTGGTCAGCCCTGGAAATTGGGATGAAAATAGCTGAGAACAGCGGTATGTGGAGAGGTGGCGGGGTGCGATGGGCAATGGGATAGCGAGGGGAGTCACCAGACTCCTGCCATATAACCATGATGGATAGATACAATTAACACTTGCTGAAAAACAGAACAGCTACAATGAGTCAGACTTGGATCTCTCTTCACTTATAGCAGCGATTGGCACCCACACAAAAATGTAACACTTGCTTTTACAGTTGTTTAACATAAAACATTGGAGTTCAGAGCCGGAAAGGAGAACTGAAATGGACTATTTGGGAGGATTGTGTCATTACAAGTACAGAACATTTGACAGGAGATCGTTCGTCTCATTTTATCAGTTTGAGATTAAAGTGATACTTATTCCTTATTTCGGTACTTATTTTATTTATTTTTTATTATTATTTTAAGTTCTCCATTATTTATCCTACTTAAAAAAAATTGTCCTTCAACTAGAAGAAAGAAAGTTGTTTCTTGTATTATAACGCCGGCCATACAGGGAAAGATTTTCATTTATAGGTTTGTAGGGAAATTCTTAAAAATATATATATATATTTGCCATCATTGAGTCAGCAAATTTTGTTCAAAAGCCCTTAAAATTCCGTACAGACCTGCTAATGGGATCCCGGCGTATTAAACAGGCTTCTTTACAATATGTATGAAAACCACATTCACTGATAGGAATTCTGCTCCTCACTACAATCGAAAACAACCAAACGATTTGACCCCGCTAACCAGTGCCAGGACAAGACCATTCAGGGCCCAGGGCAAAGTTGCCAAAATGTGCCCCCACCCTCTTCCCATTCATGATGTGCAAGCTTAGGGGATGGGCTTAGGGGATGGGCTTAGGGGGTGCGCTTAGGGGATGCGCAAAGGGGATGGGCTTAGGGGGTGCGCTTAGGGGGTGCGCTTAGGGGGTGTGCTTAGGGGGTGCACTTAGGGGATGCGCAAAGGGGATGGGCTTAGGGGGTGCGCTTAGGGGATGGGCTTAGGTGGTGCGCTTAGGTGGTGCGCTTAGGGGGTGCGCTTAGGGGATGCGCTTAGGGGATGCGCTTAGGGGGTGCAATTAGGGGATGCACTAAGGGAATGCGCTTAGGGGGTGCGCTTATGGGATGCGCTTAGGGGATGCGATTAGGGGATGCGCTTAGGAGGTGTGCTTAGGGGATGCGCTTAGGGGATGGGCTTAGGGGGTGCACTTAGGGGATGCGCAAAGGGGATGGGCTTAGGGGGTGCGCTTAGGGGATGGGCTTAGGGGGTGCACTTAGGGGGTGCGCTTAGGGGATGGGCTTAGGGGGTGCACTTAGGGGATGCGCAAAGGGGATGGGCTTAGGGGGTGCACTTAGGGGATGGGCTTAGGTGGTGCGCTTAGGGGGCGCGCTTAGGGGATGCGCTTAGGGGATGCGCTTAGGTGGTGCAATTAGGGGATGCGCTAAGGGAATGCGCTTAGGGGGTGCGCTTATGGGATGCGCTTAGGGGATGCGCTTAGGGGGTGCGCTTAGGAGGTGTGCTTAGGAGGTGCGCTTAGGGGGCGCACTTAGGGGGCACGCTTAGAGGTGCACTTAGGGAGTGCGCTTAGGGGATGCGCTTAGGAGGTGCACTTAGGGAGTGCGCTTAGGGAGTGCGCTTAGGGGATGCGCTTAAAGGGTGCACTTAGGGGGTGCACTTAGGGGGCGCGCTTAGGGGGCGCGCTTAGGGGATGCACTTAGGGGATGCACTTAGGGGATGCGCTTAGGGGGTGCGCTTAGGGGGCGCGCTTAGAGGTGCGATTAGGGAATGCGCTTAGGGGGCACGCTTGTGGAGTGCGCTTAGGGGGTGCGCTTAGGAGTTGCACTTAGGGGATGCGCTTAGGAGGTGCGCTTAGGGAGTGCGCTTATGGGGTGCGCTTATGGGGTGCGCTTAGGGGATGCGCTTAGGGGGTGCACTTAGGGGGCGCGCTTAGGGGATGTGCTTAGGGGGTGCAATTAGGGGATGCGCTTAGGGGGTGCGCTTAGGGGGCGCACTTAGAGGTGCACTTAGGGAGTGCACTTAGGGGGTGCGCTTAGGGGATGCGCTTAGGAGGTGCACTTAGGGGGTGCGCTTAGGGGGTGCGCTTAGGGGGCGCGCTTAGGGAATGCACTTAGGGAGTGCGCTTAGGGTATGCACTTAGGAGGTGCGCTTAGGGAATGCACTTAGGGGATGCGCTTAGGAGGTGCACTTAGGGGGTGCGCTTAGGGGGCGCGCTTAGGGAGTGCACTTAGGGAGTGCGCTTAGGGTATGCACTTAGGAGGTGCGCTTAGGGAATGCGCTTAGGGGGCATGCTTAGGGGGGCGCGCTTAGGGAGTGCGCTTAGGGGGTGCGCTTAGGAGGTGTGCTTAGGAGGTGCGCTTAGGGGATGCGCTTGGGAGGTGCGCTTAGGGAGTGCGCTTAGGGGGTGCGCTTAGGGGATGCGCTTAGGGGGTTCACTTAGGGGGTGCGCTTAGTGGGTGCGCTTAGGGGGTGCGCTTAGGAGGTGGGCTTAGGGGGTGCGCTTAGGGGATGCGCTTAGGGGTTGCGCTTATGAGGTGCGCTTAGGGAATGCGCCTAGGTGGAGCGCTTAGGGGGTGCACTTAGGGGGTGAGCTTAGGGGATGCGCTTAGGGGTGCGCTTAGGAGGTGCGCTTAGGGGGTGCGCTTAGGGGGTGCGCTTAGGAGGTGCGATTAGGAGGTGTGCTTAGGGGGTGCGCTTAGGGGATGCGCTTAGGGGGTGCGCTTAGGGGGTGCGCTTAGGGGATGCACTTATGAGGTGCGCTTAGGGAATGCGCTTAGGAGGAGCGCTTAGGGGGTGCACTTAGGGGGTGAGCTTAGGGGATGCCCTTAGGGGTGCGCTTAGGAGGTGCGCTTAGGGGGTGCGCTTAGGAGGTGTGCTTAGGGGGTGCGCTTAGGGGATGCACTTAGGGGGTGCGCTTAGGGGATGCGCTTATGAGGTGCGCTTAGGAGGAGCGCTTAGGGGGTGCACTTAGGGGGTGAGCTTAGGAGATGCGCTTAGGGGTGCGCTTTGGAGGTGCGCTTAGGGGGTGCGCTTAGGGGGCACGCTTAGGGGGCGCACTTAGGGGGCACGCATAGGGAGTGCGCTTAGGGGTGCACTTAGGGAGTGCACTTAGGGAGTTCGCATAGGGAGTGCACTTAGGGAGTGCGCATAGGGGGTGCACTTAGGGGGTGTGCTTAGGGGGTACGCTTAGGGGGTGCACTTAGGAGGTGTGCATAGGGGATGCGCTTAGGAGGTGCATTTAGGGAATGCGCTTAGGGGGCGCGCTTAGGGGGCGCGCTTAGGGGTGCACTTAGGGAGTGCACTTAGGGGGTGCGCTTAGGGGATGCGCTTAGGGGATGCGCTTAGGGAGCACGCTTAGGGGATGTGCTTAGGGGATGCGCTTAGGGGGTGCGCTGAGGGGGCACTTGCTTAATCCACAAGGGCTTTTAAAATTTTCAAATGTACAAATGCAGCAATTTAGAAATTGGATAAAAGGTTAAGCACTGGTAAACACTTTTTGAAAGATAAATAGTGTATTTTATATACAACTATACAGATCAGACCAAAATGAGGGACAGGTGAGGGAGAAAGAGGGACAGCGGGACATTGCTCCAAATCAGGGACAGTCCCTCAAAATCAGGGACAGTTGGGAGCTATGACTATGGATATCTGCTGGAAGGGTGATAAAAACACAACACACAAAGCTGAAAGAGAAATGGTTAGGAAAAAGTATGCTAAGGGGTCACTGGACAATATAAAATGTGCATGCTTTAAAATAATACTCCTTCTCTAGCACCTTCATTTTAATATCAGCCATATCATAATAAAGAAGTGATCTTGCGCAGTAATAAATTATCACAAACACTGATATAATATAAATGATTTATGTTATATCAGTGTTTGTGATCATTTATTACTGCGCAAGATCACTTCTTTATTAATTTATCATCTGTGTATTGTGAACACAATAGGTTTTGCAGCTAGTTTTGAATTTTTGATCATCACAGTTTTTTAGTTTTATTCACTCTTTCAGTATTAGTTCACTTAGTAGAGCGAAGGACTTTCACTTTTAAAAAAGGAAAAGCGGGCTCGTGGGACTTTAAATGAGACATGGATGGGTATAGAAAATAGGTCTAGGATAACACAATTGATGAACACAATCCCAAAAGGGAAATAACTGTAACCATGAAGAATTGCTGAATAATCACCACAAGAGAACAAAATCAAGACATATATATGAGTATCAAAATATATTGTATTAAAATTAATAATACAGAGATCATGCAATCAGAGGCATAATACCAATAATAACAGTCACATGAGTATGGTTTATAATTGATGGTCAAGGACATGATTATAGAAGCAAGCACAATACATGGGCATACAGGTGCAGTGAACAAAGTTATCCAAAATTTGGTTATGAGAAAGCTTGGTAAAATATATAAATTTATTTAATTTGGGCAGACTTGAGCTTGGCATCCCTGAGCGTGGACTCGACGCGTTTCTTGGCGTTAACAGCCAGTCATCAGGAGTGGGGTGCATGTAATTTTTAGCTAAAAAAGGAAAGAGGGATGAATATATAGATCAATGAAGTCATACAGTTGTGTAAGTAATACTTAAGCCAAAAAGCAAAGTGTGGTAGAGTTTATACATTACCCATGTGAAAGCCCAAGAAAGGTCAATTCAAGCATTCCAATAAGGAGGTAAAATGGTGGTCCTGAGTAAGCCAAAACTCCCCCGGGGTTGAGGCGGGGGTGGGACATAATACAGAGATCATGCAATCAGAGGCATAATACCAATAATAACAGTCACATGAGTATGGTTTATAATTGATGGTCAAGGACATGATTATAGAAGCAAGCACAATACATGGGCATACAGGTGCAGTGAACAAAGTTATCCAAAATTTGGTTATGAGAAAGCTTGGTAAAATATATAAATTTATTTAATTTGGGCAGACTTGAGCTTGGCATCCCTGAGCGTGGACTCGACGCGTTTCTTGGCGTTAACAGCCAGTCATCAGGAGTGGGGTGCATGTAATTTTTAGCTAAAAAAGGAAAGAGGGATGAATATATAGATCAATGAAGTCATACAGTTGTGTAAGTAATACTTAAGCCAAAAAGCAAAGTGTGGTAGAGTTTATACATTACCCATGTGAAAGCCCAAGAAAGGTCAATTCAAGCATTCCAATAAGGAGGTAAAATGGTGGTCCTGAGTAAGCCAAAACTCCCCCGGGGTTGAGGCGGGGGTGGGACCCCTGCAGTCCAAAAAACCCTCCCATAGGAAGGAGAGCCATGGAGGTGGAGTGGGACATCAGCCAAGGAAAAGCCGGACAGCCACAGAACAGTGTCAGACCAGCAAAGGGTATTGAAGCCTTGAAGGCACTTTCAGCCCCACGATCGGATCCACTTTCCCTCTGTTCCTGCTGCTGGACACCGTCAGCTGAGCTCAGCTGCCTCTCTCTGCCCATCGCCTTACAGCCTCTCAAGTCTCACTCTCTGGGCCCCGGCTACTACAGGGTGGGGAGCGGAGGAAGGTAACGCTGTCAGGGAAGGCAAGGAGATAAGCAGGCAGGCGGCTGGCCGGGACTTGAGCCAAGGCAGAAGAACATGAATGGGCATGCACCCGATACTGAAGAAATATTCCCTCCGCTCCGACCAGCACATGATCATCAGAAAGGGACACAGATAATGGAAAAAATACACCCCCCTAAGCTAGTAGAAGTGGCGGAGCGGGGGGTGTGTAATTCAGATTTTATTTTTTAATTCTGCACTGACTGACTTTGAAATTGCCCCAGCCCCTGTTCAAATCCAATCTGGGGACAAAACCGGGGACAGACATGGTCCAGGGACAGTCAGGGGCGGATCCAGAGTCTTTTTTCGGGAGGGGCACTGCCAAAAAAGATGTTTTTTTGTGGGAAATTTATCGGGGAAATGGCTGGTGTCGGCGCTTCAATCATCCGGGCACCATGGTTGTTATGGTGTCAGGATGATTGAAGCACATTATTTCTATTATTACATTGTAATATAAAATTAAATAGTTCAATGCAGAATCAGTGGGAGCCCCGAGTGTGTCACTTGCCACCATCGCCTGCAATTAGTGGGAGCCCTGAGCGTGTCACTTGCCACACCTTGGGGATTGTCACTTGCCACGTCACCTGCCACACCTTGCTGATTGTCACTTGCCTGCCACCAGATGCAGATTGCCATTTGCCACGTTACCTGCCACAATTTGCGGATTGTCACTTGCCACGTCGCCTGCCACACCTTGCGGATTGTCACTAACTTGCCTGCTAAGGTGTAGTTTTGGTTGTCTCTTGCTGTGTCCCAGACTCCCAGAGTCAGGCAGCAGAGAGATAATGTAATCTCTCTGCTGCCTGCACAGTGTGGGCAGAAGTCACTGCAGGAATGCAGGGCAGGCACGGGCGGTGAGAGATGATCTCATCTCTCTGCTCCCCCGCTCCCGGCTAGCTGATTGGCCACACTGAGCCTGCTTTCTCACTCTCACCTGCGCTGCCAACACACTGAGCAGCACGGTCTGCCCACGAACCGCGCCGCCCGCCCACAAACTGCACCGCAAGCGGAGCCGCCCGCTTTCTTACCCGTCTGTGGAGCCGCACGCTATCGCACCTTCCCGCAGAGCGGCCCGACATGACTCACTGACGTCACTCATTGCTAGACGCCAAGCGGCCCAGGCGTTAGCAACGAGTGCAGGGAAGAGGTTCCACCCACCTCCTCCTCTGCTCCTGGTATCGTGTCAGTGCGCCGCGTAACTACATTAGACGAGTCTTTCTCTTGGCGCCGCTGATCGGCTGATGTGAGAAACTGAGAGAGAGACTCAGAGAGGCAGCGGCAGCCGCAGAACAAGTACTGTATATACTGGAGTATAAGCCGACCCGAATATAAACCGAGGCACCTAATTTTACCCCAAAAAACTGGGAAAACTTATTGACTTGAGTATAAGCCTAGGGTGTCCATCTGCATGCCTCACTGTGCCTCACTGTGCCTATGTCTCACTGTGCCCATGACTAGACTGATGTTTAACATGGGAGTCTATGGAAGGAGTGCCCGGGTTTGCAAAAACTTTGCACACTTGTAGAGGAGACATGGGGCTATATGTGTACCAAGTTTGGGGTCCAGGGGACCTACAACAGGCCAGTACCGGGTCCGAAAAATCACCAGAGAAATGACCATTTAACATTGGAGTCTATGGAAGGGGTGCCCGGCTTTAAAAAATCAGTGCTCCCCGGCCTGTAGGTCCCCCAGACGCCAAACTTTGCACACTTATAGAGGAGACATGGGGCTACATGTGTGCCATGTTTGGGGTCCAAGGGACCTATGGCCGGCCGGTACCGGGTCCCCAAATTCCGGGAGATCAGGCACAAAAAATAAAAAACAGCAAGCAAGTGAGTGTGACAGATGGTCTCGGGGGGTGCAATTGCCCTGTTGCCCCCCCTGGATCCGCCCCTGGGGACAGTGTCCTCAATCCGGGGACTGTCCCCGGAAACTGGGGATGTCTGGTCACCCTACTGTAAAGCTCCGTACACACGACCGGTTTTCCTGCCAGGAAAACTGCCAAGAGAGCTTTTGGACGGGAAAACCGGACATTTGTATGCTCCCTAGAAGTTTTCCCATCGGGATTCCCGGCGTTTTTTTTCTGGCAAGATTTACTAATGCGCTTTGGGAAACACTGTGTCCATGGAGTATACACACGGCCGGGATTCCCAACCAAAGCTCCATGGCAGTTTTCCCTGCCGGGTTCTTGGCTTTCCCCTCGGTTTTCACAGCGTTTTTTTTTTCCGCCGTGAAAACCGAGCGTGTGTACAGGGCTATAGGGTTGCATCCTTCCTACTGGCCACAAATGTAAGGAACATTTTTTCCTGCTGACCCCCACATGATTTAATTTTAGTAAGGGTTTCATAAGACCTGAATGTTATTTTAGAGGTTGCTCTAGGGTAAGAAGTTTGAGAAAGGGCCTTAGAATATACAGCAGCAGTGCTACTTGGTTTCTGCTGCCAACAATTTACTGTAAATTTAGCATCCTTGAAATAAAGAACTCAAGAAGCCCTTTAGCATATTTTTGTTACTATTATGGCATTCCACTTATTTATGTAATTTCTTTCTTTTACTACGCACTCTTGTCTTGCCATATTTACCTTGGCATTATGAAGGACTTTTATACATTACTCAAAGTTAGAAAAAAAAAATTAAGGTTCTATTAGGAACAATTTAGGAGTATTTAGTGTGGTGGCATGCTAGAGGAATTATTAAAACATTAAGACATTTGATTTTTTTTTTGCATTAGAAAACATTTCCACTTACAATGGAAATATCTATTTATCAAAATGGTTAGATTAGTTTGTAACTAGTAACAGACAAAATGTAATTCTAAAGAACACTAAGTACTTGACACAAGGCATTCGTGGTTTAGTTCTTCTTAATGTGGAAGAGTAGCAGCTTTAATCCAATACCTGCAGTCAAAGGACAAGACCTGAAAATACTTTATTAACCACTTAAGCCCCGGACCAATACGCAACATAAGGACCAGGCCGCTTTTTGCGATTCGGCACTGTGTAGCTTTAACTGACAATTGCACGGTCGTGCGACGTGGCTCCCAAACAAAATTGACGTCCTTTTTTTCCCCCACAAATAGAGCTTTCTTTTGGTGGTATTTGATCACCTCTGCGTTTTTTATTTTTTGCGCTTTAAACAAAAATAGAGCGCCAATTTTGAAAAAAATTCAATATTTTTTACTTTTTGCTGTAATAAATATCCCCAAAAAATATATAACATTTCTTTTTTCCTCAGTTTAGGCCGATACTTATTCTTCTACATATTTTTGGTAAAAAAAAATAGCAATCGGCGTTTATTGATTGGTTTGCGCAAAAATTATAGCGTTTACAAAATAGGGGATAGTTTTATGGTATTTTTATAAATATTTTTTTTTTACTAGTAATGGCGTCGATCAGCGATTTTTTTCATGACTTCAACATTATGGCGGACACATCGGACACTTTTGACACATTTTTGGGACCATTGTCATTTTTACAGCGATCAGTGCAATAAAAATGCACTGGTTACTGTAAAAATTACACTGGCAGTGAAGGGGTTAACCACTAGGGGCGCTGAAAGGGTTAAGTGTGCCTAGGGGTGTGTTTCTAACTGAGGGGGGCGTGGCTATGAGTGACACGTCACCAATCTCTGCTCTGATTACACAGAGCGGAGATCGGTGACAGTGTCAGTAGGCGAGCGGGGTGATGTTGTGTTTACACTAACATCTCCTCGCTCCATCCCTCGTGAGACGATTGCGGGGATCCTGGCGGCCATCGAGTCCACGGGACCCGCCGTCCGACTCACGGGGATGACTGCAGGGTTGCGAGCGTTAAAGGGGACGTACAGGTACGTGATTGTGCCTGTACGAGCCATTCTGCCGACGTATATATGGCGTGAGCGGTCCTTAAGTGGTTAAAGTGAAGTTCCGGACAAATTTTTATTTTTATTTTTTATTGATCCTAGCATTAGTACTAATTAAATACAATAACGTTTAGACAAAGTTCGTTATGTATTTATTAAAAATATAAATCACTTACTGAATATATTCTCTCTCCTGTTCTGGCCGTTTCCATCATTATTGTGAACATGTGAAGCCCAATCAATATCTCTTCCTGGTTTGCTTTGGAGAGGTGCATGCTGGGTAACCAGCATGCACCTCTCGATCTCGCGCATGCGCTATTCAATGGTGGCCGTAGCGCCGATTGTTTCTAAAGTTGCCATAACAACAGGCGGCAACAGAGGAAGGTCCTGCCCCGTTCTTATGGCAACAAAGATAAACACATCTCAGCGTGGTGATCCGCCTTAAATCGCATCATTTCCAGTCAGGAAATAACGCGATTTTTGATCACAGTACTGCCCACAGACTCCTGGGAAGTGATGGCACAGGCGAGGGAGGAAGTGACCTAGGAGCGCTGCGGACCAGGAAGTGGCAGATTAGGAGGACTACATAGCAACAGGGTGATTCTGGTAAGTAAAAACATTTTTTTTCCTCCAAATGTTTTTTTATAGATTTCCAGGAGTCTGATAATGTAAAAAAATTTTTTAGGGTGGAATTCCACTTTAAAGCAGACATTAGAAATATATAATTTTAGATTGTAAACTCTAATAAGCAGGGCCCTTCTTACCCTTTTGTCATACACTGTATACATAAATATATAATTATTTTATTTTATTATTTTATCTTTTTGTTAAAGATTTTTAAGGCATTCTCTTGCAATGTTTATATAGTATCATCAATTATCACTAATAAAAAAAAGTATTGTTTATATACACAGAAAATCTCCTTGTGGATTGCTGCATGCCTCCATTTAGTTCAGATACAGGGCAGCGTTACTCAGTTTAGGCTTCCATGAAACAGATATTGATGACAGTCAATGAACCACCGACTAAGTCATCCTGGGGTTTTATTTATTTTCTTGTCTGATGTTCTGGGTCAAGAATAACAAAAATACTAGTCACTGCTTTCCAGTAGCGAGACCACCTTCACCCATTACGTTTTTCTAGAAATAACATGCTACTCATCACATTCCAGCTACAGTGTTTCTCGTCAGTATTTACATGACGTCTAAATTTGACAAAAAAATCTGTCTGTCTATCGTATCTAAAATTTACAAATCAAGCAACATGTCACTGTGATCTCTGTGAGAGGTAATAAATACCTTTTGTTCTTATATATTATTCAGCATGCATACACATATGTAGCAGGAATATTTATTTTGGCAATAGAAAACATTTAATTAACAAAACCATCTGTGGACATAATGTTACATCATATAATAAAGAGACCCTGGCCCCGTTTTTTTTTTTTCTTTAACCACTTCAGCCCCAGAAGATTTTATCCCCTTCCTGACCAGAGCACTTTTTACAATTTGGCACTGCGTCGCTTTAACTGGTAATTGCGCGGGTCATGCAATGCTGTACCCAAACAAAATTTGCGTCCTTTTTTTCCCACAAATAGAGATTTCTTTTGGTGCTATTTGATCACCTCTGTGGTTTTTATTTTTTGCGCTATAAACAAAATAAGAGCGACAATTTTGAAAAAAAAAAACAATAGTTTTAACTTTTTGCTATAATAAATATCCCCAAAAATGTTTTTAAAAAACAATTTACTTCATCAATTTAGGCCAATATATATTATTCTACATATTGTTGGTAAAAGAAAATTGCAATTAGCATATATTGATTGGTTTGTGCAAAAGTTATAGTGTCTACAAATTATGAGAAAGATTTATGTCATTTTTTTTTTTTACTTGTAATGGCGGTGATCTGCGATTTTTAGTGGTATTGTGACATTGCGACGGACAGATCGGACACTTTTGACACATTTTTGGGACCATCGACATTTATACAGCGATCAATGCTATAAAAATGCACTGATTATTGTGTAAATGTCACTGGCAGGGAAGGGGTTAACACTAGGGGGCGATCAAGGGGTTAAATGTGTGTTCCCTCAGTGTGTTCTAACTGTATAGGGATAGGACTGAGTAGGAGAGGAGACATATCGCTGTTCCTACTTACTAGGAACATACGACATGTCTCCTCTCCTCTGACAGCACAGGGATTTGTGTGTTAAAGTCTCTTTAACCACTTTCCCACTGGGCACTTAAAACCCCCTCCCTAACCAGACCAATTTTCAGCTTTCAGTGCTCTCCCATTTTGAATGACAATTACTCAATCATGCAACATGGTACCCATATGAGATTTTTGTCCCTTTTTTCACACAAATAGAGCTTTCTTTTGGTGGTATTTAATCACTGCAGGGTTTTTTATTTTTTGCTCTATAAATGAAAAAATACAGAACATTTTGTAAAAAAAAAATATTTTTCTTCGTTTCTGCTATAAAATGTTGCAAATTAGTAATTTTTCTTCAAACATTTTGCCCATAATTTATACTGCTACATATCTTTGGTAAAAATAACCCAATTTGGTGTATATAATTTGGTCTTTGTGAAAGTTATAGTGTCCACAAGCTATGGTGCCAATCTCTGAAAATTGATCACACCTGAAGTACTGACGGCCTATCTCATTTCTTCAGACCCTAACAAGCCAGGACAACACAGATACCCCCAAATGACCCCTTTTTGGAAAATAGACATTCCAATGTATTTAGTAAGAGGCATGGTGAGTTTTTTGAAGTTGTAATATTTTCCCACAATTCTTTGCACAATCAAGATTTTTTTTATTTTTATTTTTCTCCACAAAATTGTCATATTAGCAGGTTATTTCTCACACACAGCATATGCATACCACAAATTACACCCCAAAACACATTCTGCTATTCCTCCTGAGTATGGCGATACCACATGTGTGAGAGTTTTACACAGCGTGGCCACATACAGAGGCCCAACATGCAGGGAGCACCTTCAGGCGTTCTAGGAGCATAAATTACACATCTAATTTCCTGACCTCCTCTTGCACTTTTGAGGGCTCTGAAGCATCAGGACAATGGAAACACCCCATTACCATTTTGGAAAGTAAACACCCCAACGTATAATCTATGAGGCATAATGAGTCTTTTGAACATGTCATTTTTTTCTACAAGTTTTTGGAAAAAGTGGAAAGAAAATGAAAACGCATTTTTTTTTACACAAAGTTGTCCATCTATATAGTATTTATAACACATAGCATTTACATACCAAAAATTACACCCCAAAATAGATTGTCCTCCTGAGTACGTCGATACCACATGTGGGAGACTTTTCCACAGCCTGGCCACATACAGAGGCCCAACATGAAGGGAGCACCATCAGGTGTTCTAGGGGCATACATTTCTCAAATCTAATTTGACTACCTATTACACTTTTGTGAGGCACTGGAGTATTTCCGAGTGATTCCGAGTATTTCTGAAAGGCTCGGAACGGCTCCGAACCGTTCCGAGTGTCACCGGCGCCTCGCACCTCTGGCCAAATGCGGTACTGCACACTCCATTAGCTTGAATTCTGCTCGTTTTGCGAGACAACAAAGCGCTCGTTAACTGCGTTACACGTTAACCAAGGTTCCACTGTATACTGTATTAAGGATATTATTTAAAAATATTTTCCAGTCCTATATGCAGATCCAGATCTAGTCCCTATCCTTTCTGTGGGCTGTAGGTTCTCTATTTTGCAAGCCAAAATTCTCCCCAAATAAAAATCCCCCCTCATCCCAATACAAATCTCTCCCTGCTGAAATTCCCCCCCCCCCCCCCCCAGCACAAATCTTTTTCCCCATCCCCTCTCTAAGCTCAAATCCTCTCTCTTCCCAAATATTCACTGCTAGCACAACTATCCCTTACCAAAAAAGCACCCTTTTAGCATACATCCTCACCTCTCAAATTTCCCCTCCAAGCGCAAATCCTCCCACTCTCCAAATCCCCCCCCTCCCAGCACAAATCCTCCCCTCCCCAAATGTCCCCTCCTAGCACAAATACCCCCAGTCATCCCAACTAGCATAAATCCTCCCCCCTCTTAGCACAAATACCCATCAATCATCCCTACTAGCAAAAATCCTTCCCCCCAAATAATTGTACAAATTCTTGCACAAATCCCCCCTTCCATATCCCTCCACCTAGAACAAATCCTCTTCCCCCATCCCCCCAGAACACTCCCTCCCCCAGCACAACCCTCAAATTTCCCATCCTAGCACAAATCTTACCCCTGTCACCCCCCAAAATCCCCCTCCTAGCACAAATCCTTCCCCCAAATTTCCCCTCCATCATCCCTACTAGCGTAAATTCTCCCCCCAATTCCCATTTCTAACAGCCCCAATATTTCCTATCCTAGCACAAATCCCCACGTCACCTCTTCTAGCACAACCCCCCCCCCCTTCCCCAGATCTCCCTCCTAGCACAAAACCTCTCCCACCCCCCATCCCCACAGCACAAATCCTCCCTCCTGGCACAAATAATAACCCTCATTATTGGTGCCAGTTTCCGCAATAATAACCACCAGCATTGGCTCCATCTTCTGCAATAATAACACCCAGCAATGGTGCCAGTTTATCCAATAATCGCCAGCATTGGCGCAGTAGCTCCAATAATAACCCCCAGCAAAGGTGGTCAGTGTTGATATGCTATTTTAAAATTCTGCAGCATGAATGGGTTAATGAATAGTGATGTCGCGAACATAAAATTTTCCGTTCGCGAACGGCGAATTGCCGCAAATGTTCGCGAACGGGCGAACCGGGCGAACCGCCATAGACTTCAATAGGCAGGCAAATTTTAAAACCCACAGGGACTCTTTCTGGCCACAATAGTGATGGAAAAGTTGTTTCAAGGGGACTAACACCTGGACTGTGGCATGCCGGAGGGGGATCCATGGCAAAACTCCCTTGGAAAATTACGTAGTTGATGCAGAGTCGGGTTTTAATCCATAAAGGGCATAAATCACCTAACATTCCTAAATTGTTTGGAATAACATGCTTTAAAACATCAGGTATGATGTTGTATTGATCAGGTAGTGTAAGGGTTACGCCCGTGTCAGGACCTGGGTTTGAACCTGGGACCTCGTCTGTGTCTGGCATTGACTCTTCCCACTGAGCTGTCTGGGACAGCTCCCTGCCTGATCTGCTGGATAAACCTGATCCAATGGACAACCCTGCCTTGAGACTTGATTACTGTTGAACCTTGAACTCCTTGCTCCTCCCATGAACTTTCTATATAAGCCTTGTCTCAGCACTTCCTCTTGGCCTGGTTATTGTGCCTTCTCAGCCAGTGCCTTGCTGTTGTCTTTCCTGCTGCCATCTGTACCTACAACCACTCGTGATTGACCCTTGGCTTGTTCCTGGACTTCTCTACTGCCTGATCCCAATCTGCAACCACCCGTGTTTGACCCTCGGCCTGTTCTTTGACCACTCTACTGCTTGATCCCAACCTGCAGCGACTCGTGATTGATCCCTTGGCTTGTTTTCTGACCACGCTGCTGATTCATCCTTGTCTGTTATCCGCTATTGGACCCCGGCTTGCTCACACCCTGGTGGGGCAAACTTGAGGACCGCGACCTGGTACTAGCTTGCAGCTAAATCCATCTCCACCATCTGGAGCTCTGGGGAAAACCAGCTAGTACTTAGACTCCGCACCTCAGGTGAGCCTGTGTCATCTGCCAGAAGTGACTGCCTGTATGCCTGTCCTGCCACTGCTATTGCAATTGGTCTTCAAGCCCGATGCCTGATCGTGACAGCCCGCTTCACAGTGACAGACCAAACTCTGACAGACCAAACTCCCCGTTTAACGCACCGCAAACAACCGCAAACAGTTCATTTGCACAACCGCAAGGCTTTAATGTTTTTTCTATGCAAAACTATCCAGCCGATCGCTTTTGATCTGTTCACAATGAAGCAATGACCTTATCATCTGGGGTGTGCCAACATTGCCATTGCCAACACACTCATAGAGGTGGTCGCTTCATTGTGATACGCAAGCCCCTTCACCACAACAAGGTAACGATCACGAAGGGGAATTGACACATGTATGTGTTTTTTTTGGGGGTTTTTTTTGCAGCCACAGTGCAGCACCAGAGGCCAGAAAAATTAGGCATGTACACATGCCTGAAAAATTAGGTATTGTTGCAGCCGCTGCTGTAGCAGCGGCCAGAAAAAATTATGTTTTTTAGGCAGAAAGTGCCCTAAAACATTGCGGCTTGAACCCTAGTTGGTGGCGGATAAGTCAAGCAAGTCATCCGGCATGCAGAGATAACATACAGCAGCGTATGGACCATTTTTAGCCCAAGGCAGCTCATCTCATCAGGCCTTTTTTAGTCAAATGTATCGCCCACTGTCAGTCCCTTCGGGATCCATGCCTCATTCATCTTAATAAAGGTGAGGTAATCTAGACTTTTTTGACCTAGGCGACTTCTTTTCTCAGTGACAATACCTCCTGCTGCACTGAAGGTCCTTTCTGAAAGGACACTTGAAGCGGGGCAGGCCAGAAGTTCTATCGCAAATTGGGATAGCTCAGGCCACAGGTCAAGCCTGCACACCCAGTAGTCAAGGGGTTCATCGCTCCTCAGAGTGTCGATATCTGCAGTTAAGGCGAGGTAGTCTGCTACCTGTCGGTCGAGTCGTTCTCTGAGGGTGGACCCCGAAGGGCTGTGGCGATGCGTAGGACTTAAAAAGCTCTGCATGTCCTCCATCAACAACACGTCTGTATCAAGTGAAGCAGCTGTGGTGCTAGTGTTGGTGGTGGTGGCAGGCGGGCGAGTGGTAACTTGAGAGGTGCCCGAAGCTGAGCTGGAGGAGGATGGTGCGTCAAGGTTCCGAGCGGAAGCTGTAGAAGATTGGGTGTCCTGTGTTAGCCAGTCAACTATGTCCTCAGAACTTTTCGAGTTCAGGGTACGTGGCCTCTGAACACTGGGCATTATTCTAGGGCCAAAGGGAATCACAGCACCACGACCACGACGGCCCCTGCGGGGTGGCCTGCCTCTGTCTGTCATTTTTTTTAGATTAGTTTAGTTGTACTATGCGTGCAAGCTACTGTGACACCAGATATGAGTGGCACTGTGCACTGGCAGAAGTTGGCAGAAGTTGGCAGAGTAGACGCTGTAGGTCTGACACACATGCTGGCAGGCAACTGACTGCTATTCTATTGCAGTCAAATTTTTTTTTTTTTTTTAAATGTAATCTACTGTGACACAAGATATATGAGTGGTGGCACTGGGCAAGTGGGCACAGTATAGCCTGACACACACACGTTGGCAGGCAACTGCAATTAGATTACAGAGGGGAAAAAAAAAAGCAGAATGATGTACTAGCCCTAAAAAGTACTTTTTGGGGTGCTGTCAGGACGCTGTCCTTACAGTAGATATCAGATGAGTCTTTCAGGACTGGAGTGGACACTGAATACACTGGCCTAGCTAATGCTATAGCTTTCCCTATTAAATCAGCAGCAGATACACTGTCGCTCCTCTCACTAAGACTGCACACACACGCCGGCAGGCAACAGCAATTAGATTACAGAGGAAAAAAAAAAAAAAGCAGACTGATGTACTCGCCCTAAAAAGGGCTTTTGGGGGCGGCGTCAGGAGCCGCGGCCGCCCACTTACAATTTTTTTTATTCTCTAGTGTTCTCACTCCGAGCGTGTCACTCGTCTGTCTCGGAGGAAATCTAAACTAGCTGACGTCAGTGACGTGACGGCCGCCGCCGTTGCTTCTGGGAATTGTAGTCTGCGGCTACGTGCTCAGGCTCCCTGCTCCCGGTGGGTGGAGTGAGTCTGCTCCCGGTTGGATCTTTCTTATGCTGCGGGGCTGGACTGGACGCGCTGCTGGCTGCACAGTCAGTGCATGTAATAGAAATTAACCCCAGGACAGGAGCATCGCCATCACCCCCCCCCCCCAGGAATGGAGGAGGCCATGCAACTTGCAAGGTGGAGGACCTGTCCTGCTGAGCTGGCAGCTGCCATCGGACCATTGCTGAGGTGAGAGATCCTGACCCCCACATGATCATCCTATCTATTTTCCCCCCTGCTGGGAGCTGCCCATGACCTGTGGGTCCTGCTGGAAGCTAGCCATGGCCTACAGGCCAGCAGGACCCATAGGCCATGACCAGCTCCCAGCAGGACCCACAGATCTGCAGCCAGCTCCCAGTAGGACCCACAGGTCCGCAGCCAGCTCCCAGCATGACCCACAGATCCGCAGCCAGCTCCCAGCAGGACCCACAGGTCAGCAGCCAGATCCCAGCAGGATCCACAGGTCCGCAGCCAGCTCCCAGCAGGACCCACAGGTCCGCAGCCAGCTCCCAGCAGGACCCAAAGGTCCGCAGCCAGCTCCCAGCAGGACCCAAAGATCCGCAGTCAGCTCCCAGCAGGACCCAAAGATCCGCAGTCAGCTCCCAGCAGGACCCAAAGATCCGCAGTCAGCTCCCAGCAGGACCCAAAGATCCGCAGTTAGCTCCCAGCAGGACCCACAGATCCGCAGACAGCTCCCAGCAGGATCCGCAGCCAGCTCCCAGCAGGACCCACAGGTCTGTAGCCAGCTCCCAGCAGGACCCACAGGTCCGCAGCCAGCTCCCAGCAGGATCCGCAGCCAGCTCCCAGCAGGACCCACAGGTCCGCAGCCAGCTCCCAGCAGGACCCAAAGGTCCGCAGCCAGCTCCCAGCAGGACCCAAAGGTCCGCAGCCAGCTCCCAGCAGGACCCACAGGTCCGCAGCCAGCTCCCAGCAGGACCCACAGGTCCGCAGCCAGCTCCCAGCAGGACCCACAGGTCCGCAGCCAGCTCCCAGCAGGACCCAAAGGTCCGCAGCCAGCTCCCAGCAGGACCCAAAGGTCCACAGTCAGCTCCCAGCAGGACCCAAAGATCCGCAGTCAGCTCCCAGCAGGACCCACAGATCCACAGACAGCTCCCAGCAGGATCCGCAGCCAGCTCCCAGCAGGACCCACAGGTCCGTAGCCAGCTCCCAGCAGGACCCACAGGTCCGCAGCCAGCTCCCAGCAGGATCCACAGCCAGCTCCCAGCAGGACCCACAGGTCCGCAGTCAGCTCCCAGCAGGACCCAAAGGTCCGCAGCCAGCTCCCAGCAGGACCCAAAGGTCCGCAGCCAGCTCCCAGCAGGACCCAAAGGTCCGCAGCCAGCTCCCAGCAGTAGGCTGTAGGTCCTGCTGGGGACTGTCCACGGACCTGAGGGTCCTGCTGGTCACTGACCTGTGGGTCCTGCTGGTCACTGACCTGTGGGTCCTGCTGGCCGCTGACCTGTGATTCCTGCTGGCCGCTGACCTGTGGGTCCTGCTGGCTGCTGACCTGTGGTTCCTGCTGCCCGCTGACCTGTGGTTCCTGCTGGCCATGGACCTGTGGTTCCTTCTGGCCGCTGAACTGTGGTTCCTGCTGGCCGCTGACCGCACCAGGTGACACCAACCCTAGTGATGCCACTGCTTGTGTGTGTCTCACACGCCGCACGAGCTTTGGTCTGAAATGCCTGGCGGCACTGTAACAAAGTCTCTGTCTCCTGTGAGATAGACGGAACACTGATCCAATGCAGTAAAATTGAATCAGTGTCACGTGTATCATAGAAGCGGTGGGCACTGATGAGCTGGATTTGGTGGGCACTGGTAGGCTGCATTTGGTGGGCACTGGTAGGCTGCATTTGGTGGGCACTGGTAGGCTGCATTTGATGCAATAATGTCTTGTATCATTTCCGCAGTCTCTGACCATCTCTTGTATCATGTCTGCAGTCTCTGACAATCTCCTGTAGTATGTCTGCAGTCTCTGACCATCTCTTGTACCATGTCTGCAGTCTCTGACCAACCTTGATTGTATTATGTCTGCAGTCACTGGCCATCTCCTGTAGTATGTTTGCAGTCTTTGACCATCTCTTGAATCATGTCTGCAGTCTCTGACCGTACTATGTCTGTAGTATGTCTGGGGGCTCTTTCTACCAGACCTCTTAACAGAAGCCCTCTTTGTGTCCATCAGAGAGACCCCCCCTCCAGGTCCAATTAGTGTACTCTCTTCCTGTAATTTGTTTATTGTTAAGAGATCATTGGAGCAGTGGCGTCACTAGGGTTGGTGTCACCTGGTGCGGTAAAATTTGGTGTCACCCCCCCCCCCCCAGTTCATTGAGCCACCCGGGGCACTGAGCATTCTAGCACATCAGCACAGCTCTCCCCCCCGTGTAATCCCCCTAATGGAACCCCCCTGTGTAATCCCCCTAATGTCATGTCCCCCCCCGTACAACCTCCCTAATGTAAGCCCCCTGCAATCCCCCTAATGTAATCCCCCTAATGTAACCCCCCCGTGCAATCCCCTTAATGTAACCCCCCCTGTGAAATCCCCCTAATGTAACCCCCCTGTGCAATCCCCTTAATGTAACCCCCCTGTGAAATCCCCCTAATGTACCCCCCCTGTATTCCCCCTAATGTAACCCCCCCTGTGCAATTCCTCCTAATGTAACCCCCCCTGTGCAATTCCTCCTAATGTAACCCCCCGGTATTCCTACTAATGTAACCCCCCTGCAATCTCCCTAATGTAACCCCCCCTGTATTCCTCCTAATGTAACCCCCCCTGTGCAATTCCTCCTAATGTAACCCCTGCATTCCTCCTAATGTAACCCCCCCTGCAATCTCCCTAATATAACCCCCCTGTATTCCTCCTAATGTAACCCCCCCTGCAATCTCCCTAATGTAACCCCCCCTGTATTCCTCCTAATGTAACCCCCCCTGCAATCTCCCTAATGTAACCCCCCCTGTATTCCTCCTAATGTAACCCCCCCTGTATTCCTCCTAATGTAACCCCCCCTGCAATCTCCCTAATGTAACCCCCCTGTATTCCTCCTAATGTAACCCCCCCTGCAATCTCCCTAATGTAACCCCCCCTGTATTCCTCCTAATGTAACCCCCCCTGTATTCCTCCTAATGTAACCCCCCTGCAATCTCCCTAATGTAACCCCCCCTGCAATCTCCCTAATGTAACCCCCCCTGTATTCCTCCTAATGTAACCCCCCCTGTATTCCTCCTAATGTAACCCCCCCTGTATTCCTCCTAATGTAACCCCCCCTGTATTCCTCCTAATGTAACCCCCCCTGTATTCCTCCTAATGTAACCCCCGCTGCAATCTCCCTAATGTAACCCCCCTGTGCAATTCCTCCTAATGAAACCCCCCTGTATTCCTCCTAATGTAACCCCCCCTGTATTCCTCCTAATGTAACCCCCAGCTGTATTCCTCCTAATGTAACCCCCCTGTATTCCTCCTAATGTAACCCCCCTGTGCAATTCCTCCTAATGTAACCCCCCTGTATTCCTCCTAATGTAACCCCCCCCCTCTATTCCTCCTAATGTAACCCTTACCTGTATTCCTCCTAATGTAACCCCCCCTGTATTCCTCCTAATGTAACCCCCCCTGTGCAATTCCTCCTAATGTAACCCCCCCTGTATTCCTCCTAATGTAACCCCCCCTGTATTCCTCCTAATGTAACCCCCCCTGTATTCCTCCTAATGTAACCCCCCTGCAATCTCCCTAATGTAACCCCCCCTGCAATCTCCCTAATGTAACCCCCCCTGTATTCCTCCTAATGTAACCCCCCCTGTATTCCTCCTAATGTAACCCCCCCTGTATTCCTCCTAATGTAACCCCCCCCTGTATTCCTCCTAATGTAACCCCCCCTGTATTCCTCCTAATGTAACCCCCGCTGCAATCTCCCTAATGTAACCCCCCTGTGCAATTCCTCCTAATGAAACCCCCCTGTATTCCTCCTAATGTAACCCCCCCCTGTATTCCTCCTAATGTAACCCCCCCCTGTATTCCTCCTAATGTAACCCCCCTGTATTCCTCCTAATGTAACCCCCCTGTGCAATTCCTCCTAATGTAACCCCCCTGTATTCCTCCTAATGTAACCCCCCCCCCCCTGTATTCCTCCTAATGTAACCCTTACCTGTATTCCTCCTAATGTAACCCCCCCTGTATTCCTCCTAATGTAACCCCCCCTGTGCAATTCCTCCTAATGTAACCCCCCCCTGTATTCCTCCTAATGTAACCCCCCTGTATTCCTCCTAATGTAACCCCCCCTGTATTCCTCCTAATGTAACCCCCCTGTATTCCTCCTAATGTAACCCCCCCTGTATTCCTCCTAATGTAACCCCCCCTGTATTCCTCCTAATGTAACCCCCCCTGTATTCCTCCTAATGTAACCTCCCCCTGTATTCCTCCTAATGTAACCCCCCCTGTATTCCTCCTAATGTAACCCCCCCTGCAATCTCCCTAATGTAATCCCCCTAATGTAAACCCCCCCCCCCTATATCTCCTCTCTCCCTACAGTCACAGACCTCAGATCAGCACGCTCTGTCCACATGGACGTTCCTCCTCCTAGGCTCCTCCTCCTGTTGTGAATATACTGTCAGTGTGGAGGAGGAGGAGACTAGGCTCCGTCGGTCTGAGGAATGTATTTGTTGTGAGCCGACACCTCTCCCCACCTGCCTGAGCGTCAATAGGCGGATTGCAGTGCCGGGCGCTGTGCACTGGACTATGGCACTGTCTGCCTCGAGTCACAACACAATTCCTCCTCCCTCCCCGAACATTGCGGGGAGCGAAGGAGACACTGGAGTGCGCAGGGGAAGGAGAAAAAAGAGAGAGCCGCGGTGCCTCTCTCAATCCAGCGCCGTGATGGGTGATGGTGTCACCCCTCTGGCGCGTGTCACCCGGGTGCGACCCGCACCCCCCGCACCTGCCTTGCAACGCCAGTGCATTGGAGGATCCCAGGGTAATGAAGACTCCTTAGGGGAGCATCTCTGTGTTTGAGTCGTTGCCATAGAAATATTTGTAATGGGGAGGAGTTAGTAAGATGACCACGCCCATGTGGGGGGCGCCAGAAATATTTCTGCACCCAGGCGTCGATGACCCTAGGATCGGCCCTGAGCAGATATCAGATGAGTCTTTCAGGACTGGAGTGGACACTGAATACACTGGCCTAGCTATAGCTTTCCCTATTAAATCAGCAGCAGATACACTGTCGCTCCTCTCACTAAGACTGCACACACACGCCGGCAGGCAACTGCAATTAGATTACAGAGGGCAAAAAAAAAAAGGCAGACTGATGTACTCGCCCTAAAAAGGGCTTTTTGGGGTGCTGTCAGGAGTGGACGCTGTCTTTACAGTAGATATCAGATTAGTCTTTCAGGACTGGAGTGGACACTGAATACACTGGCCTAGCTATAGCTTTCCCTATTAAATCAGCAGCAGATACACTGTCCCTCCTCTCACTAAGACTGCACACACACGCCGGCAGGCAACTGCAATTAGATTACAGAGGGAAAAAAATAATAATTATTTACTAGCCCTAAAAATGTATTTTTGGGGTGCTGTCAGGAGTGGACACTGTCCTTACAGCAGAGATCAGATGAGTCTTTCAGGACTGGAGTGGACACTGAATACACTGGCCTAGCTATAGCTTTCCCTATTAAGCAGCAGATACACTGTCCCTCCTCTCACTAAGACTGCACACACACGCCGGCAGGCAACTGCAATTAGATTACAGAGAAAAAAAAAAAGGCAGACTGATGTATGTAGTAGCCCTAAAAAGGGCTTTTTGGGGTGCTGTCAGGACGCTGTCCTTACAGCAGAGATCAGATGAGTCTTTCAGGACTGGAGTGGACACTGAATACACTGGCCTAGCTATAGCTTTCCCTATTAAATCAGCAGCAGATACACTGTCCCTCCTCTCACTAAGACTGCAGCTTCAGAATGAATCTAAAATGGATGCTGTCCAGGAGGTGGGAGGGTCTGGGAGGGAGGGTATGCTGCTGATTGGCTGGAATGTGTCTGCTGACTGTGAGGTACAGGGTCAAAGTTTGCTCAATGATGACGAATAGGGGGCGGACCGAACATCGCATATGTTCGCTGGCCGCGGCGAACGCGAACAAGCTATGTTCGCCGGGAACTATTCGCCGGCGAATAGTTCGGTACATCTCTATTAATGAACACTGACACTCACCACTAATGCAGCACAAAGGGGTTAATTACACTGCCACCTGTCACTACTGCATTAATGATCCATGGCAGTGTTAATTAACCCCTTTGTGCTGAATTAGTGGCCAGTGGTAATTAACCCCTTTGTATTGCAGCATGAATTGGTTAATTAACCCATGGACTTGTTAACTCCTTGAGGAGAGCTGTGAGTTTTGTTATTGGGGGTGAAGGGCTTAGTTAACTAACACTGCCATTACCCAGTATGTGCAGCATGAAGGGGTTACTGTACTGTCACTGCAATGCATGCTGCAATACAAAGGGGTTAATTAACACTGACACTGGCCATTAATACAGCATAAAGGGGTTAATTAACTGCCACTGGTCACTACTGCATCAGTTAAAGTATAGTAACCCCTTCATGCTGCAAATACTGGGTAATGGCAGTGTTAGTTAACTAACCCCTTCACCCCCAATTACAAAACCCACCACACTCCTCAAGGAGTTAACAAATCCAGTGCACTGGGAAAGTCACTGCAGCATTACACTATCACTGTTAAGTAATTCTCCTCTGTCTGCTCACTTATCTTATCCAATCAGGCATGCAATCTCAGACTCTCCCTCGTGGTGCCTCTCTCTCTTCCTGTCTCAGCCTCAGAATGACATCATGTCGGAGGCGGGGATTAGAAATGATGTTAACAATGGATTACTGTTTACTAGTGCGGGTAGCATTCCAGCACTCGGCACCCCGCTTCAGCTCTGCAAGGGCACTGTGCAGGGTCTCTCCTGTTGGACTTCAGGGGTGATCTTTGCACCGCCATGCATGCAAAACCGCCATAAGGCAGACTTGAGCCATCTTTATCTGCACTCTGTAATCCCCCCCCCCCCCGTTTCGGCTCTGGTGTCACCCGGGTGCAGGCCGCCAAACCCCCCCCCCCCCCCCGCAGTGACGCCACTCTGAGGACATTACAGAGTTTTCTTACCCACCCCTTACACATATTTTTTGCTGGGAGGAGATGAGGAAGGGGGTGGGTAAGCAAACTGTAAAGTCAAGATTTTATAATCCCGATGAAAGAGCGCTACAGTGAGTGCGAAGCTGGAGAGTAGAGGGAGAGCACAGCCCGCTCTCTCTTCCTCTCCAGACTTTGCTTATATCATACAACACTAAGCTGACAGAAGCAGTGATGCCGCTGTCACTACTTCTGTCAGCTAATAGTCACAGAAACTCTCCTGGCAGCGCCCCCTCCACCTCCCATGCTACGGACACCCAGGGCAGCAGCCACCCCCCCCCCAGCTTGTACCGGCACTGGCCGTACACACGGGCTGACTATCGGACTGCATCAGCCGGTTCAGTAGAAACCGGAGACATTCGGCCTGTGTGTATGGCAGTCGGGTCGACAGAAGCCAACTGTCGGACTTGCTGCCTGTCAAAGTGGCATGACCAACAAAGGTCTGCTGGTCGGCACTCAATCAGTGCTCTCAGGCAATGAGAGCGCTGACCGGTGTGTTCCGTGGGGGGGAGCTTGGGGTTGTCGCACCCCCTGTCAAAACACAATAGCTCAGCGGAGAAGATCACTGTACTAATATTGAATAGTTAGTACACGAGTTCCTCCTGAGCTCTTCAGTTTTTTCGTTCAGCCCACTAGGTTGAATTAAAAGACATGCTGAGTGGAGGCATCTAGGACCAAAGCGACAGCCAAAGGGCCACAATTTGCCTAGGTCTAATTAATTATCTTTTTCTGTCGGATGAACCTAATAAACGTGTGTCTTTGTTCAATCTGACTTACATAGTTACATAGTTAGTCAGGTTGAAAAAAGACACAAGTCCATCTAATTCAACCATAAAAATAACTAAAATATCGTACAATCCCATATACCTAATTCTATACCCACAGTTGATCCAGAGGAAGGCGAAAAACCCCAGCAAAGCATGATCCAATTTGCTACAGCAGGGGAAAAATTCCTTCCTGATCCCCCGAGAGGCAATCGGATTTTCCCTGCATCAACGTTACCTATAAATGTTGGTACTCAGTTATATTATGTACATTTAGGAAAGTATCCAGGCCTTTCCTTTTTTTTTTTTTTTTTTTTATAAATCTCTTTATTAATTTTCCATTTTTTTTTCATACAAAATAAACATGCATATACATATACATTTACATTCAAATTCCACAATTTACATTTATCTGCTCTTTCCAGAGCCTCCATAAAATTCCACTTAACCTTCATTTCACCTAACACAATTACCTTTATACACTCATCTCTCTCCCTTTATTCAATGGTGTGGTTAGCCTCTCCTTATACCCTATTTATCCTGAAGCTGTCATAGGATTCTCTATCCAGTTTGCCCATACTCTCTCATATTTCTCCCCATGTCCTCTATTGCAGTATGTCTCCTTGTACAATGGCAGGTTGTCATTTACTAGATTTTTTTCCAATTTAACACTATCGTCTTTCTAGCATAAAATAATAAAAGGCCCACCTGTGTTCTCCTTCCCACTGAGACAATATTCTTCCCTACCAATCCTAGCAGGCAGATCTCCGCCTCCTGTTCCAAAACTATTGATGTTACTATAGCAATCATTCTCAGGACCTCCCTCCAAAATACCACTATCTTTGGGCATGACCAAAATACATGCATGAAGTTTCCTGGAATATCTGCACATCTCCAGCAATTCTGAGGATTTGATGGGGAAATCGTATGTAGCTTATATGGTGTATAGTGGCTCCTATGTATTATTTTAAATTGTATTAATTTATCTCACAGTGATACCAATATCTGAAATGGGAACCTCTATACTTCCTCCCAATTCTCCTCCAAGTTTGGAACGCCTCTTCTCCAATTTTTGCTTAGTTTACTTATATCTAGCGATGTAGTCTTTAATAAATACATATACAAGGTTGAAGTTGACTTTTTTCCACTCTTCTACCATTTGCTCCAAACCTAATTCCATTAATTGCGGGGTCTCCCCAGGGAACTGAGCTGATAAGGCATGGATAAGTTGCATATATCTGAAAGCATAACTCTCAGGGATATTCCAACGATGCCTCATTTCTGCATATGAAGAAAACTTTTCCCCCTGTAATACTTGCGACAATTTTTTCACCCCATATTTAGTCCACGCCCTTGAATCCTGATCGGGAATCCAGATGTGTCAATTCAGGATTTCTCCACAATGGGGTATTTGGGGATGGATTTGTTTTAGAGTATCCTTCTTTTACTATGGCAGCTTTCCATATTTTAACCGTTGTTATAATCGAAGGGGTTAGATCTCGCCTAATTTTTATCCCCCTATACAGCAATCCCTGCAGTGCCTCCACTGATTGGACCGCTGCTGCTTCTAGCATAGTAGCAGAGTCAAATCCATCCGGGTTCAACCATCTCCCCACCGTCACTAACTGTGTAGCTAAATAGTACTTATAAAAATCTGGAAAGGCCAACCCTCCCTGTTCTACCGGTCTCATAAGTGTGCTTAATTTAATTCTAGCTGGTTTATTAGCCAATATGAATGTGGAGAGCATTCCATGTAGCTGTTTAAAAAAACTTTTTGGCAGCCATTGTGGAGAATTCCTGAATATATACAGAAACTTAGGCAGTATCTTCATCTTCACCAGATTTATACGTTCTAATAACGACAAAGGCAGCGTTACCCATATCTTTAGTCTCTTCCCTAGCTCCTGTACCACTGGATCCAGGTTCAAACCTCGAAAGTCCTCAACCTGTCTAGATATTAAGACCCCCCTCCCCCCAACATATTTGTGAATCATCCAACCTCTTCAATTTGCTGTAGATAATATATTTCCACGTGTCATTTCATGTTACCTTATCCCACGAAAAAAAAAAAAAAAAAATCCTTATTCCAGTGCTATTGTATCATTCATTGCTTATTATTCCATTATCTCATATAAAATTCCAAAAGGAAAAAAAATAACAAAACAAAAAAAGCACCCCCTCTTCCAACATATTTGTAGCTCATCCAACATCTTCAATATAATACTTATGATATATTCCACATACTATTAAAAAAAAAAAATCCTTTGTTTTTCCCCTTTCCCCCCTTTTCCTTCCAGTGTTATTGTGTCGTTACTTCAGTGTTCCAAAAAAGAAAAATCCTTATTATTTATTATTTTAGTGCTATTAGATCATTTCTATAGTTCGTAAATACACTTCCGAAAAAAAAAAAAAAAAGGGAATGAAGGGATCAATTAAGGACCCCCTCCCCCCCCCAACATATTTGTGCACCATTCAGCCTCTTCAATTTACTGCGAATAGTATATTTCCACATGTCATTTCATAATACCTTATCCCAAAAAAAGAAAAAAAAATCATTATCCCAGTGCTTTTGTGTCATTCATTGCTTATTATTCCATTATCTCATATAAAACCTAATGTCATATGGTTGCCCTATGAGGGAGGAGCCACCGAGTTCCCGAGGGCTCCTCCCCCTCCACCCAATTAGTGGCCCACATGCACATGTCCCCATATAAAGGGTAGGTAGAGGTCTCAGCACTGCGTGGCTTTGATAAAGAAGTTTTACACTTTGAAACGCGTCAGCCGTTAGTGCGCCCCATCACGGTCTCCTTGATCGGTCGAAGTGTGGTTTGGGTTCACATGCTGCAGCTTCCAAGGCACTGTTTGTACAATGCAAACTTTTGTACTAGTTTTGTGAGTACCTTTTCATTGCTTTCATTTTAAATAAATTTTCTTAAACGATATCACACCAGGCTGGTGCGCCCTTGTTTTTTCCTTTTTCTTCATTTGCTACTAGGACACCCCTATCCACGAAGGGCAGCAAGGCCGGTGCTTTCGTTGTAGACTATTGAATGGTCGATGGTCATCTCGTGCGCACGATTGTTTGTTGTTTTTCTGCCATTTTAAAATACCTTGTCTGGGGATTCCTGCAGCAGAGTTTGGTCCATCCTATTGACATCACTTGGATAACAACCATCGCAAGCTATAATGGTCAAATCAATAGAAGAAAGACAGCTTAGAAGGTCATCTTTGGCTAGAGGATTCACCACTAGTATAGATACTTTCGAATCTGAGAACACTAGTAATGAAGTTGCCGTTGCTGCAGCTGTTGAAAATAAACCTATTCCATCAAGAGAGGACAGAATGATACTTTTGTTTCATAGACTCAGGGATGCATTGGAGAGAGAGATGCTGCAGTGGTGGGACATTCTGTTGCTACAGAAATATTTTGAATTTAAAAGGATTCCTAGAGGTTTAAGAATTACCAAATTGTGCTCCTTTCTTGATGAGGACCTTAATGACAAATGGATCTCATGCTTACATGAATGCAACCAATTATGGTTGCAAATTATTATTGCTCAAAGGGAGCGTAATCTTGTCAAAATTCGTGCTGACATCAGCTCCTTGCAGGATGAATTATCCCAACTCTCTGATGTTACATCTTTTGGGAGTTGGGATACTAAGATCAATGAACAAATGATGAAGTATGAGACTGACCTCATCAGCAAAAAATCAGGAAAGTTTGAACGGGACCGGTTGGATTACTTAAATAATCAAGAATTCAATTGGAAGAAACCTAGGTCAACCCGTAAAGGTGGCACACAACCTAAACCCAGAATGGATCCCAATAGTCAGCCTGCCACCAATGTGGCCTCACGTCTTATGGCCCTATCCCAAACCACCTGTCCTTCCCAAAATCATCCCAACTCTCGGAGAGATGGCTCAGGCCACCATCATCTGAATCGTCAATCCAATAGATCCAACAATAACAAATTTGGACCTAAAGGGAATTATAAGGGTAGACAGAATAAATATAAGCATCAGTATCAGTCACCTGTTAGAGGTAGACTAGCCACCCATTCACTCCAACCAGTTCCCTCTAGTATAGAGAAGACCCCTATCCCGAGCTCTATAGATATTCAACTTGGCCTTGAGTCTGTTGGTAGATTTCAGACTCAAAACCCTTTCACTATCCTCGAGAATCTTGGCACTGATCCTATCAGTGACAGTTTAGCCAACAATTCCCCTCCCATTATTTTTTTAGGGATGGAAGTTGTATCGGCAGAGGGTGGTGCAACGGCGAGTCCCAAGGTGATCCCTCTGTTGATCACCCCTCCATTGAAAAAGGCGAGGAAAAGAGGAGGGGAACCAGACGAGGAAAGAGAGGAGGAAAGAGACACCAAAAGGGGCAGGGTCTAGCTAACACCCACTCCACTATTAAGATCTTTAATTTGTCTAGCTCGGTATTTACCGATACCGAGCTCAATCTTCTAAGAAAAGGCCTCAACTACGCTCCACCTAGTGTGCCTAATCTATTTGAATTATTTATAGATCTAAACAAATATATAAGGAAGCTCACTATCCAGCGATATTACATCCTAAAAGACAATGGTAAAGACAATCCAATTACCCCTAGTGTTGAGGCAGCCTCTCCAGTTCTTCTAGAGACCAGTGTTGATGAAGATTCTGCCCTCAACATCCTTGAGGAACTCTTTCTAGAGGCTCGCCATGAGACAACATCACCAGTAGTATCCAGCATCTCTGTTGAAAATGCTATTAATCACACTGGGTTTAGACCGAAGTCGTCGTTCTTTCCCCATCGGGCTAAAGGTAGATTCATCTCCACCTTCTATGATGTGGTCTTTGAGTCTTTTAAACATAAATTCCATGGAGGTAAAACCAACAGTAAATATCGGTATGATGCTAATCCCGATAGCCTGGCGATGACCATTGACAGCCTTAAACGGAATCAGGATGTTATCATAAGGAAGGCTGATAAGGGTGGGAGCTTGGTCATTCAAAACTGGGTTGACTACATTGCAGAGGCAATGAGATTGTTGGGTGATACAGATACCTATATCAAAATAAAAAAAGATCCGGTTATTGAGTATACGAAAGAGCTTAAGCTGCTCCTCGATCGTGCTCTCCTGGATACAGTCCTAACAAAGGACGAATACTATTTCCTCCTCAATAGGCACGCTGCCACTCCACACTTTTACCACATCCCCAAGATACACAAGAGTATGGTAAATCCCCCAGGTAGGCCTATCATTGCGGGTATCGATAGCATCTCCAGTAACTTGGGATGCTATATTGACCACTTCCTGCAGGATCTTGTGATATGCCTCCCGTCATTTGTTAGAGATTCTGGCCATATACTGGAAGTGCTGTCGCACTACGTCTGGCAGCCAAATTATAGATGGCTTTCACTGGACGTGGCATCCTTGTACACATCTATTGACCATGAATATGGTTTAAGAGCTCTTAATTACTACCTGCTAGAATCCAACAACTTTAATTCTTTGCAAGCCAAGTTCTTGTTAGATTGTGTTGAGTTTGCTCTTACGCATAATCATTTTTCCTTCCTGGGCGATCATTTTTTGCAAATTAGGGGCACGGCTATGGGAGCCAGGTTTGCCCCGAGCTACGCTAACCTATTTATGGGTTTTTGGGAGAATGCTTCCATCTGGAATAACAATCCGTTCGGGGCCAACCTTATTCTCTTTGCCCGCTATATTGATGATATCCTCATCATTTGGGATGGAACTGACCTAGAATTGGATAATTTTTTGGAATACTGTAGAGCCAATCCCTTTGGCATAGATTTCACCCATGTCATCAGCAAAGATACTCTTGTGTTCCTGGATTTAGAACTAGGGAGTGATCCTGATGGTAAAATCTTCTCTAAGACTCACTTTAAGCCTAGTGGGGGCAACTCTTTTCTACATGCTAAAAGTAATCACCACCCAAGATGGATTAGAAATATCCCCTATGGACAATTCTGCCGTCTTAAAAGGACTTGCACTAGGAAAGAGGACTATGTGGCCCAGAGTGAGCTGCTTATTAAGAAATTCCAGGAGAAGGAATACGACCCGACACTTATTGAAACAGCCTATAAAAAATATGCAGACCTATATGATTTTCCACCTGTGAGTACCGCTCGACCAATCTCCATTGATAACCCTGTCGTTGTTCAAGCCCGTTTTTCTACTCAATATACCAATAAGGCGTTTGAGATACAAAACATCTTGAAGAAGAACTGGGGTATACTGAAACATGATCCAGTATTGAAAGAACATCTACCTGATATACCCAATATAGTATTTAGAAGGCCCCGCGATCTGAGAAGTATGGTTGCCCCTAGTAGGGTCAAGAAGCCTACTAACAAAACTACTAGTGCCTGGTCAACCATCTTTGATCAGAAGGGTAGCTACAAATGTAGCGTTAGAAACTGTGGCACCTGTCGATTTATGTGGCATAGAAAGAAGTCAGTGACAAGTAGGGATGGTAAGGTCCATCAGCTGAAGCAGTTCATTAACTGTGGGACCGATTTTGTAGTATATGGTATTATTTGCCCATGCGGACGTCTCTATGTAGGTCGCACATCCCGCCCTATGAGAGTGCGCATAGGCGAACATAAGTGTGATATCTTTAACACTAGGGTCAAATACCCGGTCCCTAGACACTTTGACGAAGTTCACCAGGGTGATTCATCCGGTATGAAAGTCTTTGGAATTGAATTCATCGGAGGCAATCTAGATAGAGGTAGGAGACACCAGAGGCTATGCAAACGCGAGGCCTACTGGATCTATACCCTGGGTAGCCTCACCCCCGGTGGGCTAAACGAAGACCCTGAGATTCACAAAATCAGTTAAACAACTTACCAATGATCACTTTGTTATGATCCATCTTTGTCCATTCCATTAATACCATTTCCCTGCCGGTCCCCTGTTTAGACGGGGCTTCATGTGGTTTTTCTGTGTGCCCTAGCTAGGGGATCATTTGGGTTGGTGTATGTGTGGGTGGTCTTCCCTGGTCATTTCACCCCATTCCCCCTTTCCTTATGTTCCTATCTACTTCTGTAGTGGGCACCACTTTCCATCTGGTCCCTCTCCCTAGTAGCACCCCTGAGTCTGTCTCCATTTATCATTCATGTATGATGATGGGGGTTCTGATATGACCGTAGAGGTTGGTGCTACTATCACTAGTATTACCACTTCTATTGTTGGTCCATATACATCATATTGATGATTATTATAGATATTTGTATTCTTAGTGTTTGCACACCTATGGGGGTCCTAGTGTGGGTTGTTCTATGTGCGGTAGTGTTATCGGCACGCCTAATAGCTAATATCCAGGTTTTACTACTATTTTGCTTCTTATATATTTTTTAAAAAGGGAGACAATTGTTTTATTGTTACACTCCAGTAGAGTACCTACTTTGAGTAAGAGTATGTGTATATATGTGTGTATATATATATATATATATATATATATATATATATATATATATGTGTGTGCATTTGTATGTATACATACAGTACATTTGTTTCAAAGTTGCTATACGATCTTCATATAGTCTTTGTATATTATTTCAAACGCCCTGATACATCTAGCAACTTTGCTTTCTATATGTAAAAGATATATGTATATGTGTGTCTCTCTAGGCTTCCACATATTTCTACTCCCCTGGTTATGTAATCTACTTGTTGTGTTACACTATGTGATTATTCTTGCTCTGTGTCTTTAAGATCTGTCCCCTTCTTTCTAGCTGAACTCTCTCTCTCACCGTAGTTCTTTATATATCTCCTCCACTTCCTGATTCTGGTCATTACTCCTGTATATCTTCCGTGCTAAACATCCTACATGTGGCTTACAACTGCAACGTTTTTCTACCTATGAATATCCATCATTAAACGGAACATTCGAAAGGATTCATCGTCTGTCGTCCTAACTGTGAGTTTATTCATTGAGTTAAACTGCCTGTATCGATGCAAGGGATGAATATCAAACCAGCTTGAGCAAGGCCTACTTAAACCTGGAGATGAACTTTATCGCTTTGTAGTTGAGACAGAACAGTAGAAAAACTGAGTTTCACAGCCTAATTACAAGATTTCTGCATGTCAGTACTGATACAGACAAGATTTACTGCCCTCATAGCAAGACAGAAGGGACAGAGCAGCACATGGCAGCCTTATAGCCTGAGACAATCTGCACAGTGTCATATTTCAGCACACAGATCCTGCCTGCTTTCACAGTCAGTCTGCTATCATGAGTGACCAAGCTTCTGCATGTGAACTCACATCTCCTTCCTCACAAGTTCCTGAAGAAACTGAGTTACCCAAACGCTCAGTTAAACCCACTTGGAAAATAATGGAGAATTATGAAGCTTCAAGGACTGAATTGTCAAATAGCTTAGAATTAGTCTGGGAGAAAATCCTCGCTGAAACTAATACAGTGTCTGTTGAACGTGAACTACTGACACTAGAGGGCGCCATTAAACAACTTTCTGCCTCATATGAGCTTTATCAGCTTACCAGCAGCAAATTCACTAATGTCTTACAAAACATGAATACAGAAAGTGCGATGACGCAATTAAAGCGTGTCAATGCTCTCAATATTGAAAGAGACAGTTTTATCCAGCAAACCAGATTAAAGGCAGAAGCAAAAATAAAGCTGTTACAGGACACTGCATCTCACAGATCTGTTTCCACCAGACGTTCTAAAAACTCGTCAAGATCCCATAGTTCAAGATACTCAACACTCAGTGAGCGACTTATTAATGCCCGCGCTGAAGTGGAAGCCAGCAAAGTGCAGGTGGCATATGCAGAAAAAAGAGCAGAGTTGGAAGGGCAGTCAGCACGTCAAAAAGCAGAGTTGGAAGCGCAGTCAGCACGACAAAGAGCAACAATGGAAACCTTAAATGAACAGTGTAAACATGACGCAGCTATGGCAAAGCTAAGGGTCCTACAGCAAGCTATCAGTGCAGACGAAGGTGCAAGTGAGAAAGACAGCATTAACCTAAACATAGCAGATATGGAAGACCCCCTCAAACACACTAAAGACTATGTCCTAAGCCACTGCAGTGCACACTCCATCGTCTTCAATGCTCCCGGCTACATAGAGACTCCTTCACAGCTTCAAGTTAAAGAGGTTCCAGCAACTTCCTGCACTCAAAATCACTCCACTGCATTTCCTACCTGCCTACCTTGCCTGCCTTCATACGTCACAGAGCATCAGCGCAAGCTTCAAGAAAGTCATCAATCTCCAGTCATCGGTACAGCCTTGAATCAGCGTACAATTGGAACAACTGATTTCAAGCAAGCAACTCACCTGGATGCATCTGCTGCACCATATTTCCCTGTGTCCTTTAACAACAATGTCAAAGATAACGCAATCAGCACCATACAGCCAACAGCATCTCACATAAAGGCGGAGACAACTGAGACAGAAGAGTTTGTGAGGTACATGCTTCGCAGAGAGCTCACAAAGACTGGTCTTACAAGTTTTGATGACCAACCTGAGAACTACAGAAGTTGGAAATGTGCCTTCAGAACTACAATCAGCAATATTGGCATTACAGCTGATCAAGATTTGAATCTGCTGATCAAATGGCTTGGTCCTCTATCTGCTGCACGTGTTAAGCCATTAAGATCGGTTTTCATGGACAATCCTACTGCAGGCCTCACAGCTGCATGGGAGCGACTAGAGCAAAGTTATGGCAGTCCAGAAGCTATAGAAAATGCTTTGTTCATGCGTCTGGAAACTTTCCCAAAGATATCCGGTAAGGACAACAAGGAGTTCCAGAGACTGAGTGACCTTCTCCTTGAGCTTCAGCTAGCCAAGACAGACCCAAAACTACCTGGACTCAGTTACCTTGACACTCCAAGAGGGGTAAACCCAATTGTCTCCAAGCTCCCGTATGGTTTGCAAGAGAAATGGACTGCACTAGGGTCATCATGCAAAAGAGAGAACAAGGTTTCCTTCCCTCCATTCTCTTTCTTCTGTGAATTCATCAGGAAAATTGCAGAGACCAAGAACTATCCAAGTTTTTCCTACGGTGAGTACAGCCTCTTCTCACCCTTTCCTAAGAGTACCAGTCTTCAGGGCAACTATAGAAACCATAGAGGCCCAGTGTCCGTGAAAAAGACTGACATCCTTCCCACTCCTACCACAGTTCTGGCCACGAACAAACAGAGTAGGAAGATTGAAAACCCTAACAGAGAGTGTCCCATACACAAGAAGCCACACCCCCTCAATAAATGTATCGGCTTTAGGAAAAAGCCTCTGGAAGAGCACAAGGAGCTTTTAAAGACATTTAGGGTATGTTTCAGGTGCTGTGCTTCTACAGAACATTTTGCAAGGGACTGTAATGTGTCCATCAAGTGCATAGAGTGTGGCTCTGAAGAACATGTGCAAGCCCTCCATCCTCTTGAGCCCAGCTCTGCACAACCTGCCAACACTCCTCCCAGGTTAACGCATGGCGGGGAGAATACAGACCAAGTGCCTAATTCTACCATCATTTCTTCATCCTGCACTGAAGTTTGTGGAGAAGACCGCTGTGGTAAGTCCTGTGCTAAGATATGCTTGGTGAACATATACCACAAGGATCAACCAGAAAAGTCTCTAAAGGCATATGCTATCTTAGACGATCAGAGCAATCGATCACTTGCAAAATCGGAATTGTTCAATCTATTTGAAATAAAAGGCGAAGCTCATCCTTACACCTTGGATACCTGTAGTGGAACTATAGAGGTTTCTGGAAGAAGGGCTCATGGACTCATGGTATCTTCTCTCAAAGGTAACTTGCAATTACCCTTACCTACACTTGTTGAGTGCAATCAGATACCTGCTAACAGGGAAGAAATCCCTACTCCAGCTGCTGCTTTCCATCACCCTCACCTCAAGGTAATAGCAAATGAGATACCGCCACTTGACAAAGATGCTCAGATCCTTCTTCTGTTAGGAAGAGACATTCTAAGAGTTCACAAGGTACACAGACAAGTCAGTGGACCCCCAGATACCCCATTTGCCCAGCGCACGGATCTAGGGTGGGTCATCATAGGCAATGTCTGCATAGGCAAAATGAAAAGACCTACCAACATTTCGTCATTCAAGACAAATGTTCTGCCAAATGGCCGAAATACTTACTTTGAGCCATGCCCACATCACTACTGGGTGAAAGAGAAGATAGCCAGCCACGAATGGCAACATGGTATCTCAGGTGACACAAGCCCTTTCTCCTGCCATGATGGCGACTTCGGCTCTACAGTGTTTAATGCAACCAGTGAAGATGACATACTGGCTCCTTCAATGGAAGACAAAGAATTCATCAAGGTAATGGACAAGGAGTTCTTTCAAGATGACTCCAATAACTGGGTAGCACCCCTACCCTTTCATCTCCCAAGAGAGAGATTGCCCAACAACTTACAGTAGGCCATCAGTAGATTCACCTCCTTAAAGCAAAACTTAAGCAGAAAACCAGAGATGCAAAAGCACTTTGTGGACTTTATGCAAAATGTATTTGACAGAGATCATGCAGAGCCTGCTCCCCCACTAAAGGAGGGAGAAGAATGCTGGTACCTTCCATCCTTTGGCGTGTATCACCCACGCAAACCAGACCAAATCAGAGTTGTCTTTGATTCCAGTGCTCAGCACGAAGGTGTTTCTCTTAACAACATGCTCCTTACTGGACCCAACTTGAACAACAGTCTAATAGGAGTCTTGATTCGTTTCAGACAAGAGCCTGTAGCAGTAATGGCCGAAATTCAACAGATGTTTCACTGCTTCATCGTCAGAGAAGACAACAGAAACTACCTCAGGTTTCTATGGCACAAGGACAATGACCTCAACAAGGAAGTTATAGATTATCGCATGAAGGTACATGTCTTCGGTAACAGTCCTTCCCCAGCAGTGGCAACTTATGGGCTAAGGAAAACAGCTCAGACTGGAGAAGTTGAATATGGATCTGATGCCCGTCAATTTGTTGAAAAAAACTTCTACGTTGACGACGCACTTAAGTCCTTTCCAACTGCTAAAGAAGCAATTGATCTTCTCACCAGAACAAAGGAGATGCTGTCTGTAGCAAACCTTAGACTGCACAAGATTATATCCAACAGCCAGGAACTTATGAATGCCTTTCACTCTGAGGACTATGCCACTGGTCTAAAAAACCTTGACTTAGGTACAGATGTGCCTCCTGTACAGCGAAGTCTGGGTTTGTTGTGGAACATCAAGCAAGACAAATTCACCTTCCAAGTGTCAACTTGTGACAAACCCTTCACTAAGAGAGTAGTCCTGTCCGTGGTGAATAGCATCTATGACCCACTGGGTTTCCTTGCTCCAGTTACCATTCAAGGTAAGATTTTACTAAGACAGTTGTCTACTGAGAACATAGACTGGGATACTCCCTTGCCTAGTGAGAATCAACACAAGTGGGAAAGGTGGAGATATTCTTTGAAGTCACTAGAAAAACTTCAGATTCCCCGTTGCTATGTTCCGGGTTCCATTTCAACTGCTAACCGGAGAGAGATTCATATTTTCTCTGATGCATCAGTTGAAGCTATTGCTGCAGTAGCCTATTTGAAGACCTCTGAACTGAATGGAGAATCACACTGTAGTTTTGTCCTAGGCAAGGTAAAACTCACTCCCAAGCCTGCACATACCATACCAAGACTTGAACTTTGTGCAGCCGTGCTAGCAGTAGAAATTGCTGAGGTCATACGAAGTGAAATGGACTCTAGAATTGATTCTTTCACCTTCTATACAGACAGTAAGGTAGTACTTGGTTATATAAACAACCAAAGAAAACAATTTTATGTGTACGTCAGCAACAGGGTTGAACGTATCAAGAGATTCTCTCTACCAAGTCAATGGCATCACGTTCCCACTGAACTCAACCCAGCTGACTGTGGGACCAGAGCCGTGTCACCTGCTGCTCTTCAGGACAGCTTATGGCTGTCACCTCCAAGGTTTCTGCGTGAGGACTCTTACTTACTCCCTATTGACACCACCTATGGGCTAGTAAACCCTGAAGATGATAAGGAAATAAGAACTGTGAACACCTCACTCCACACTTCTGTAAGTACAAAACAGGAGCTGCGGTCACACCATTGTGAGCATCAATGGAAGCAGGTGCAGCATCTAGCCAATGTGTTCTGGCATCGCTGGAAGAAAAAGTATTAGACATGTGCATTCGTTTTCGTCCGAATGCATTTTCGTCCGAATTTCAGCTATTTTCGTTATCGTTTTAACAAACGAAAACGAAAGCACAGAATCCGAAAACCGAAAGATCCGACATAAACAAATGCTTTATTTTCGTTTTCGTTGCTACAACAGTTCGATATAGATAGGAGATTCGACGTGACGCTGACAATAACAATCTGTGTCTATCGAACCTGTGGTCGAATGTGCCTAACCTTAACTCTATTAGTCCAAGATTATTCTACATAGAGAGAAAAGATTCGACATTATAGAGAGAAAAGATTCGACATAGGAGAGAAAGATTTGACATAGGAGAGAAAAGATTCGACATAGGAGAGAAAAGATTCGACATAGGAGAGAAAAGATTCGACATAGGAGAGAAAAGATTCGACATAGGAGAGAAAATATTCGACATAGGAGAGAAAAGATTCGACATAGGAGAGAAAAGATTTGTTATTATAGAGAGAAAAGATTCGACATAGAGAGAAAAGATCACTGCTGGAATTGGGTGGGGGAAGTAAAATAAAAATAAAGTTGATGATGAATGTTATTGGCTGATTGTAACCAAAGAGGAGGAGCAGTAAAATAGCTAGAATGACGAAGATTCGACAAAGCATCGAAAGTTAGAAGATTCGACGGTGCAGCAAAACTGTACGACGCTGCAATCGTACATTTCCGGTCAAATGCATCCTCCCATAGGATATAGAAGAATTCTAATGTTGGTTGACTAGTAATAGTAATGAATAAATATAATTATTACTAGTCATACAACATTAGAATTCTTCTATAGTTGTGGGCGGAGACATTCGACCGGAAATGTATGATTGCAGCGTCGTACAGTTTCACTGCTCCGTCAAATCTTCTTTGAACATTCGACAGACACCATAAGCCTTCAATGACAGATTCGACCTTAATTAATTCAGATTTTCGGACGAATGCAATTTCTAATTAAAAACGAAATAAATAAAAACGAATTTCGGGAGTAACTAAATAAATTTATTTTTCGGACGAAAACGAAATTCCGAAACGAAATATTTCAGTGTGCACATGTCTAAAAAGTATCTTCACCACCTTCAAGGTCGTAACAAATGGCAAGCATCTAAGCCGAATCTTAAGGTTGGAGACCTCATCCTTCTAAAAGACAAGGAAGTTTGTCGGAATGAGTGGCCTATGGGTCTTATTACTAAAAGTTATGCCCAGCGACGATAACAAAGTCCGGAAGGTAGAAGTCAAGGTAACCAAGGGAGGATCGACACGAACCTTTAGTCGACCAATTACAGAGTTAGTACTCCTTTTGCCAGGTGAGTGACTTGTGCAAGGACTAGCCATGCTGTTGGCACGGCGGGGAGTACATTGCTGCCATCTACAGGTTCTACTCAGAACTTTGGAATTATTTGAAGACATCATACTGTGACTTTATGGTCTTCATCCTGTTGAACTTTCGTTTATTATTTGCTTGTTGCATGTTTTTCATTACAGGTTCCAGGACATTCGTCAGTATTGGACTTTTTGAAAATATATATTTTAGTTTAAGGTTATGAAATCTAAAGATTTCAGACGGGGAGTGTTGTGTTACACTATGTGATTATTCTTGCTCTGTGTCTTTAAGATCTGTCCCCTTCTTTCTAGCTGAACTCTCTCTCTCACCGTAGTTCTTTATATATCTCCTCCACTTCCTGATTCTGGTCATTACTCCTGTATATCTTCCATGCTAAACATCTTACATGTGGCTTACAACTGCAACGTTTTTCTACCTATGAATATCCATCATTAAACGGAACATTCGAAAGGATTCATCGTCTGTCGTCCTAACTGTGAGTTTATTCATTGAGTTAAACTGCCTGTATCGATGCAAGGGATGAATATCAAACCAGCTTGAGTAAGGCCTACTTAAACCTGGAGATGAACTTTATCGCTTTGTAGTTGAGACAGAACACTACTGATACTAGCAATATTTTTTATATATATGGTACCTCTGCCTCTACCACCGTACCCATATGTAGACCATTTACAGCTAGTACTATTAGTATTGCTGTCACGATATATACAGCCATTGCTGGTGTATTCTAATATCAATTGTAATTTTAATCATTATTATCATAATTTTTATTGTATTTTACTCACTTTTCGTGTGTCACTGGGAGCGTTTATGGTGTTCCCGCATTACTATCTAGTTTGCGGCTTCGCTCTTTTTGCTCTGCGGTGTGGGTTTTTTTGTGTGGAGATATGTGCATGTGTGTGCCCTATGTCATCTGGTGGAGAGACACAAACCTCTGTATTTAAATTTATATTTATTTTTATTTTTAATTTTTAATTTTATTTTAATTTAATTTAATTTTTAATTTTTAATTTTTATTTTTAATTTTATTTTTGTAGTTTAATCTATTTTCCTTTTCTTCCCCTCAATTTACTTGGTGGATGCTACGTATAGAAACAGGCCATTTGTTTTGTTTTTGATGAGTCCCGCTTTGGCCTCTAGTAGCAGGGTCTACACCAAGATGGCGGCCGCGTCATCTGTATTACTATGTGTTTACCCCTTTCTTCTTGAGCGTCATCATTGGGCGTCAGACGCCCTGCTGGTGACGCTCCGCCATCATTTCCGGGTGTGTGGAGCGCAGGGGGGGGTGTTTGCGCTCCACACATGTCCCTGCGCCGCTATTGGGCTATGGCTAGTGCCCAGCTGGCGATGCGGCTACACCATTTCCGGGAACGTTGAGCGCTGATGATTTTCCCTGTGCTCTACAAGCGATCTTTGATATTGGATCTTTGGATCCAATACATCATTGCCTCATTTTCCTTTCCAGTTCCCTATGACCATCAATGATGGACGGCGCTAGTTTTGGTTATCTACTTCTTTCCATATGCAGGTGGGTGGCGTGTCTATTTTATTCACTCAACTAACTAGTTGTTTTTAATTAATTATTTATTTTTTACTGTGGTGCTGGTCTGCTCTTGCTATATAGCTGGATCTTGCATTGAAGTCCCTGACTGACCCTGGTGGTGATTTTACCAGCAGTCTATGCTAGTCCACTGTTGCAGTCCCTACTGATGTTATACATCTGTCCATAAGCGCTGTTGCCTGCTTTGCCCATTTGGTATCTTACTTGTGGTAAGATTCAGCTGGACCATATATCGCTAATTGTCTATTATCATTGTCTTCCAATGATGTCCTCTCCTTCTTTTTTTTTTTTTTTTGTGTTTCTCCACCTATGGGGCATTGGCTCTTTGCCCTATGAGGGAGGAGCCACCGAGTTCCCGGGGGCTCCTCCCCCTCCACCCAATTAGTGGCCCACATGCACATGTCCCCATATAAAGGGTAGGTAGAGGTCTCAGCACTGCGTGGCTTTGATAAAGAAGTTTTACACTTCAAAACGCGTCAGCCGTTAGTGCGCCCCATTACGGTCTCCTTGATCGGTCGAAGTGTGGTTTGGGTTCACATGCTGCAGCTTCCAAGGCACTGTTTGTACAATGCGAACTTTTGTACTAGTTTTGTGAGTACCTTTTCATTGCTTTCATTTTAAATAAATTTTCTTAAACGATATCACACCAGGCTGGTGCGCCCTTGTTTTTTCCTTTTTCTTCATTTGCTACTAGGACACCCCTATCCACGAAGGGCAGCAAGGCCGGTGCTTTCGTTGTAGACTATTGAATGGTCGATGGTCATCTCGTGCGCAGGATTGTTTGTTGTTTTTCTGCCATTTTAAAATACGCTGTAAATCAATCATCCGATCGACCTCCTCCTTTCTATCACTCTGGACCCTCCAACGCTTCTCCTTACAGCTGGGCAGGTAGATCTCCCGCTACTCACACTGGTTCAAAATGCTGGGTAGTCCCCCTGGTTTCCTTGCTCTGCTTGCCAAGGGGTGCAAACTTTATACTTTGCCTTCCATGAACCATCACCTTCCCACAAGGTACTGCTAGCTTGCCTGTAAATGCTGGAACAAAGGAGGGCCTTCTTTTCTCTCAAACTAGAAGAAGGAGGAAGTGAGTCTCATCATTCACCCTTAATTTACTGGGGTATAAAAGACTAAATGTCAACCCCTTCTCTCTAAGTCTTTTCCATACTTCAGTGTAGGCTCTTCTCCGCTCTTGTATTTCCGGGGGGTAATCTGGAAAAAATAATAGCTTCATATTCTCAAATTGTATGTCCCCCTTTATCCTGGCTGCTGAAAGAATTTGATCCCGATCTCTGTAATTTAATAAACGTAGCAAAAAGTGTCGGGGAAACGCCCCAGGTTTGGGGATGCGAAAGGAGATCCTATGTGCTCTTTCTATTACAAATGTTGGGGTTCTTTTTATTAGGCCCAAAATATCTGTCAGTCGTTTTTCTGAAAAGTCTACTGGATTGTCTACTTCTGCTCGCTCCTGTAGGCCTACAATCCGAATGTTGTTCCTTCTTAATCAGCTTTCTGTATCAATTGCTCTATCCTGGAGTGTCATAATTTGTTTTTTCATTGTATGCCATTCTCCTTTATCCATTTTTTGTTTTTCTTCCATCTTTGAGACACAAATGTCTGATGCTACAGTTCTTTGCTGTATCTTATCAAATTTGTGTCTCATTATGCTAACATCCATTGCTAGGGCATCCATTTTAGATGTGAGAGCCTCACTGCTTATTTTGATGGCTTCCATGATATCGTTGACAAAGGCAGGTTGCTCTGTTTCTTCTTCCCTTAAAGTCTGGGTTTCCACTGATACCCCAGTGGCTTGAGGGGATTTTACAATTGAGGGAGATTTTGCTGCTGATTTCCCAGTTCCTCTTGCTGCCATTGATATAGGGGAGGAGCACGGGGTAATCGTCTGTGTTTTACCCCTGGGTCTGTTGGGGGCCATTCGGCTCTACTCAATCAACGCTTTTTGCAGGGCGGTAAAATCTGCCCAGTATAGCCCAGTAGCCACTGAAGTCACTTAAAAGTTTGGATAGAGAAAAAAGGGGAACACAATTGCAATTGTAGTATAACCGGTAAACCCAATCTAATCAGATAGACCCAAGGTCCGAGGTCAAAAACAAAATTTCCAGTTTACATCCATTAAATCATAGTATATGATATAGAGTCTAATGTATAGTGCAATAAATCTAACCGATATCCATATACATATACACAAAATCAAAAAATAGTGTACCTTATACCAAAGCTGTATGTTGTGGATCATAAATCGCAGTTTGGATGCCAGGGATAGAGCACAGATTTAAGCAGGAGAGCCCAAAGCTGTGTAATAAGAGCAAGCAGCCGAAAGTCGATGTCCATAGGTTGATAAACTGTATGCCAGTATCTTCAGAGCAGAATCCGAGAGCCTGGGAGCCAGAAGCTGGAAACTGAAGAGGGGGGGGCCGTGTGCCAGGGGTCCATGTGCTAGAGATTCATTCCAAGCCAGGGGGCCAAGAGACAAAACTGGATTCCCCGAGCTACAAGCCGTAGACAAGTCGGGAGCCAGGAATCAGAAGCCCGAGAGCTCAGAGCACCGCGGCCGGCGGTTCAGCTAAGATTGGACAGAGCCCGCCCCCGGAAAAGTCCGCCAGTGTAGAGAGGGGGGACAGCACACTGTTTCTGATAGGCCTGATATGCCGGTGTCCAATCCCCTCCGGCACTCTCCTCAAAACCACCGGAAAGGAGAATGTAGCGTCGGTGTGGAGCGGGAGGGGAAGCCGGTTCTCACTTAGTCGGACGGATCAGGCGTCTCTAGCTGGAAGCATTGCATGTTCAGAGCCCGCCCATCCTCACGAGTCACACGCTCTCACGCATCACCGTCACTGCTTATTTCTGACAATATGCGGAGTGACCTTTCCTAAAGCAATCTATTGAGCTGGCCAGAACCACCAATGGAGGGAGTCCATTCCACATTTTCACAGCTCTTACTGTGAAGAAACCTTTCCGTATTTGGAGATGAAATCTCTTTTCCACTAGACGTAAAGAGTGCCCCCGTGTCCTCTGCGTTGACCCTAAAGTGAATAACTCAACACCAAGTTCACTATATGGACCCCTTATATATTTGTACATGTTGATCATATCCTCCCTTAATCTCCTCTTCTCAAGAGTGAATAAATTCAGTTCCTCTAATCTTTCCCCATAGCTAAGTTCCTCCATGCCTCTTATCAGTTTGGTTGCCCTTCTCTGCACTTTCTCCAGTTCCCCGATATCCTTTTTGAGAACTGGGGCCCAAAACTGAACTGCATATTCCAGATGAGGTCTTACTGATGATTTGTACAGGGGCAAAATTATATCTCTCTCTCTCTCTCTGGAGTCCATACCTCTCTTAATACAAGAAAGGACTTTGCTCACTTTGGAAACCGCAGCTTGGCATTGCATGCTATTATTGAGCTTATGATCAACCAAAACCCCCAGATCTTTCTCCACTACGGATCCCCCCAGTTGTATTCCCCCTAGTATGTATGATGCATGCCTACTCTTAGCCCCTATGTGCATAACTTTACATTTATCAACATTAAACCTCATCTGCCACATAGTCGCCCAATTAGACAGAGCATTGAGGTCGGCTGGTAAATTGGCGACATCCTGTAAGGACGTTATTCCACTGCATAGCTTGGTGTCATCTGCAAAGACAGAAATGTTACTTTTGATCCAAGACCCAATATCATTTATAAAGATATTAAAAAGTAAGGGTCCCAGAACTGAACCTTGGGGTACACCACTGATAACCTTAGACCATTCAGAGTGAGCATCATTAACCACTACTCTCTGAATTCTGTCTTTTAGCCAGTTTTCTATCCATATACAAACTGATATTTCCAATCCTGTAGACCAGTGTTTCTCAACCTTTTTACCGTGGAGGAACCCTTGGCAAAAAGTCTGAGATCTCGGGGAACCCCTAAAAAAAAAATTCAGATCTACAGCTCTCGGAACATCGTATCTGATCAGCAAGCTGTAGATATAACCACGTTTATTGTAGAAATAGCTTTAAATAATGGAATAAAAATTAGAACTCACCTGACACCAACATTATAGTGTGAACAGTGCACATAGAAATCAATTGTTTTCTTTCTGTCCCTGCAGAGACCTGCGTTACAACAAGCCCAAAATATTTTAAGCAAGTCAAATTTGCACACATTTTCCATTTTTTGCACATATGCTGTGAACGAGGCCTTACTGAACTTGAACAAAACTCCCAAATATTGTGACTGATAAATAGGATAGCAGACTACGGGAACAGTTGGGACTTGTTCACAACATTCATGCATAAGAATTGATGGAAGATGGTGCAGATTTGATCTGCATAGAATACTTTGGTCTTGTCCATGTCATGTGCAGAGAGACATGCACTTTCCTAACGTAGGTCTCTGCTAGGACATAAAGAAAATAACTGATTTCTATGTGCCCTGTTCACACCACAATGTTGGTATCATTTGAGTATTTTTCTCTGCAGAGAAATGCATACATGTTGCATATTTCTGTGCAGAAAAAATATGCACATGATACCAATGTTGATTTCAATGTGCACTGACAGCGAGTACTGTCAATGCGCATTAATACCTGGTGCCTCCTCTATAGTTCCAGGTCCTCTGAACCTGTGAGGGTGGTACCAGGAAGAGTGCTGACAGTGGGAGCACATGGCTGAATCTTGCAGGAGGTGAGATCCTGTGTATGGTAGTGACTGAATGCAGACTGCAGGGGCCTGTGGCTGGAAGAGACTGAATCATAATAGGATTATGTACAAATATGGCAAAATAAAGCTATTATAATCTCACCTCCTGTCACATTCAGCCTGTGTGCCTCAACTCCCTGCCCCCCCCCCCAGCCTGCAATCAGTGCTGTTATACACAGGATCTCATCTCCTGTTCTCTGCTCTTCCCTCCCCCAGCAGTCTGCATTCACCCCTGACATACACAGGAACTCAGCTTCTATCTAATCTAGCCATGTGCTCCTTTTCTCTGCTCCCCCCCTCCACAGTGTGCATTACTGCTACCATTGAGACAGATCTCACCTTCTGATCTGGTGCTTCCGCTTCCATAGTCCTCATTCTCAGCTCTCTTCACGGCTCCCACTCTGTTCTCCCTGCCTCCAGTCTTCATTCCTGGGTCCCATGGCTCCCCGCTCTCAATCAGTGGCGTCACTAGGGTTGGTGTCACCCGGTGTGAAAAAAATTGGTGTCAACCCCCCTTCCACCCACTATAGTCCCTCTTCAGTACAGATCCCCCATTAAGTACAGACCCCCCTCCATCAGTATAGACCTCCCCCTAAGTGCAGAAACCCTATCAGCATAGACCCCCTCAGAGCAGACCCCCCTCCAGCAGCATAGACCCCCCTCAGTGCAGACCCCCCCGCATAGGCACCCCCAGTGCAGACCACCTCCATCAGCATAGCCACCCTCAGTGCAGACCCCCTTCAGCATAGACACCCCCCAGTGCAGACCCCCCTCAATCAGCATAGACCCCCAGTGCACACCCCATCAGCATAGACACCCCCAGTGCAGACCCCCCTCCATCAGCATAGCCCCCCATCAGCATAGACACCCCCTAGTGCAGACCCCCTTCCATCAGCATAGCCCCCCTCAGTGCAGACCCCCATCAGCATAGACACCCCCCAGTGCAGACCCCCCTCCATCAGCATAGACCCCCAGTGCACACCCCATCAGCATAGACACCCCCCAGTGCAGACCCCCTTCCATCAGCATAGCCCCCTCAGTGCAGACCCCCACCAGCATAGGCACACCCTAGTGCAGACCCTCTTCCATCAGCATAGCCCCCCTCAGCATAGACACCCCTCCATCAGCATAGACCCCCCAGTGCACACCCCATCAGCATAGACACCCCCAGTGCAGACCCCCTTCCATCAGCATAGCCCCCTCAGTGCAGACCCCCATCAGCATAGACACCCCCATCCATCAGCATAGCCCCCCTCAGTGCAGACCCCCTCCATCAGCATAGATACCTCCACTTGTGCTAGTAGTCCCCCCCCTCTCCCCTCCCATAGCGCCCCCAGCACAATTCCATTAAAAACACTATTCAGACCTCAGAACAACGCGGCATAGACATAGCAGTGTGTCCCTCCTCGGACTGCCTCCTCCTGTCCTGTGTATATGTAAACAGAGGAGGGAGGACTCGAGGAGGCGGCTTAAGTCCGCTCCATTGTCAGAGACACAGATCAGTGCAGGGGTGTGCGGACCGTGCGATGCCGCTGCCCACAGGTGTCACCCGGGTGCGATCTGCACCCCCCACCCAGCAACACCACTGATCGGCTCCCCGCCGAATTTAGAACTCCCGCTCTCTGCCTTTCTCCTGACTCCACCCTCTGAGTTCTCTGAGCCGGAACTACAGAGAGAGCATCGGGTATCAATGCGCGCTGACTGTTCTCACTGTCAGCGCGCATTGGGAACAGTGAAAACAACATTGGACGGATATACATCCGCCACAATGTTGAATCGCGGCGGAACCCCTGGGGACTTCTCGCGGAACCCTAGGGTTCCGCGGAACCCCGGTTGAGAAACACTGCTGTAGACTTTACCTTGCACATGAGCCGTGAGTGGGGAACTGTATTGAACGCTTTTGCAAAATCCAAGTATACCACGTCCACCGTCACCCCTCTGTCCAAGGTTTTACTTACCTCTTCATAAAAAGAAATCAGGTTTGTCTGACAACTTCTGTCTTTCATGAATCCATGCTGTCTGTTGCTTAAATCGTTTTTTTCCAGCAAGAACTCATCTATGTGGTCTTTTATTAATCTCTCCAGTACCTTACCAACTATAGAAGTTAAACTAACAGGTCTATAGTTACTTGGTAAAGACTTAATTCCCTTTTTAAATATAGGCACCACATTGGCCCTGCGCCAATCCAGTGGTACTATTCCTGTGACTGTCATTAATGAGTCCCTAAAAATTCGATACAATGGCTTTAAAATTACAGAGCTCAATTCTTTTAGGATCTGTGGGTTGATGCCATCTGGTCCAGGTGCTTTATCCACCTTTATTCTGTCGAAATGTTTCTGGACCATATCACTTTGGAGCCATTGTGGATCATTACTTAGTGTGTAACTTTATAAAAAAGTTTTTAATTCCAAAAGATTAAAAATGTAGTATGACATTTTAAAACTCACCAATGAACACACCTCTCAGGGCTTATGCCCTATCCAGTTATCTTTCTTTGAATTTCATCTGAAGTGATTATCAAGCAATTAGTACTATCTCATGTACATATACGGTAGCACTTTTCCAAGACTTCCTAGATACAAATACAGAAATGCAAAAAAATAATTGCTACCAATCCTTGGAATAAACACAAGAGTATACAGTACTTGCTGAGAGAACTTACCTATCCAGGTCATGATGTGCACTTCTGTGAACACAGCCTAATAAACAGTGTGAGTTTGTGCAGGGATGAGGGTCATAGGCAGAGATGTAGGACACATGATATTAGGTGCTGAGGAGTATAGGGAACCAGACGTTTCCTGCAAATGAACCAAGTGTTTTCCTTTTTTTTATTTTTATGGATTTATGGATTTGAGGGACACCTATTAGAAAAAGTACAGTATGTAGGCATAGGACACCCCCCCCCCCCTTCCACGCCTCCCTTAAGGAGAATTATACAAAATGATATTAGTTAAACACACAAGTGCTTTTTTTTTTTTTTTTTTTTACCACTACTATTCCTTTATATTGGCTTTTGAAATTTACAAATCCAACAATTTAGAAATTGGATGAAAGGTTTAGCACTGGGAAATACTTTTTAAAAGATAAATAGTGCATTTTATGTACAACTTTATAGATCAGACTAAAAATCGGGACAAATGAGAAGGGAAGAAGAACAGAGGGGCTTTGTTCTAAATCAGGGAGAGTCCGTCAAAATCAGGGAGAGTCCCTCGAAATCAGGGACAGTTGGGAGCTATGTATTATTAAATGGGTTGTCTTCTTTCAGGATAGTTTTTTTAGAGGTACAACAAATACGCCCACTATAAAAATACAGGGGCAGCTGGCAGTAGCACAAAACAATAACAGAAAGCCATGTTATTGACATGAATTCGCTTATCAGCAAAGCCACGTGATCATCATATCAGCACTGACATTGTGACCATGCTGCCTCATCGAACAGAAATTCTGCCTAAAAAAGTGCCTATAAAAGATAACAAAATATCTTTATTCTTCATTTAAAAATAGACACACACAACACCAGTGTATTTCTGATTATAATTTTAATTTAAACGCCCTTTTCTGTTATACGTGTAGAAAAACTAGAATAGTATTCCAGTAAGCTTTTTTTTTTCACACTTAGTGGATAATAGAAAAATTTATCATAATAAAAGGCTTGCCAAGCTAATTTAAAGAAGAATTTCAGTAACAAAAAGTGTTTTGCTTTAAGAATCTTTTTAAAAATAAACTATTCTTTTATTTCAAGCAGTCCCAAAGTAACCTTTAACTATATTACACCCATATTATTTTACCATGTAGTATATTAAAAAGTGGTAATTTTTTTTCCCCTAAGATGATCTGTGGGTAACTCCTTTGCCATATATCAAGACCCAGTACCAAAATATTTTCAATGCATGATTCCGGATAGGCAGAGACGGTAGAGGGAATAGTCGGGTCTCCGGCTGGTGTAGTGACTGTTCCTGTGTGCGCTCCCTGCCCGTGTCTGGCCAGACATATGAGTGTATTACTGGTTGTCGTCCAGCTGGAGCTTGCGGATCATTCTCCTTCTCCTGTGGGCTTCCAATACCGTGCTGATCAATGCTTGTGGAGTCAACTTTATACCCACCTGGAGAACTTTATCACTCCTGGAGAGTTAGTGTCATCTCACAAACCAAAGGCCTGGGCTGGGTTATAGCCACCTGCTTTAGTGGCTTACTATATGGTAAGCATGTCTTTCATCAGGTTTTGACCCAACTTCCAGAACAATATTTTGTGTCACATCGCATTAGTTCCATCTGTGCATAACTTTGGGACTTTTATACATTTTAGATTTTATTATTATTTTTTATTTTGGACTGTTATCAGCGCAATTTTCTCTTTCCTATGATTTCTTATTTCTTTGGTTATCCAATTTATCCATCATACAAAATCTAAACATAGCCATCTTAAAACCCTCTAATGTAGGGGGACTAGTCTGAATCCATTGAGTCAATATGACCTTTTTTGTTCCCAGAAAACAAATAACCTGAGGTGTGGGGTCTAAAGCCCCATACACACGGTCGGACTTCCATCTGACTTTTCCCTGGATTTTTGTCCGAACGGAAGTTGGCCGGGCACACCCATAGCATACACACCACAGGACTTTTCTGCAAACTTTCCCAAAACTTTTTGCAACATCACGTGGTTTTTCTGTTCTTTTCTGCTCTTTACCGCCACCCTTTGGTCAACTTTTGCTATTGTTGGTTGATTTTAACATTAGTTGTTTTGTCCATCGGACAAAAGTCCTATGGTTTTCTGTATACACGGTCGGACTTTTCTCCATTGGACTTTTGTTGGCCAAAAGTTTGTCCGTTTGCAGACCCAACTTTTGTCCGATGAAAACATAAAAAAAAAAAAAAAAAAGTTTGTCCAATGGAGCGTACACACGGTCGGATTGTTGGTCCAACTTGCTCAAAATGAAGTTTGTTGGCCAAAAGTCCGACCGTGTGTACAGGGCTTTAGTACTAACCGGTGTTCACCAGAGCTCCTGATGGTGGAGTTGGGTTTGGATGCATGTTAGGACCAGGTAATGACCCTCATGACTTCCTCACAAGGAGGTGAGCACGTGATTAGAGCCGGAGGCTCTAATTGTCTTCAAAAGGGGTGGGCTCTGGGCGCAGTGCCCACCCACTTGTGTGACAAAAGCAAATTAATATCTATTGTCTTCCTGCTTCTCCTCCCAGCCAATCAGGAATCAGGTTTTGAGAACCGATTGGCTGAGAGGAAAAGCACAGGCTTCCATTCTCCTTTCTCATATCCGGCTTGGTGTGCTGCACATCACCCAGGCACGCCTGACACTTGGGCTCGGTTCCCCTGGTCTCCGGTCCTGCTTCCCACAGGGGTAAGTGCAGGGCTGGTGGGGCAGACGGACGAGCGAGCGACAGAGGGGGTTTGATGGGGGGACCGACTGACTGGGGGGGCAGTGGTGGGTGGTTTGTTTGCCCCCCCCAAATGGAGCACCAGCCGCCACTGTCCTTTCTTTTAATACAAATATATTTGAAACTTCAATTATTTTATAACTAATGCCGCGTACACACGGTCGAAATTTCCGACAGAAAAAGTCAGATGGGAGCTTTTCGTCGGATATTCCGACCGTGTGTATGCCCCTTCGGACTTTTTATGTCAGAATTTCCTACGGACTTAGATAGAGAGCAGGTTCTCAATTTTCCAGACGGAACAAATTTCTATAGGAAAAAACATTTGTCTGTATGCAATTCCGACGGTAAAAAACCACGCATGCTCTGAAACAATTCGACGCATGCTCGGAAGCATTTAACTTTTTTTTCTCGCCTCGTCGTAGTGTTGTACATCACCGCGTTCTTAACGCTCGAAAGTTCAGAGAACTTTTGTGTGACCATGTGTATGCAAGCCAAGCTTGAGCGGAATTCCGTCGGAAAAAACATCCAACTTTTTTCTGACGGAAATTCCGTTCGTGTGTACAGGGCATATTAGTGTGTCTTATTCAAGAAAATTATTTCTTTCTAGGTGCACATTGTATATACCTAGTAAGAAATACACTGGTAGCTGTTAGCAACTAGGGATGAGCCGAACACCCCCGTTTTGAACGGACCAAACGTTCGCACAAACTTTAGAACCCTATTAAATACAATGGATGCGAACGTTCTAAATCTAAAGTGCTAATTATAATGCCTAATATGCATGCTATTGTCCTAAAAAGGGTTTGGGGACCCGGGTCCTGCCCGAGGGGACATGTATCAATGTAAAAATAATCTTTTAAAACGGCCGTTTTTCAGGAGTAGTCATTTTAATGATGCATAAAGTGAAAAAAAAAAGTCAAATATTCCTTTAAATATCGTACCTGGGGGGTGTCTAAAGTATGCCTGTGAAGTGCCACGTGTTTCCCGTGTTTAGAACTGTCCCTGCACAAAATTACATTTCTAAAGGAAAAAAAGCTATTTAAAACTGCTTGCGGCTTTAATGTAATGTCTGGTCCTGGTAATATGGATGTAAATCATTGAGAAAAATGGCATAGCTACCCCATCACCACCCCCCCCCCCCACCCCAGCCCATTACCAGCCCCTTTGGGTCTTGTATGGATATTAAGGGGAACCCCACACACAAAATAAAAAAGGCCCTATATACTCTGAACAGCAGTATACAGGTGGTGCATACAAGACAGGGACTGTAGGTTTGTTCTTATGTAAAATCTGTTTGTAATTCGGAACAGGTACATTGTTTAAGTGTAGCTCCAGCCAAAAAATCTATTTTTAAGCTTTTTGGAAAACATAGGGAAGGGTTATCACCCCTGTAACATTTGTTTTGCTGTCTGTGCAGTGTGCCCCTGTTCAGAACAGTTCACCTCACTTTCCATCCCAATAACAAATGTTTTTTGAAAATTTTGGGTTTTTATTGAAACAAGGATTGGTGATAAAGCATAAGTGGAGAGGAGACACTTTTTTTCCCATATTAACTCTTACAGGAGAGAATTTCCCTTCCTAGGGTAGATTTCCTCTCACTTGTTGTCTCCTTCCGTTTGCAAGTAGGAGTCGTTTGTAAGTTGGATGTTTGAAAGTAGGGGCCTGCCCTATATACTCTACTGAAATTTGCCCCTTAGGTGTTGGTGTTGCCACAACACTGTAAGCCCTCACAGTTACTCTTGGTGGGCGCTGGAACGCCCTGCTGTCAACTATTATATCAGGAATTGTATTTACATGCCATTGTTGAACAGTGGTAGGAAAAATTGGGCCTTTGGTGGTGGTGCTGGTGCCACAACACTGTAAGCCCTCACAGTTACTCTTGGTGGGTGCAGGAATGGGCCCTGCTGTGAAATATTACATCAAGAATTGTAATTGCATGCCCCTGTTGAACAGGGGCTGAAAAATTGAGCCTTAGGCACTGGTGCTGGTGCCACAACACTGCAACCCCTCACAGATAGTGTACTTAGAGCGCAGCAATGAGCCCTGTTGCAAAGTATTGCATCAAAAATTTAGGCTTTAGGTGAAATCTATGCAAAGCACACAGTAGTACACTAAGTGAAAAACTGACTGTCTGCAGCTAGCACAATCACCGGCCTGCCTGTCACAGTATAGAGAATAACTGTATCCAGGTGAGCTTTCATTGATCGCTATGCAAAGGACACAGTAGTACACTAAGGCCCCTTTCACACTGGGGCGGTTTGCAGGCGCTATTGTGCAAAAAATAGCGCCTGCAAACCGACCCTAAACAGCAAGTGCTGTCTCTCCAATGTGAAAGCCCGAGGGCTTTCACACTGGAGCGGTACGCTAACAGGACGTGAAAAAAAGTCCTGCTAGCCACATCTTTGGAGCGGTGAGTTACCGCTCCTACACTGCTCCTTCCTATTGAAAGCAATGGGAAACCGCGGTAATACCGCCGGCAATGCGCCTCTACAGTGGCGCATTGCGGGCGGTATTAAACCTTTTTCGGCTGCTAGCGGGGGTTAAAACTGCACCACTAGCGGGCGAAAAAGGGTTAATACCGCCGGCAATGCGCCTCTATAGAGGCGCATTGCCGGCTGTATTACCGCGGTTTCCCATTGCTTTCAATAGGAAGGAGCAGTGTAGGAGCGGTAAACACACCGCTCCTCTCACCGCTCCAAAGATGTGGCTAGCAGGACTTTTTTTCACGTCCTGTTAGCGCACCGCTCCAGTGTGAAAGGGGCCTGACTGTCTGCAGCTAGCACAATCACCTGCCTGCCTGTCACAGTATAGAGACTAACAGGAACGGATCTAGCTAAACTCAATACAGTGTATAAATATATATACAACACCTAGGATGCATATATATCCTCTACACTCTGTAACAGCAGCTAACTGACTCACCTGCCTGCTCTACCTAACTCAATATAAATGACACTGTCTATCTCTTTGAAACTGCCTCTTTCACAAACGCCAGCACACTACACAAGGCCGACATCCAGGCGGCCTTATATAGTGTGGGGTGTGTACTAAACCCCCTGAGCCATAATTGGCCAAAGCCACCCTGGCTTTGGCCAATTACGGCTCTCCGTTTTTTTCCCGCTGTGATTGACCAAGCATGCGGGTCATAGTGCATGCCTGGCCAATCATCAGCCAGCAATGCCCTGCGATGCCGCAGTAAATTATGGGCGGTGTCGCGCAACACGAATTTAGCGCAAACGGACCATAAAGTTTGTTCTTCGTCGAACGATTGAACGGCCGATGTTCGAGTCGAACGTGTGTTCGCCGCGAACACGAAGCTCATCCCTATTAGCAACATGGCTTTGTTAATAATCAAAACCAGGTCACTGACATTAAGTCCAAAGTTGTAAGCTGGTTACAACAAGCAAGACAAAGGACAGCCAGCACATTTCAGGGTCACACAATCCCCCTTTATCAGGGCTGAGTAAATCGACACAAAATAAATGGACTCAACAATGCTCTTGATCTGTAGGCAGAGGACATTATGGACAGCAATCATTGCTGGTATTCACACAAAAAGAATCTAGGGACTTTAGAAGCAAAGATACTGCACATTGTAATGTGTCGGAAAGCAGTGACAATACATTCACACATAATACAAATCCATAGACTATGCAACTGAGTCTTTGAAAAAAAAATGGGGGGGGGGGCTTCTACTGTCATTATTTAGGGTCCCAAGTGTCTTTAGGGTTTCCAGGGTTCAGCTGATTGCATCAAGCCCATATGAGGAAAGCTCATGAGGGCTCAACACCTATGGCAGGGGTGCCCAACCAGTGGCCCGGGGGCCACATGTGGCCCGCGGAGCCCTCTGATGTGGCCCGCGACCTCCTGCTCTGGGATGGAATACAATAGAATAGAATACCGTTATTAAAGGTAAGTTTATTACTAAAATCACAGTGTAAATATGGACATATCTGTTCTGCAGTGGTTACTGGGCTGCTTTTAAACTGATTACCTGGACTGAGCCATAGACTTCTATTACCTGTGAGTTTGGTGTGCTTTCTGAATGTGCACCACACCTACAGGATATAACAGAAGTCTTTGGCAAAGAGCAGCTAACCTGCAGGAAAGCCCCAGGTGAACTGTGCTGCACTCATGGTGCGGGTAAACAGCCATGCATCAGTGTGAAAGCAGCTTTAGGCCCCTTTTCACACAGTCAGTCCGACCCAATCGGACCCATCATTCACCTCTAAGGAGTGGCAGATGTAAATGGACTTGTGTCATTTTACAAACGCCTACCTCCAATCCGATCCGCTAACAAAAAAGAGTAGAGTGGCCTTTATAGAGTAGAGTGGGCTGCCATCCACCCGCTTTACTCATTGTGGCATGCGACCGGTTACCAAGTCGCTTAAGTGGCCCATGCTCTTCAAAATGTTGGGCACCCCTGACCTATGGACTGCCAAGACTCCAAAAAAAAAAACATGGGGTCTTCAAACCTGAGTTCTACCCTGCCCATTCATTCTTGCACTAGAAAGAACCAACCAGGAATATATAGCTTGGATGATACTGTATGCAAGGTACACAACATCTTAGCTGACACATAATGCACATAAAACTGTTCCCTTATTTGATCATTCAGTTGATATCATCATGTGTGTTTATTTTGAACAATATGCAGCCAAAGTGATACTAAACACACACGGGTTGATTTACTAAAACGGGAGAGTGCAAAATCTGGTGCAGCTGTGCATAGAAACCAATCAGCTTCCAGGTTTTATTTGTCAAGGTTTAATTGAAGAAGCTGGAGGTGAAAGGCTGATTGGCTACCATGCACAGCTGCACCAGATTTATCATTCTTCAGTTTTAGTAAATTAACCCCACACTGTTTAATTTACCCTGGTCCCTTCTATTTCTGTATATGGATGATGGCACTGTATTATTTTAATTAAAAAAAAACAAAAAAACATTTAAGTACCTCTTTCCTAATTGATATACAGCTGTCACATGACCCAGATCTTTCCCAGCCTGTCTGCAGGGAAACGTTAGCAGGAGGAGCTTCTAGTCCTCTGCTAATGGTCACATGTTCAAAATAAAAAAAGGAATTTTGGGATACAGAGTAAAAATAAATACAGTGGAACCTTGGTTTACGAGTAACGCGATTAACGTGCGAGTTGAAGAACGAGCAACTTTTTTTCTTTTTAATTCTGACTAAGTTTGCGAGTGTTGTCTCACAAAACAAGCAGAATTCAAGCTAATGGGGTGTGCATTTGGCCAGAGGTTGGGGGTGCACCGTGACACTTGGAACGGTTGAAGCCGTTCGGAAATACTCGGAATTAATCGGAAATACTCTGAAATACTCCGTTCCGAGTGTTTCCGAACCTTTCCGAGGGTTTCCGAGATCAGCTGAGCTGTCCCGAGTATTTCCGAGGCTCTCTGGTGCCCCCCACCTCTGGCCACATGCGGTATTGCATGCCATAGAAGTCAATGTGGAACGAATTATCTTCATTTCCATTGACTTCTATGGGGAAACTCGCTTTGATATGCGAGTGCTTTGGTTTACAAGCATTCTCCTGGAACGGATTATGCTCCTAATCCAAGGTTCCACTGTACATAATATCAATAAACTGTTTCTAAATTGTCATACAAATATATATTTGAAATTAAAGTGGATGTAAACCCTCACATATACCCAGTGAAGTGAACAGCCTCAGATGATACACAGAGATGAAACAAATCTCCCTACATCAATTTTACATGTATATCTGCTGTCTTCAGCTTTATACAGTATACGGTTTAGAAAGTGCACATCGTGTTAGGAGATTTTCTCTTCCTGGTTAGCTGATTGGAGGAAAGGCACACACACCCTCTCCTCATAGGTAGAGACTTTCCACTCTGTTCTTTGAATAGTTCAGGGCTCTGCAAATCTATTTATAGCATCCTCCCCAACACAAAACATTGGCTGCTTTTATCATATGTGAAGGAGAACTTATCAGGAGTTATCAGGCTGATAACAGAAGAATGGAGGAGGAGACAGCTATGGGTGCTTTGAAGAGAGATAAGAAAACATTGCAGATATATGTGTCCAGCTCAAATTTCACTAAGCAGGTTTACATCCACTTTAAATCGTTATTATTTTTTTGGCAATACCATGGTGTGGGTGGACTTCTGCCAGTCACAGCCAGTGTCACGCCCCTCCAACCTGTGTCTTAGAATAAGACGGAGGTGAAGCCTCCATCAATCAAGATGTAATACCCCACCCCTATTGTGTTTAGCTGGTTAGTGGGCATGAAGGAGGAAGGAAGGAGTGGGCTGTCATATTCTACCGTGTATACGCCAACATGTGTGACTCTATTTAAACAAAAAATAGGGACATTTTGGGGATTTTATAGGTGCAAATTGACAACAAGATTATATTGAAAAAATATTATTTATTTGAAAATTTAAAATGACATAGTCCAAATATGAAAATCAAATTATACAGTACAGTTGAAAAGTGCAGACTGAATAATTCTCTACATGTTTCACCACGAATATTAGCTTCCTCAGGAGAATTCGTTTATCAGGCACTATAAGCACTAAAATTAGAAAAAGATTTTTTAGAAAAACATACAAGAAGACTTTATACCAATACAATACATTTATATAAACATACAAACTTATCTATTTCAAGGATTGGTTGAGAGCATAATAGCCTACTAGGTCTAATATGTAGGAATTACCTGTATATTCAATAGGAACTAGTCAAGTTTTTGTATTAACAATGAGGCAGCAGAGTCACATGGATGCAATGAAAAGGATCATCTGGTGCAACCATAGAGGGGGATATATCTAAATACATGCAAAATCTGCTTAGTGGTCCACCTAGATTATAGGGATAGAAATAGGAACCAATCAGTGTATACATTAAAAAGGTTAACTTTATTTTACCAAAGGTAGAGCAACAATTGAAATCTACCTGAGATCCAGGAGCTGGATTTAAAAATATTTGTTCTAATTTCTCAGAACTTATTCTCATTACTTCCTTTCCAAGGTAAAACTTCCAAAAAGGGAAGAATGTGTGACTCTATAGTCACATGGGCTGCTCCGATGTGATAGGGAGGAAATGCTCAGCTTAGAAACTCACTGAAAACTGAGCATGTGCAGAGTTGTCACCACAGCTTCAAAATCCCTAGCTGAATTGGGGACATGGACAGAAAGGGGGGATAGAGAACAGCAGGATCAACCAGGTTTTTTGCAGAATACAGAAAACGAATCTCATAGTGACTTTGTGGGTATGAACAACATGAATTGATAGTATTTTATGATGTGGGTTTAGAGACACTTTAAGCATGTGTTATCTCATATAACAGATTTGATGAATGAGAAATAATAGGAGGTTTGTAAATGACATAAATCTTACAGAGTAGTCAACCTGGAAAGTATAGAGGGGGATTATGGAAACCAGGGTTAAGAGTAGGGTTTTCCTTTACCTTTATCGGGGCTGGCTTACTTTGCAGATTGCATCGCCCCCCCCCCCCCCGCCCCCCTCCATCACACAGAATTACTGTAGCCGTTCCATGAGATGCTCCAGTGGAGGTGTGCTAGTTAAAATAAACGGCACCTGTTCAATGTACAGTCTAATGGAATCCACAATGACTGTATACAAAGGGATGTCCTGGTGGGCAGAGTGATAGGAGACCTGACAGGACTTAAGCCAAGTGAGTGTGTAAGATATTATCCAGGCATGTACTAAGATGCAGCTAACTCATTCTATATTGCTTCTCAAGTCACAAAGAATTTAGAAATGTTGTGTTCATTTATTGTTTGAAATCTAAGTACAGCAGAAGTAGTAAGTCCTAGCTTACATCTCTTGATTTCTTTTTGCTTTCCCACATTTTTTTTTTTCCTCCTTTAAATGTTTTAGTTTATCAAACAATGTTGCACAACCATAAAATATTAACAGAAGCATAAAGGACAAAGTTGCTGTTCATATAACATATCGTTCTAATACAGAAAGTTGTAAAGGCCTAGCGTTAAGACTTAGTTCGGGCCTTGATGACCCAGCAAAGCCTACCCCAAATTTTAACAATCAATGCCAATATGCAAAACCAGTGAAGGGCTATTTCTATGCAGGAAACACTGAACCTGTGTTAAAGTGGTGCAATCATGTAAACTAAAAAGGAAATGGTAATGGTTTCCGCTAATTTTTTTTAAAACGTTTTTGAAAGTTTAATTGTTTTTTCATTCCTGATGTCCTTATTTCAAAAGAAAATATATAGACATTAATAACATGGTGACCAAATTATATACAGTAGCAAAGCATTCTGGGTTTTCTAATAATAAAAAAACATTGCTTACACAATTATTGGCTGCCTTGGCAGAATAAAATTCCTTGCTTGTCTTATTTCTGGTAGGAAAAAAAAAGGGATGGGGGCGGGGGTTGGGTCCCTCTGGCTCATTCTGCTGTGTCTTTATGTGTGTAAATGTATCTATCACCTTCTATTGAGGTTATTCACATCACAGTAGTAAATCAACTACAGAAAAATGGATAAAGGGAGGCTGATTTACTAAAGCACAATAAATTGTGTGAATATTAACCACTTCAGCCCCGGAAGATTTGGCTGCCCAATGACCAGGCCATTTTTTGCGATACGGCACTACATCACTTTAACTGACAATTGCGCGGTCGTGTGACGCTCTACCCAAACAAAATTGATATTCTTTTTTTCCCACAAATAGAGCTTTCTTTTGGTGGTATTTGATCACCTCTGCGGTTTTTATTTTTTGCGCTATAAACAAAAGAAAAGCGTCAATTTTAAAAAAAAACACAATGGGGGTTATTTACCAAAGGCAAATCCACTTTGCACTACAAGTGCACTGCACTTGAAAGTGCACTTGGAAATGCAGTCGCTGTAAATCCGAGGGGGACATGCAAGGAAAATAAAAAACAGCATTTTAGCTTGCACATGATTTGATGATAAAATCAGCAGAGCTTCCCCTCATTTCAGATCTTCCCCTCAGATTTACAGCGACTGCACTTCCAAGTGGATTTGCCTTTCGTAAATAACCCCCAATATCTTTTACTTTTTGCTATAATAGATACCGTATATACTCGAGTATAAGCAGATCCGAATATAAGCCGAGGCACCTAATTTTACCACAAAAAACTGGGAAAGTTTATTGACTCGAGTATAAGCCTAGGGTGTCCATCTGCATGCCTCACTTTGCCTCACTGTGTCCACTTTGCCTCATGTGCATGCCTCACTGTGTCCATGACTAGACTGACGTTTAACATGTGAGTCTATGGAAAGGGTGCCCGGCTTTGAAAAATCGGTGCTCCCCGGCCGTAAGTTCCCCAGACAAAAAACTTTGCACACTTGTAGAGGAGAAATGGGGCTACATGTGTGCCAAGTTCCGGGTCCAGGAGACCTACGACCGGCCAGTACCGGGTCCCCATTCACCAGAGAAATTACCATTTAACATGGGAGTCTATAGAAGGGATGCCCGGTTTTGAAAAATCGGTGCTCCCCGGTTGTAGGTCCCCCGGACAACAAACTTGGCACACTTATAGAGGAAGAGTGGAGCTACATGTGTGCCAAGTTTGTGGTCCAGGTGACCTACGGCCAGCCGGTACCGGGTCCCCAAATCCCGGGAGATCAGGCGCAAAAAGGTGACTCGAGTATAAGTAAAAATCGCAATAAGTATATATTGATTGGTTTGCGCAAAAGTTATAGTGTCTAGAAAATAGGGGATAGTTTTATGGCATATTTATTATTATTATTAATATTATTATTATTATTATATATTAAATAGGGGAAAGATTTATGGCATTTTTATTATTATTACTATTATTATAATATTATTATAAAAAAAAAAAAAAAAAAAAAGACAATCTTTCGTCCAATATTCGTATCGTATGTAAGACACATTACACTCTCCTCCCTCCAGACTGACAATGCTGCTGTCCAAAGGTATTTGCTTTACTATTTCCTCCAGAATGCAGACACAGGAAGTGTGTTACTGGCAGGATCCCAGGTTAAATGAAGGGAAAAAAGCCTAAAAAGAAAAGAAAAAGAAAACGAATGCAGCCCCCACATCTAATGATTGGTAAGCTGCATTATATTACATTTTTGATTTTGGGTTTAATACTTTAACTTTGCCATATGCATAAGACTAGTTTAGATTTTTCTCAGCTGTTAGTGAATTCAATGACTAGACCTTAGTCTGCTCCTATTAAAGGAGCAAAGTGGAGATGTCAGGGCTCTGTTTAGACCAATGATATCTCACCAAAGCCCAACAACAGGACTAATAATAAAAAAAAACAATTGCAATACATATTAAAAAATGTAATTGTAAAAAAATGATAAAAAATAAAATTGTAAAAAAATAAATAAAATAAAATACTACTGACACCCCTCCCCCCGCTCTACCGACACTGCCCACTGCCCCAACCCCTTCCCCTCAAAAAGCATTGTAAAAAAAATGAAAAATGAAATTGTAAAAAAAAAAATATGTAAAAATGAAAAACTACTGACACCATCCACTGCTCTACTAACACTGTCCACTGCCCCATACATGGGGAAACCCATGACTAAAGCCCCGTACACACGGTCGGACTTTTGGCCAACAAACTTCATTTTGAGCAAGTTGGACCAACAATCCGACCGTGTGTACGCTCCATCGGACAAACTTTTTTTTTGTTTTTTTGTTTTCATCGGACAAATGTTGGGTCTGCAAACGGACAAACTTTTGCCCAACAAAAGTCCGATGGAGCAAAGTTCGACCGTGTGTACAGAAAACCATCGGACTTTTGTCCGATGGACAAAACAAATAATGTTAAAATCAACCAACAATAGCAGAAGTTGACCAAAGGGTGGAGGTAAAGAGCAGAAAAGAGCAGAAAAACCACGTGATGTTGGAAAAAGTTTTGGGAAAGTTTGCAGAAAAGTCCGAGCGTGTGTATGCTATGGGTGTTCCCGGCCAACTCCGTTCGGACAAAAATCCACGGAAAAGTCTGATGGAAGTCCGACCGTGTGTACGAGGCTTAAGCTCCGTGGGGCGGAGTGAAACGCGTTGGAGGCCTGGCCTGGTTGCAGTCCTGGCTGAGGTTGCAACTCTATTTACTTGTCTAGGACACCTTAGATGTGCGACTTTCAGGGGCTACCCTTTTGTCTCTTGATACACTCCACACCCCTCTCCTGCACATTCTACCCACTGCCCTACACTCTGCATTGTACATTCCCTATTTAACATTACTGCAGTATGTAAGTCATCTCAAACTCTATTAAACCACACCCCTTTAAGCCACGCCCAATATTTCGCAACATTTAGCTGCGCCTAAATGTTGCTGCTTTTTTTTTAAAATCAATGCCTAGGGCCCACTTTTTATCTTGCACACGGGCCCACTCATTTCATGATACGCCCGTCACCGGGTTTTACTTTTAAAAAAGCTGCAGATTTAAAAATCTAAGCGGACCAGATGCGGAACGTGAGAAGGGGCGGGTCTATTCATGTATTACACAGTGAAGGAAGTTCCCTTCAGGTCCGCCCCCTCGTTTTTTTTTTAATAAAGGACTTTTCCAAGGTTTTTGTGTGTTTTTATTTACATTTTTTTACACTTTCTTCGTGAAATGGTAGGGGTACAATGTACCCCTTACCAATTCACATAGGGGGGGCCGGGATCTGGGGGTCCCCTTTGTTAAAGGGGTCTTCCAGATTCCGATAAGCCCCCTGCCCACAGACCCCCACAACCACCGGGCAAGGGTTGTGGGGATGAGGCCCTTGTCCCCATCAACATGGGGACATCCTCCCCATGTTGAGGGCATGTGGCCTGGTACGGTTCAGGAGGGGGGGGCGCTCTCTCGTCCCCCCCTCTTTTCCTGCGGCCGGCCAGGTTGCGTGCTCGGATAAGGGTCTGGTATGGATTTTTGGGGGACTCCACACCATTTTTTTAAAAATTTGGGGTGGAGTTCCCCTTAAAATCCATGCCAGATCTGAAGGGCCTGGTATGGATATTTAGGGGGAACCGCACGCCTTTTTTTTTTTTTTTGCGGCGGGGTTCCCCTTAAAATCCATTCCAGACCTGAAGGGCCTGGTAATTGAATTTGGGGGAACCCCCACACTTTTTTTTTTTTTTTTCAATGACTTTTCTATTTATTGCAGGGAGCCGACAATTCATTATAGCCGTGAGTGAGTTTTAAATGACTTTTTTTCCGTAAAAAATGAGATTTTGTGCAGGGACAGTTCTAAGCACGGGAAACATGCGCGACTTTACATGCATATCATACACACCCCCCCAGGTACGAAATTTAAAGGAATTTTTCACTTTTGGATCCGAAATTCGTAAACGAAATTTCGTATTTCGTACAGAATTCGTATGCATAAAAATTCGTATTTCGGATTCGTACGAATGTACGAATTTCCGGAAATTCGTACGAATTTAAATTCGTACGAAACTAATCACACATGTCTACTACTGCTATGTCCTCTTCCGGGATGAAGGGGATGAGTCTACGCAGCAGGCGGAGGAGATGGTGCAATCTGCTGACTACTGATTAGGGATGAGCTCGGTGTTCGAGTCGAACATACGTTCGACTCGAACATCGGCTGTTCGATCGTTCGCCGAACAACGAACGATTTGGACCGTTCGCGCCTAATTCGCGGCCCACAATGCACTACGCCATCGCAGTGTCATCCAGGCGCTGTGATTGGCCAAGCATGCACTGTGACCCCGCATGCTTGGCCAATCACAGCGCTGGCAGCGAGGAGAGCAATGATTGGCCACAGGCAGGATGCCTGTGGCCAATTATTGCTGAGGGTGTTTAGTACACACCCCACACTATAAAAGGCCGCCAGCACGGCGGCCTAGTGTAGTGTGTTCCGGAACAGGGAAAGAGAAGCATAGGCAGGGACAGTGACATTTTTTTTTCTTGCTTAACCTGGATTCCTTTAGTTTAGGGAAAGAGAAGGATAGGTAGGGAGAGTGTCAGTCTGTTTTACTGTGCTAAACCTTGTTTGTAGGGACAGGGAAGGACAGTGAGGGAAATTCTCATTGTGCTATACTGTGCTAAAGCATTCCTCATCAACCATCTTTAAAAAAAAAATTTTTTATAGGGACAGAAAACTATAGGTAGGGAGAGTGTCAGTGTGTTTTACTGTGCTAAACCTTGTTTGTAGGGACAGGGAAGGACAGTGAGGGAAATTCTCATTGTGCTATACTGTGCTAAAGCATTCCTCATCAACCATCTTTAAAAAAAAAAAAATTATAGGGACAGAAAACTATAGGTAGGGAGAGTGTCAGTGTGTTTTACTGTGCTAAACCTTGTTTGTAGGGACAGGGAAGGACAGTGAGGGAAATTCTCATTGTGCTATACTGTGCTAAAGCATTCCTCATCAACCATCTTTAAAAAAAAAAAATTATAGGGACAGAAAACTATAGGTAGGGAGAGTGTCAGTGTGTTTTACTGTGCTAAACCTTGTTTGTAGGGACAGGGAAGGACAGTGAGGGAAATTCTCATTGTGCTATACTGTGCTAAAGCATTCCTCATCAACCATCTTTAAAAAAAAAAAAAATTATAGGGACAGAAAACTATAGGTAGGGAGAGTGTCAGTGTGTTTTACTGTGCTAAACCTTGTTTGTAGGGACAGGGAAGGACAGTGAGGGAAATTCTCATTGTGCTATACTGTGCTAAAGCATTCCTCATCAACCATCTTTAAAAAAAAATTTTTATAGGGACAGAAAACTATAGGTAGGGAGAGTGTCAGTGTGTTTTACTGTGCTAAACCTTGTTTGTAGGGACAGGGAAGGACAGTGAGGGAAATTCTCATTGTGCTATACTGTGCTAAAGCATTCCTCATCAACCATCTTTAAAAAAACATTTTTTATAGGGACAGAAAACTATAGGTAGGGAGAGTGTCAGTGTGTTTTACTGTGCTAAACCTTGTTTGTAGGGACAGGGAAGGACAGTGAGGGAAATTCTCCTTGTGCTATACTGTGCTAAAGCATTCCTCATCAACCATCTTTAAAAAAAAACATTTTTTATAGGGACAGAAAACTATAGGTAGGGAGAGTGTCAGTGTGTTTTACTGTGCTAAACCTTGTTTGTAGGGACAGGGAAGGACAGTGAGGGAAATTCTCATTGTGCTATACTGTGCTAAAGCATTCCTCATCAACCATCTTTAAAAAAACATTTTTTATAGGGACAGAAAACTATAGGTAGGGAGAGTGTCAGTGTGTTTTACTGTGCTAAACCTTGTTTGTAGGGACAGGGAAGGACAGTGAGGGAAATTCTCATTGTGCTATACTGTGCTAAAGCATTCCTCATCAACCATCTTTAAAAAAACTTTTTTTTATAGGGACAGAAAACTATAGGTAGGGAGAGTGTCAGTGTGTTTTACTGTGCTAAACTTTGTTTGTAGGGACAGGGAAGGACAGTGAGGGAAATTCTCATTGTGCTATACTGTGCTAAAGCATTCCTCATCAACCATCTTTAAAAAAAAAAATTTTATAGGGACAGAAAACTATAGGTAGGGAGAGTGTCAGTGTGTTTTACTGTGCTAAACCTTGTTTGTAGGGACAGGGAAGGACAGTGAGGGAAATTCTCATTGTGCTATACTGTGCTAAAGCATTCCTCATCAACCATCTTTAAAAAAACATTTTTTATAGGGACAGAAAACTATAGGTAGGGAGAGTGTCAGTGTGTTTTACTGTGCTAAACCTTGTTTGTAGGGACAGGGAAGGACAGTGAGGGAAATTCTCATTGTGCTATACTGTGCTAAAGCATTCCTCATCAACCATCTTTAAAAAAAAAAAAATTATAGGGACAGAAAACTATAGGTAGGGAGAGTGTCAGTGTGTTTTACTGTGCTAAACCTTGTTTGTAGGGACAGGGAAGGACAGTGAGGGAAATTCTCATTGTGCTATACTGTGCTAAAGCATTCCTCATCAACCATCTTTGAAATCCTTGTTTTTTGGACAGTCAGGGAAATTGTCATTGTGCTATTCTGTGCGAAAGCAATCATCCTCAACCATATTTAGAAATCCTTAAGTAAAGGGACAGAGAAGGACACCTGAAGGTAGCCCTTATTGCTTTTTTTCCCATCTCCCTGCAGGCCATCCATTAGAATGTCTGGAAGGCAAACAAGGAGAGGCAGACAGTCAGGAGGCAATAAAAGAGGGCAAGCAGGCTCTGTGTCTGGGGGCAACAGTGCTGGTTGTGGACGCGGTGCATTGTCATCAGCACATGGCCATGGGACACGCTTGTCCTTCTTTTCGGCAGCTGGACATGTTGAGCCACATCATGCCGAAGACTTGGTAGAGTGGATGACCAAGCCCTCCTCCTCCTCCTCCTCCTCTCTCACCCAGGCTCAGGGTACTGGCAAAGCAGCTGCCAAAGCGTCCTCTTCCCTGGTATCAATGTCAGACTCATCATCAGTCACTCCTTCCCTAGACCCACCATGTCCTCCTCCTGAGGAGTCCCCCGAACTGTTTGAGCACAGTGTTGGGTACATGCTCCAGGAGGATGCCCAGCGTTTCGAAGGGTCTGATGATGAAACCCAGCTAGAGGAAGGCAGTAGTGTGAGAGCAGACAGAGGGGATGCTCAAGAAGGACACCAATCTGGCAGTCATGTTCCAGCAGCTGCAGCATACTGCCAGATTGGCTCCAGTGATGAGGAGGGAGGGGATGATGAGGTCACTGACTCCACGTGGGTGCCTAATAGGAGAGAGGAGGAGGAGGAGGATGAGGAGGAGGCACATCTCCAACGAGGCAGGATGCCCTTTGGTGGCCAGTGTAAGGGCAGTACACCGACGGAATCACACCGCAGAGCTCCGCCTGTGCAGGGCGCTGCCTCTGCCCGTCATTCAAAAAGTTCTTTGGTGTGGGCCTTTTTTGAGGCTAGTGCATCAGATCGCACAGCTGCTGTTTGCAACATATGTCTCAAGCGTATTTCGCGTGGCCAAAACATCAGCCGCTTGGGTACCACATGCCTGACCAGACATATGTTGACCTGCCATGCAGCTCGTTGCCAAGCCTACCTCAAAGACCCACACCAAAGAACAAAGCGGACCTCTCCTTGCACCGCATCAGCTGGGATCTCCAACCCCACTATAACTTCAGTCCTCTCTGAAACATGCACTGAGAGGAATGAAGGTGTAGAATTAGGTGTGTCACAGCCAAGTACTTGCGGCCACTCTGCTAGCAGTACACCGACGTCCGATTCTAGCAGGCAAATTTCCCTGCCCCAGCTGCTGGACCGTCGAAAGAAGTTCACTCCCAGCCATCCACATGCCCAGCTTGGCTAAATTGCTAGCGCTTCAACTGCTGCCTTTTCAGTTGGTAGACTCGGCCCCCTTACGTGAGTTTGTGCAATGTGCGGTTCCTCAGTGGCAGGTTCCCAAACGCCACTTTTTCTCACGGAAGGCTATTCCGGCTCTCTACCGGCATGTGGAAGACAATGTCTTGGCCTCGCTGGACAGGGCGGTCAGCGGTAAGGTGCATATTACCGCTGACTCATGGTCCAGCAGGCATGGACAGGGACGTTACCTTTCTTTCACGGCCCATTGGGTCACTCTTTTGGCAGCTGGGAAGGATGCAGGACAAGGTGCAGTAGTGTTGGAGGTTGTTCCACCGCCACGCCTCCAAAATGCTACTACTGGTTGTGACACACCTCTCTCCTCCACCCCCTCCTCTTCTCCTTCCTCCATGGCCTCTTCCTGTGCTTTGTCCTCTGAACCAGCGGTGCTCCGTAGGCGTTCAAGGGGCTACGCAAGTACGCAGGCAAAAAGATGCCATGCCGTGCTTGCGCTGGTGTGTTTGGGGGACAGAAGCCACACTGGGGCAGAGGTCCTGTCTGCTCTGCAGGGCCAGGCCGAGAGGTGGTTGACGCCACGCCAGCTTAAGCCAGGAATGGTGGTTTGCGACAATGGCACCAACCTCCTCTCCGCCCTCCGACAGGGACAACTGACCCATGTGCCCTGTGTGGCTCACGTCCTTAACCTGGTGGTGCAGCGGTTCTTGGGCAGGTACCCGGGCTTACAGGATGTCCTGAGGCAGGCCAGGAAAGTCTGTGTGCATTTCCGCAGATCTTATAATGCCAGTGCTCGCCTGGCTGAGCTGCAAAAGGAGTTGAACCTGCCCAAGAACCGCCTTATATGTGACATGCCCACCAGGTGGAACTCAACGTTGGCCATGCTGCAGTGGCTGCACACGCAGCAGAGGGCCATCAATGAGTACCTGTGCGACTACGGCACCAGGACAGGGTCAGGGGAGCTTGTTTTTTTTTCTCCACGCTAGTGGGGCATGATCAGGGATGCATGCACTGTCCTGGCACCATTTGAGGAGGCCACGAGGATGGTGAGCAGTGACAGTGCATGCATCAGTGACACTGTACCTCTTGTCCACCTGTTGGAGCACACGCTGCGTGGAATAATGGACAGGGCACTTGAGGCAGAACAGAGGCAGGAAGAGGAGGACTTCCTTGCCTCTCAAGGCCCCCTTTACCCAGACAGTGTTCCTTCTGTCCCACCCATCGCACAGGAAGAGGACGAGGAGGAGGAGGAGGATTGTGTCAGCATGGAGGTGGAGCCTGGCACTCAGCAGCATCAACAGCAGCAGTCTTTTAGGGATGATTTACAGTCCCAAGAAACCCGTGGACTTGTACGTGGCTGGGAGGAGGTGGCTGCGGATCATGTCGTCCTTAGTGACCCAGAGGACTCCGGACCGAATGCCTCAGCTAACCTACGCTGCATGGCCTCCCTGATCCTGCAAAGTCTGCGGAAGGATCCTCGTATTCTTCGGATCAAGGAGAGGGACCATTACTGGCTGGCCACTCTCCTTGATCCACGGTACAAGGGTAAGGTTGCGGACCTTATGTTACCGTCGCAGAGGGAGCAGAGGATGAGACAACTCCGGGAGGCCTTGCAGAAAGGTCTGTGCAACGCGTTCCCAGAGACTGGGAGGTTACAAACTCCTGGTCCTGGACAACGAGTTGCTGAGGCTTCGGCCAGTCAAAGAAGGAGCGGTGGGGAAGGTGGCCATCTGACCGATGCGTTCAGACAATTCTTTAGTCCGCAGCCCCAAAGTATGATCGGTTCCAGCAACCATCGCCAGCGTCTGATAAACATGGTGCAGGAATATCTAGGGGCAAGGTCAGACTTGGACACCTTCCCCACCGAAAATCCTCTGGCTTACTGGGTCTTGAGGATGGATCACTGGCCAGAGCTTGCACAGTATGCAATTGAGCTACTGGCCTGTCCTGCATCCAGCGTTCTTTCGGAACGCACATTCAGTGCTGCTGGAGGATTTGTCACGGATCACAGGGTGCGCCTGTCCACCGACTCGGTTGATCGACTGACTTTCATCAAGATGAACCAGTCTTGGATCACCACCAGCTACCACACACCTGATGCTGATATAACAGACTAATTGATTTTAACATGTCACATCCCTTCAAGACTGATGCTGATGCTGAGTGCCTGTGCTGTTATGTTGACTGGCTATCCTCCTCCTCCGAGTCCTCAATGATACGATTGATGATGATAGCTTGGAAGATCATTTTTGTTTATGGGTGCCGCCACCAGTGCCTAACGCCCAATTTTTCAGCCCCTGTTTAACAGGGGCGTGTAATTACAATTTTTGAAGCAATACTTTGCAACAGGGCTCATTGCTGTGCTCCAAGTACAGTATCTGTGAGGGGTTGCAGTGTTGTGCCACCAGTGCCTAAGGCCCAATTTTTCAGCCCCTGTTTAACAGGGGCGTGTAATTACAATTTTTGAAGCAATACTTTGCAACAGGGCTCATTGCTGTGCTCCAAGTACAGTATCTGTGAGGGGTTGCAGTGTTGTGCCACCAGTGCCTAAGGCCCAATTTTTCAGCCCCTGTTCAACAGGGGCATGTAATTACAGTTCTTGATCTAATAATTCACAGCAGGGCCCATTGCTGCACCCACGAAGAGTAACTCTGAGGGCTTACAGTGTTGTGGCAACGCCACCACCACCACCACCACGAAAGGCCCAATTTTTCAGCCCCTGTTCAAAAGGGGCATGTAATTACAATTCTTGATCTAATAATTCACAGCAGGGCCCATTCCTGCACCCACCAAGAGTAACTCTGAGGGCTTACAGTGTTGTGGCAACACCACCACCACCACCACCACCACGAAAGGCCCAATTTTTCAGCCCCTGTTCAACAGGGGCATGCAATTACAATTCTTGATCTAATAATTCACAGCAGGGCCCATTGCTGCACCCACCAAGAGTAACTGTCAGGGCTTACAGTGTTGTGGCACCAGCACCACCATCAAAGGCCCAATTTTTACTACCACTGTTCAACAATTATATGTAATTACAATTCCTGATATAATAGTTGACAGCAGGGCGTTCCAGCACCAACCAAGAGTAACTGTGAGTGCTTACAGTGTTGTGCCAACACCAACAACTAAGGGGCCTATTTCTGCAGAGTATATACGGCAGGTCCCTACTTTCAAACATCCAACTTACAAACGACTCCTACTTGCAAACGCAAGAAGACAACAGGAAGTGAGAGGAAATCTACCCCTAGGAAGTAAAATTCTCTCCTGTAAGAATTAATATGGGAGAAAGGTGTCTCCTCTGTACTGATGCTTTATCACCAATCCTTGTTTCAAGAAAAACACCACATTTCAAAAACAGTTGTCATTGGGACGGAAAGTGAGGTGAAATGTTCTGAACAGGGGCACAGACAGCAAAACAAATGTTACAGGGGTGATAACCCTTACCTATGTTTTCCAAAAAGTTTAAAAATCGATTTTTGGGCTGGAGCTACACTTAAACAATGTACCTGTTCAAAATTACAAACAGATTCTACATAAGAACAAACCTACAGTCCCTGTCTTGTATGCAACGCCTGTATACGGCTGTTCAGAGTATATAGGGCCTTTTTTATTTTATGTGCGGGGTTCCCCTTAATATCCATACAAGACCCAAAGGGGCTGGTAATGGGCTGGGGTAGGGGGGGGGGGTCATGGGGTAGCTATGCCATTTTCTTTTACGTACATCACGGGACACAGAGCGACTTAGTCATTACTAATGGGTTATATAGTTTACCTTCAGGTGCTGGCACTGGCAACTTCCAAACCGGAAGTACCCTCCCCTATATAAGCCCCTCCCATCCGGGAGCACCTCAGTTTTTTGCCAGTGTCTAAGGTGTTGGCCAAAGAGTAACATGTGTTTTCACTGGGCTTGCGTACAGGTTCTTTTGGGCCTTAGTAAGCTGTTCCGGATCCCACCAAAAAAGCTTCATAGCTAAACGGTCGGTACCCGGGCCTTGCAGCAGAAGAGCAAGGTTTTGCCTGTAATGCCTCTCTTAGGAGGGCTGGACCCTGGGATCCAGAGCTCTGGTCATACCCACAACCAAGATGTTGTCTGTGCAGGGTGCTATACAGGTCCAGGGGAGTGGAATCCTTGGGAACCCGGTCCCTGAAGGTTTAATTACAATGCCTGCCGTGATAGGTGAAGTTTGGGCTTCTGTGGACCAAACAGAGTCCTGCGGCGGGGATCAGGTAAGTGGGGGCCCCCAGGAACTTGGTTCTATTGGGGGACCCCCAAGCCTAATTTGTCTTTCTGTCTGTTACCTAACGGTATTCCCGCTAATATCTGTGTATGCCTGTAACTACTGAAAATGTTAAATTTTAATAGTAGTCAAAAAAAAAAAAAGGAGGACCGCGGTACCTGTGTTAAACCACTAGAGGCCGCTGTGGTCCATTTTTCTTGTCATGTGGATCTTTGGTTTTCTCAAGTCAAAAGATCCAGGCAGTTGGTAAGTTTCTCTGTGGGAATCCACTTCCTCTGCCCTGTTGCTGCGCTCATCCACCGCACAGGCCCTCCGGCAAAAAGGGCCCTGGCTCCTAGTCCCTGTTTGATTTTCGAAAAGGGCGCCAATGGCGCATGGGCGCGCGCGCGTGCACGCGCCTCCTATGAAAAAAAAAGGGGCGGGGCGGGTGGATGACGCTCGATGCGCGCCACGGCGCTTCTGCGCATGTGCAGGCGTCCCAGCTTGTATAAAGACACAGTACAAGTGTCAGCTGGATGCAAACAGAGCTAGCAACAAACAGTGGCACACAGAGGCGGTTGATGCAGGCATCCCCATAGAAAGGCACTTTAGTGGACACCAGCTGGTATATAGCAGCAACTGTGTTAGACTATTACCAGCAAAATTGGTGTATGACGATGGGAATTCCTCAGCTTTGTGCTTAAAGGATATGTCGTCCAGACGCTCCGGAAATAGGTCTTCCAGGAAGCCAAAGGGGTCTCCATCGGGCTCTGAGGATATTGGGCATGCTTGTACTGCACCAATCTCCCCTGAGAATTCAGAGGTCAGTAGCCGTAGAAACCCCGCAGGAGTGCCTGGTGCTGCGGCTGTCCCCAGTCCACCTGCTCCTGTATATATAACAGAGGAGGTTTTATCCTCAACTCTGGGAGGATTGGAAGAGAGATTAACAGCATTGATCGCTGCTTCCCTGTCACAGGGAAAGCGCGTTCGATCTCCGTCTCCTCCTTCAGAGTGCCTGTTAGTGGAGGAACAGCCCCACACAGAGATCGACCTACCTGAAGGGGATCAGGATGAGGTTGATTCAGTTATGGAGGAATCAACAGTGGAAGAACCTTTCTCAGCATCTCAGGCTGAAAGATTATGGGTTCAGTCTCTGACTAACATGGTCCGATCAGCATTTAAAATGCCTCTGGCGGAACCACCAACCACTACGGTTTCCTCGCTGGGGTCGCTAAAAGCTCCCCAGGCTGTCTGTTCCTTCCCAATTCACCCTTTATTAGAAGGGCTTATTTACCAGGATTGGGAGCATCCTGATAAAATATTTGCTCCCCCCAAGAGATTTCCGGTGATCTATCCCATGGAGGATAAGTTCATAAAAAAATGGAGGGTCCCTACAGTGGACGCAGCCATCTCTTCTGTGAACAAATCACTGACATGTCCAGTAGATAATGTTCCAATGTTCAAAGACCCAATAGATAAAAAATTGGAGTCTTTGCTAAAATCTGCTTTCTCTACAGCAAGCATGGTGACACAACCTGCGGTAGCAGCGATTGGAGTCTGCCAAGCAGTGAAAGATCAGTTGAAACAAGTCTTAAGGGACTTACCAGATCAGCAGGTTCTTGCCCTAGCTGACCTGCCTAGAGCCTTGTGTTTTGCGGTGGACGCCATAAAGGATACAATCCAACAGGCCTCCCGCTTTACGCTGTCTGTAGTACATATGCGTAGGCTTCTGTGGCTCAAAAACTGGTCTGCTGAAGCTCCCTGTAAGAAACTGCTGGTTAGCTTCCCATTTCATGGAGAACACTTATTTGGAGAAGATCTGGACAAATATATCCAGAAAATTTCTGCCGGTAAAAGTTCACTCTTACCGGTTAAGAACAAGAGTAGAAGTCCTTCTTTTAAGAGGCCTACTTCTCCAGTCCCGGGCACATCGGCTGTGAAGCAGTTCCGACGGCCTCCGCGGTCAAATTCAGGGGGCAGAAATCAGGGACAGTCACAGGGTAACAAGAAGCCCTGGATCAAGAGAGGTACAAAACCTCCCCCCAAGTCATGAAGCGTTGCCCCCACTCAATCGGGTGGGGGGAAGGCTTCAGTTGTTCACAGAGACCTGGCGGGACACCATCAGAGACAGATGGGTGCTCTCCGCAGTAAGTCTGGGATTCAAGCTGGAGTTAAAAGGCACTCCTCCTGCCCAATTTATGAGGTCAAACGTGCCAAGAGATCCCCAGAAGAGAGGATCCCTCCTTCTGGCACTAGAACAACTATTGCTCCAAGGTGTAATCATGAAGGTTCCCCTGGAAAAAAGCGGATTCGGGTTTTACTCAAACCTTTTCACAGTCCCCAAACCAAATGGGGACGTGAGGCCCATATTAAATCTAAAAGGGCTAAACAAGTTCCTAAATATCAGGACTTTTCGGATGGAGTCGATCCGATCGGTGGCCACCGCCCTACAAGGGCAGGAATGGTTAGCCTCGATCGACATAAGGGATGCTTATCTGCATATTCCCATCTTTCCGGCCCACCAGAAATTTCTACGCTTTGCAGTAGAAGGGCGCCATTTTCAGTTCAGAGCCTTACCTTTCGGTCTGGCCACAGCACCACGAGTGTTCACAAAGGTTCTGGCCCCACTATTGGCCAATCTAAGAACACAAGGTGTAACGATAATGGCATATCTAGACGACCTGCTACTAATAGACCACTCAGTGGAAAAGCTGGAAGTAGCTATTCACAAGACAATCAAGTATCTGGAATATCACGTTGGATTATCAACCGGGACAAGTCAGCTCTAAGACCAGTCAAAAGTCTGGAATACTTAGGGCTAAGGCTGGATTCAAATCAGAGAAAGATTTTCTTACCTCCAGAGAAGGTGTCGTCTTTAAAAGATTTGACCCACTTAGTGGGTACAAAAAGAAAACCATCCATACGCCTGTGCATGAGGCTGATGGGAAAAATGGTGGCTTCATTCGAAGCGGTACCCTACGGTCAATTCCATTCAAGGAATTTGCAAAGGGCCATACTGTCAGCCTGGAACAAAAAAGTTCAGGCTTTAGACTTACCAATGTCCCTGTCCCCTTCCGTTCGCAAGAGCCTCCATTGGTGGTTGGTGCCCCAGAATCTGGAAAAAGGGAAACCCTTCAGTCCGGTTTCTTGGAAGGTGGTCACTACAGATGCCAGCCTCATAGGCTGGGGGGCAGTACTGGAGCAATGGTCTCTCCAGGGCAAGTGGTCAGAAGCAGAAAAGGCCCTGCCCAGCAGCCCGGTATGCCCTAGTAGCATGGACATCCAAACTCCAAGGGTCCCCTGTCAGAATTCAATCAGACAATGCCACAGCAGTGGCATATATCAATCACCAGGGTGGCACCAGGAGTCGTGCAGCCCAGAGGGAAGCAAATTGCATCCTGGAGTGGGCAGAAAGATATGTCCCAGCCATATCCGCGGTTTTCATCCCAGGAGTGGAAAATTGGAGAGCGGACTTTTTAAGTCGCCAACAATTATGCCCGGGGGAATGGTCTCTTCACCCCGAGGTTTTCCAGGCGATATGCCAGCGGTGGGGAACACCGGATGTAGATCTGCTAGCATCCAGATTCAACGCAAAGGTGGACAGATTTGTGTCTCGCACAAGGGATCCCCTAGCTTGCGGCTCGGATGCCCTAGTGTTCCCTTGGGATCAGTTCAAGCTGATATATGCATTCCCACCGCCACAATTGTTACCGCGATTACTCCGCAGAATCAGGGTAGAAAAGAAACCAGTGATTCTGGTGGCTCCAGCGTGGCCCCGAAGGGCATGGTACGCGGAGATTGTAAAAATGTCAGTGAGGAGTCCTTGGACCCTCCCACATCGTCCGGACCTGCTGTCGCAAGGACCGATATACCACCCTTCCTTACCAGCCCTAGGTTTGACGGCCTGGCTATTGAAGCCCACATTCTGAAAAAGAGAGGGCTCTCTAATTTTGTGGTATCTACCATGATCAATGCCAGGAAGCCGGTATCCAGGCAGATCTATTATAGGATCTGGAAGGCGTACATTACGTGGTGTGAGGCCAAGAAATGGCATCCACGTAAGTACGTGATAGGGAGGATTTTGGACTTCCTACAGTGGGCTGTAGATAGGAAGCTGGCCTTGAGTACTATCAAGGGTCAGATTTCGGCCTTGTCAATATTTTTTCAAAGGCCCTTGGCTTCGCATTCACTAGTCAAAGCTTTCATACAAGGAGTGATGCGTATTAGCCCTCCGGTTAGTATTCCCATATGTCCATGGGACTTAAACCTGGTTCTGTCGGTTCTACAGAAACAACCGTTTGAACCATTGCAACACATTTCCTTGGTTCTTCTCACCAGGAAATTAATTTTCTTAGTAGCCATTTGTTCGGCTAAAAGAGTATCGGAATTAGCCGCCTTGTCCTGTAGGGAGCCATATCTGGTTGTCCATAAGGACAGAGTAGTATTACGTCCTCATCCAGCCTTTCTTCCCAAGGTGGTATCGAGTTTTCATTTGAACCAAGATGTGGTTCTTCCTTCTTTTTTCCCCAAACCTAGCTCGGTAGAGGAAAAGTTATTACATTCTTTGGATGTAGTAAAAGCAGTTAAAGCTTATCTAAAAGCCACTGCTCAGATTCGCAGAACGGATACTTTGTTTATTCTGCCGGAAGGCCCTAGAAAGGGTCAGGCAGCATCAAAATCTACTTTAGCCAAGTGGATTCGACAGGTCATAATACAAGCCTATGGCTTGAGAAAGAGACCGCCTCCGTTCAAAGTTAGGGCGCACTCCACAAGAGCAGTTGGAACTTCATGGGCAGTGCATCACCAGGCCTCCCTGGCTCAAGTATGTAAGGCCGCAACATGGTCTTCGGTACACACGTTTACTAGATTCTACCAGGTAGACGTTAGAAGTCAGGAGGATGTCGCCTTTGGGCGCAGTGTGTTGCAGGCCGCAAAAGATCCTCATGCCTGATGGCGCCCAGCTTATGTATCCCTCCCCTCATTTGGCATTGCTTTGGGACGTCCCATTAGTAATGACTAAGTCGCTCTGTGTCCCGTGATGTACGAAAAAGAAAAAGGGATTTTTATAACAGCTTACCTGTAAAATCCTTTTCTTGGAGTACATCACGGGACACAGAGCTCCCACCCCTCTTTTTGGGACACTTATTGCTTTGCTACAAAACTGAGGTGCTCCCGGATGGGAGGGGCTTATATAGGGGAGGGTACTTCCGGTTTGGAAGTTGCCAGTGCCAGCACCTGAAGGTAAACTATATAACCCATTAGTAATGACTAAGTCGCTCTGTGTCCCGTGATGTACTCCAAGAAAAGGATTTTACAGGTAAGCTGTTATAAAAATCCCTTTTTTCTTAAAGATTTTCATCCATATTACCGGGACCAGACATTACATTAAAGCCGCAAGCAGTTTTAAATGGCTTTTTTTTCCTTTAGAAGTGTCATTTTGTGCAGGGACAGTTCTAAACACGGGAAACACGTGGCACTTCACAGGCATACTTTAGACACCCCCCAGGTACGATATTTAAAGGAATATTTGACTTTTTTTTTTTCACTTTATGCATCATTAAAATGACTGCTCCCGAAAAACGACCGTTTTTAAAACTTCTTTTTGCATTGATACATGTCCCCTGGTGCAGAACCCGGGTTCCCAAACCCTTTTTAGGACAATAACATGCATAATAGTCGTTATAATTAGCACTTTAGAATTCGAACGTTCGCATCCATTGTATTTAATAGGGTTCTAATGTTCGTACGAACTTTCGGTCCGTCCGCGGGTTCTGGTGCGAACCGAACCCGGGGGTGTTCGGCTCATCACTACTACTGATCCTATTTGTGCATCCATCGACATCTCCGAGTTAAAGATGACTCCGAGACTTTTGACTTTGGTGCTCGGGGTAATGGTCTGTCCAAGAATGGTGGGTGGTGTCCAAGAAGTCTTTGTTTTTGTCTTTCGATTTGCGTGGAGGAGAAGAAGTTCTGTTTTGGATCCATTGAGGTTGAGGGAACTCTCAGTCATCCAATCATCGATCAATGTGAGGCAATTTTCCAGTCCGTGATATTGGTCTTTTTTTCCGGTGATACGAAAGTAGAGTTGGGTGTCGTCCACGTATGACTGATAGCACAAGTCCTGTTTGCTGATGATTTTGAGGAGTGGGCGGAGGTAGATGTTAAAGATCACGGGTGACAGGGGATGATCCTTGAGGGACTCCGCAAGAAATTGTGCGAGTTTCAGAGGTGAAGGCTCCTAGTTTCACTGTCTGGGAGCGATTTTCTAGGAAGGATGCAAACCAGGGTAGGTCAGGGTCTGCGACTCCTGCTACTACTAAGGCGGATGAGTAGAGTTTTGTGGTCTACTGTGTCGAACGCTGCACTGAGATCCAGCAGCACCAGAAGACATGATTCTCCATCATCTGCAGCTTCAAGGGCATCATCCCATATTTTGAGAAGGGCTGTTTCTGTGCCATGGCCTGGGCAGAAGCCTAATTGTTGTGGATCCAAGAGTTTGTGGGAGTTCAAATGGTTGTAGCTGTTGTACTACTGCTTTCTCCATGATCTTTGAGATGGTGTTGAGACTTGTTACTGGTCTGCGGTAGTTTGGGTCTTTTGGGTCGAGGTTGGGCTTCTTTAGGAGGGGTTTGACTATGCCTTGCTTGAGGGAGATCGGAACAATGCCTTCTTTGAACGATTGATTTACGAGATGTGTTATGGTGGATGCCAAAATGTCGGTACATTCTTTCAGGAGTTTTGTAGAAATTATGTAATTTGGTGATGTGCTGTCTCGGAGACTTCTGATGATGTTTTTGGTGGTGTCGATGGTGATCGGGACCAGCGAAAATTTTATCGATTGTATATTGATTTCCTCTTCTTGTTTAAGCTGAGTGAGGTTGGTTGTTTTTTTCTGTTGAATTATTTCTCAAATGTTTTCGATTTTGTCGATAAAAAAATCCGATAGTTCATTGCAGAATTCTTGAGTTTCGTTTTCTGGGGGCTCTAAACAGGTGGGGTTCATAGTTTGAGCGACTAGTTTGAAAAGTTTGCAAGGTCGGTTTAGGGCTTTTTAGATGGAGTTTGAGAAATGTTCTTTCTTTGCTTTGAAGATCGCTTTGTAGTATTTATTAGTGAGTGCTTTGTAGTTAGTGTGGTTTTCCTTTGTTGGGTTTCTTCTCCAGGCTCCTTCAGCTCTTCTGCGTTCTTGCTTCAGTAGAGTAAGGGTGTCATTAAACCAGCCCGAATTGTTTCTGCGGATGAGTGCTCTGCGTCTCGGAGCAACTGTGTCTGCTGTTTGTAGTAATGCTTTGTTTAAGGAGTTGAGTGTTTGTTCCGTTGAGTGGTTTTGATTTAACGTTCCTATTTTTTTTGATAGTGTAGAGTTCCGAGTGTAGTTTCTTCTGAGATCTTGCCCAATGTGTTGTTATTGAGTGTTTCGGCTTTTGGGAGATGGTGTTGGTGGTGATTTTAAATTTGATAGCTTGGTGGTCCGTCCATGGTAACGGCATGTTGTCCAGTGTGTTGACATCCATATTTTGTTTGAAGATGAGGTCAAGAATGTGACCCGACCCATGCGTTGGGGCATTTATCAGTTGCTGCAGACCTAGTTCTTCCATTTGGTTGATGTAGGAGGTGGCGATGGGGTCCTGAGTTGAGTTAGCCCAGAGGTTGAAGTCCCAGAGTAATAGAAAGTTTTTGGTTTTCAAGGTGTATGTCGAGATGAATTCCGTGAAGGGTGTGAGGAGATTTGTCTTTGGTCCTGGTGGTCTGTAGCATAGCAGTATGTGAATGGTGTCTTGAGGTGTTGTTTGAAGATGCAGAGTGAGTGTCTCCATGAAAGGCAATGAGTTCTGTAGCGTCGGTTTGATGAGAGAGAGGTGAGATTTGAAGATCACTGCTAGGCCTCCTCCTCTTTGTCCTATTCTATGCTCAGTTAGGATGCAGTAGTTCTCAGGCACCAATTCTGTTAGGATGGTGTTACAGTCAGGTGTTAGCCAGCTTTCCATGATAAAGAGGCAATCTATGTCGTTTTGGGTGATGAAGTCGTGGATTTCCTGTCTGTGCTTGATTGCAGATCTCGTGTTGATCAGGGCGCATGATATGTGTTGTAGTTGAAGTGGTCCCTTAGTGTTTTTGATGGTCGATTTTGAAAATGCATGTTGCTGGGCTGCTGAGCTGATCTTTCACTGCTTAGAAAGTCACAGGCATGGAACATGTGGGAGGAACTCCTGACCTACATATTTGTCTCAGGTCAGTGAATTGCTAAGTGGGACTCCCTCTACTACACTGTACACTGCATGAAGACAGTATGATGTCATGTGTCTATGCTCAGGACCATACTCCTTTGGACTTGGACATACGTACCTTGCCTGTGGAAGAAATAGGCACATCCAAATTTAATGTGGTTCTAAATGCAAATGCTCTTTTTTTACCATAATGCATTCTATGCTTTATGGTTAAAAATAAATAATTGTTGCGCTAAATCAAACCAAATAGAAAACAGAAAACAAAAAGCAGCAGCTGACACAATATTAGTGGATAAAATGAACAGTAATGAGAAATTCATTTGCTTTATGGTTACAAACCTTCCACTAGCTGTTCTCCCCCCCCCCCCCAAAAAAACACTTACCTAAGTCCTCTATCGATACAGCACTGTGCCCAGCTGCAGATCTTGTCTCCCCTCTTCCTGCTCTCACAGGATACATTGGGAGCAAACGGGAGCCATTGGCTACTGCTGCTGTCAGTCAAATCCTGTGAGGGAGCGAGGGGCATGGCCGATATGCACTGTGTGTATATGAGCGCACACAGCCTGGCTAGGACGCGTTCCCACATATGTGCCTCCATAGCACACAGCTTGCTATGGCACCACACGCAGGAGAGGAGGAGTGGAGAGCACTGGCAGGAAACTCCAGAAGAGGAGGAACAGGGCCACTTTGTGCAATACCATTGCACAGAGCAGGTAAGTATAAACCACTTTTTTTATTTTGATAATAAAAAAAATAATTTACAGTCACTTCAACTGACAGAAAGTGAGGGAGAATCTCCCCAATAGGGGACACGAGTGGTAACAAAAATCTGACTCTAACCCTTCTCCATTTTGGCCAACATGTCCAGGAGTGTCAGATGCCTGTGTCCCCACTTGTTATGGCTCTATCATTTGATTCCTACATGCCTGTTGTGTGCTGTAGTGATATATGGAGTCAGAGCACTTGGCAGGGGACTCTTGGGTGCTGAAGAGTCCAGGGAAGGCTGCTGAGCTGAAACGAAGTGAAGGTAGAAGACATGGGCCTTTTAATGGGATTTTTTAGAGCCTGACATGGTTGCTTTATTAAAAACAATTGTGGATATTTGGACTTTTTGACAAAAATATAGTTTTTTCTTATCTCTTTAGTTGTATGGGTCATATAACGATTGCATTCAGGGAAGTAAAAATGCAAAACCTTGGGCACATCTGGAAAAAATGCACACAAAGACAGCCTTTGAGATATACCCGAGACCACTAAAATGTTAGCAAAATGAAAGTTTTCGTTAAAAATAACACAGTGCCTAAGTGTAGGAAAACAACAAATTCAGCACTCATTTTATAGCTTATCCTCCATAATCTCTATCGTGTCAGCAACCATCCATCTTCCTGACGTGTACCTCTGCCCATGTGAATGTTCACCTTTACAGAACTAAGCAAAGATTTTTCTGCTCCCATACGACTTCAACCCAATTTTAACACAAATGCCAGCCAAATCTAACAGGTTGTTAGTCTCTGCTCTAGAATACACTCTTCTGGAGTAGACAAACTTAAGCCTTGTTTTAATATTAGTGCCCTTAGATTTTTTTTGGCCAGCAATAGAGTTGTTCAGAAGAGGAAATGTAGTGCAACATGTCAGGAATAGCTGCGGTAGTCATTTAAACAATGTCTTTGAAGATGATCGTTCCTTGTTACGCAGTCCACTAAATCTCTATCAGACACAAAAGTTCATGACCCTTTCATTTTCTACAAATAAAACAAAAATGAATCTTAGTGAAAATAAACTTCCAGCTCAAAATCATATTAAACAAGTTGACCGAGATGTTGGCCATCACCCAAGGTAGGATCAGCTCTCCGCTCCCTACTGCCATTAGAATGCCGCTTGGCTCCATCGTACAGAATCTTGGCCTGAAGAGATTGCAGAGCTTCCAGCATAATAAAAACCTGTGACTCATTACAGCTAACTAAATATGTATCCTTCAACCACTCCGTAGCTGAAATTGTGCAGTTAGGTTAAAATAAGCTTTTCAAATAGAGGGCACAAATAATGACAAAAAAAGGATTGGAGATGAATTGGGGCACCAAATTTAGCATTAAGTTAAAATTACTGTGTACCTCTGGAACATGGAATGTCCAGAAGTACATTCCAAAAATTGGAAACAAGGTGTAAAGCATTTACCCCCTGAAGTTGCTGCTGAGAATGACCCAGGTCTCCCTTACCTGTTCAGGCTGCCAGGCCCAGACACTAGTTCCAAGCACACTGACAAACACAGGTTCAGTCTTGGGGATGCCTCTTTGTAGATTTATTGCCGTAATAGAGCAGAAGAGATGGATGTGGATACAGGATACTCCAAGGAAACCAGCAAATACAGGAGGACAGATTCTTAACCCAAAACCCAATAACAGCAGCCTTTGTTGGAGGTAGAAGGAATAGCCAGTTAATATGAGACTCTGAGCAGTCCCAGTCTTTACAGCAACCTCCAGCATTCAGTCCCCCAGAGCATAGGCACACCTAGAATCCTCTGCAAAGGTGCTACTCACAATGTCCAAGGACAGCTGTCACCCACAAGCTTAGATGCAACACTCTGTAGTGATAAAGGGGTCCTTCTCCAGCCCAGATCCCTTAGGTAGTGTCCTCCAGCAAATGTCTTTCAGTCCAAGTTACTCCAGTTCCTCTGCCACACACATGTTGAGGCCTATCAACAGCTTCTCAGTATGCAGGCTGCCTTCCAGGGGCAACAGCCCCAGGAGATTGACACTCTGAACAGGCCTCCTGTCACGATAAGGGGTTAAGGGGTCAGGCTCGAAGACCAGTTGCTATAGCAGTTGCGCAACTACCATCGACCAGCAGGATAAGTACCCTGGCAGATGACGCAGGCTCACCTTAGGTGCAGAGGCTAAGTACTAGCCAGTGTTCACCAGAGCTCCTGATGGTGGAGATGGATTTTGTTGCATGTTAATACCAGGTTGCGGTCCTTAGGATCACCCCACCAGGAGGTGAGCAAGCTGGGGTCCAGAAGCAGATAAGCAGGCAAGGATCAAACAGAAGCATAGTCAGTAAAACAAATCAAAGGTCAGTAACAAGTAGTAGCATGTTGGAATCAGGCAGGAGCGTAGTCAAGGAACAAGCCAAGGATCGATAACGAGTGGTAGCACAATATGGACTGGCAGCAGGGAAGACCAGAGCGAGATACTGGCTGAAGAGAACACAATAATCTGGAAAACAGGAAGTGCAAAGACATGGCAGGAAGTTCATGGGAGGAGCAAGGAGTTCAAGGTTCAGCAGAAGTCAAGGCACAAGTGGGGGTTTCCAATGGATCAGAGGGTGCTGTCCAACACCTCAGGTAGGACCATAGTTTTCTAACAAAGATAACAGAAGACAAGTGGGGGCGTTTTAATGACTATAAACAACTGCATTTTCCAGTGTATTCCAATGGGCAATAAATACAAGTAACAAAATTGAAACCTATATCGCTAAATCCTGTAAAAAACAAAACATCTATGAGAAAACCGGTTCTTTTAAAACCAAATTGAAAGGCTCATCTTCTTCAGCATTTCAGAGATTCAAAGAATGTAAGATGCAAAGGAGCACTCTGAGCAGCTAAAAATAGCACACAAAAAACATATTGCTAAAGTAAGTAAAACAAATCCCAAAAATATCTTCAACCAAATCGATAGTAAAATGGTACAGAACATGCACTATAGGCCAGGAATATGAAATTAGCAGCATAGCAAGACTCTGACAGCCACACGCATGACACACAGAGGCAGAGGCATAATGGGACTTTAGTTTTGCAACAGCTGGAGGTCTGCTAATTGCATAAACTTGCTGTAGGCCATATGAAAGATGATAATAGGGAGTTGATCAAAAGTGATATAAAGAAAGCAGATGTAATAAATGCATTTTTCTCTTTAGTTTGTACAAATTAAAAAGATGGGTTTGATAGTCAGAACAGAAAAACTACAACAATGTACTAAATATATTTATGTTTTCTGACATAAATTCAGGTTAAAATCAAACTGGAAAAACTTAGTGTAAATAAAACACTAGGACCAGATGGCTTACACTCACTAGTCCTGAAAGAGCATAGCTCCATTATATGGCCATTTGTTCTAATTTTTAAGGACACCTGACTGGAATGGTCCCAACCCACTGCATAAAGTGTGGTACCAATATTTGAAAAGATCAGGACATATACCAGAAAACTAGACCAGTCAGCCTAGCATCAATAGTATGTAAAATGTTTGAGGAAATGGTAAGGGACTATATTTAAGAATTTATTTGGGATAATTGTAAGTAAAAATCAGCATGGAATTATAAAAAGACCTTATGATGAGATCAACCTGTTAGCATTATATGAGGCAGAGAGTTGAAATGTAAGGAAAATGTGAGGAAGGCCAGTGGATGTAGTAAACTAAATCTAGATTTTGCTAAAGCTTTCAACACTGTACCTCATAAACATTACATTTATAAAATAAGGTCTATTGGTATTAAAGAAATTGTATGTACATAGATAATAAACTAATTACAGGAAATTACCCAGAGTAGTAATAAATGACTCATTCTCCATATGGAAAGTTGTGAGTGGTGTTTCCCTGAGACCATTAATGATACTGAAGTTGAATTACATAGTTACATATTTGCTAGGGTTGAATAAAGACACAGGCCCATCCAGTTCAACATATATATATGTGTGTGTGTGCGTGTGTACATGTCACTATAGATTCCCATATCCCTGTATATTGTGTTCACTGAGAATATAAAATCTATTTTGGGTTAAAATCATTATTAGCTGAGAGCATAGTTAAAGCCCAACTCTGTGTAACTTAAAAAATAATCTGTTTATTTTCCCCGGCCATAGCCAGCTTTGCCAGGTTCCCAGACAGGCACACTACTCCACATCTTCTGGGATTACCCGCGGCTTAACCCATTCTGGCAAGAGGTCCTGCAGATTGTTTACAAACTTACAGACATTTCCCTTTTGGACAACCCGGTGGCAGTGCTTCTAAACCTGACCCCGATGTCTAGCAAGAGATACCATAAATCCCTGTTGAAGCATCTATTAAATGAAGCTAGGGCATGTATCCCTAGCATGTGAAAACAGCAATCTCCACCAACAGAGTTACAATGGTTTGCCTGGGTGAACGACATTTAACACATGTGTAGCACTACCTCCACAGGAGCTGCTGGTTTAATTTTGGGTCTTTGCCGTTACCTTACTGTTCCACCGTGTCCGTCATAGGGGTCCCATTGAAGAGTTGTTCACAGATGTCAGCACCAACACATAGTCTCTTTTCCAATGGTTTTATTAAACAAAGTCAGTTAGAGGGATGAAGGATTAGGGGAGATTCAGGTACCTTGTATTTGCGGATCACGGGTACTTCTTTTGATCCAGAGGACAAACAGTTTCCACCCTGGATTTAGCAACCACCGGATAGGCCTCTCTCACTGACCTAGCAGCCGGTGCTGTGCTTGGTCAAAAGTCTCTGCCACAGACTTGAAGAATACACATAGTCTCTGCCACAGACTTGAAGAATACACATAGTCTCTGCTCAATCCCCTGCCACAGGATTGTATGATCCAGAACTTTTGCAAAGTCTAAGTAAAGTCACACAGTACCAGTTTCTTTCAGCCAATCCGGCAACACTGTGAGGTAGATGGGCCGGGATGCGTCCTCCAATTGAGTCTCCAGGCTCTTCCTGAGATACCAGCTCTTTCGCTCGGTCCTCTCTGAGAAAAGTCCTCCCCTGGTTTCTCCAATTGCTGGGCTTCTTCCCGCAGGCAAGACAGCACCGGACCACCCCTGGACCAGTAGGCCCCAGAGACTCCTGGGCCTACTATCAGTAACGAAGCCTCGGGCCAGCAGGCCCCGAGGCAGAACAGCTGCTTCGACACACCTTAGGCCAGGAGGGCCATAAGGTCGGAGAGAGACCCGGAAAACAGTGTCTGTCCCTTAAGTACCCTCTCACAGAATGCACAGCGGGAGGACCACTCCCACTGGGCTGCTTCTGGGTAAAGAATACTCAATACACCCAGCCTGCTGCATTTCCAACCTTGACCTGTGGTGACCGCGACACTTACAGTCAAGTGGAAAATGTGCAGCACAGCTGGACTGGAACAGAAAGCAGCAATTTAACACAATCATTCTGAGCCAAACTACAGCTCAGATAACTTAAATTTAAACATAGTGCCTACTCAATAGGAGGAGGGCGCTACACATGGAAGCCCTAACAGCTGCCCTCAGGGATAGGACGGAGGAACATAACACACGCTGGCTATACTGGGACATGTTCTGGTTCTCGGATGGCTATTTGACCAATTCTTAAGCTGATCCCTCTGTGGGAGGTCAGCGCCTCGTGCCACTAACTCCACTGAAGCACCTTTCCCTCCCTTTTCCCTTACTTCTCCTCTTCTTTTATCTTTTTTTGTAATTCCCGCCCTCGACACCTGGGGTGTCGTCTTTTTTCCCCAATAGGCAGAAAATAGTCACTCGTGTGCATTAACCACTTAACGACCGCTCACTGTATATATACGTCGGCAGAATGGCACCGACAGGCACAATCACGTAGAGTGTACGTGATTGCCTTTGTACAGTTGGGGGGTCCAATCGGACCCCCCTCCTATACAGTGAGCGGTGGCTAAGTGTTCGGGAGCGTTCCGGGATGAGGGGGCAGCCATTCGTTTCTGGCCACCCCCTCGCGATCGCTCCCGGCGAATGGAAATGCCCCCTCTGTCTGTGTCAGACAGAGGGAGCAGGAGGAAGTGATGTCATCTCTGGTGCGGCGCTCACATATACCGAGCGCCGTACAAGAGAAGATATCAGGTCAGTGCATACAACACTACACTGACACCAGGACACATAGGGACATAAATCGCCCCCCCAGGCCCCCCCAGACACCCCAGATCACCCCCCAGATCACCCCCCCAGCCCCCAGTCACAGTGTCACTGATTGCAGTGACCATTTATTTAGTGATCACTGCAATCAGTGACATTTGTGACTGTAAAAGTGTCACCAAAGTTTAGTCTTAGGTCCAGTGTAGCCCCCTAACCCCCCCTAATAAAGGTTTAACCCCCTGATCACCCCCCAGATAACCCTTTCACCCCCTATCACCACTGTCGCTAAGCGATCATTTTTCTGATCGCTGTCTTAGCGTCAGTGATGCCGATCGGCAGCCAGTAATTTTTTTTAGGTTTGCCGCATGTTTTTATCGCGTCAGGTACCCCAATATATTATCTAATAAAGGTTTAACCCCCTTGATCGCCCCCCAGGTAACCCTTTCACCCCCTATCACCACTGTCACTAAGCGATCGTTTTTCTAAATGCTGTCTTAGTGTCTGTGATGCAGATCGGTAGCCAGTAATTTTTTTTAGGTTCGCCGCAGGTTTTTATAGCGTCAGGTACCCCAATATATTATCTAATAAAGGTTTAACCCCCTTGATCGCCCCCCAGGTAACCCTTTCACCCCCTATCACCACTGTCGCTAAGCAATTGTTTTTCTAAACGCTGTCTTAGTGTCGGTGATGCATATCGGTAGCCAGTAATTTTTTTTAGGTTCGCCGCATGTTTTTATAGCGTCAGGTACCCCAATATATTATCTAATAAAGGTTTAACCCCCTTGATCGCCCCCCAGGTAACCCTTTCACCCCCATCACCACTGTCACTAAGCGATCGTTTTTCTAAACGCTGTCTTAGTGTCGGTGATGCAGATCGGTAGCTGGTAATTTTTTTTAGGTTCGCCGCAGGTTTTTATAGCGTCAGGTACCCCAATATATTATCTAATAAAGGTTTAACCCCCTTGATCGCCCCCCAGGTAACCCTTTCACCCCCTATCACCACTGTCGCTAAGCAATCGTTTTTCTAAACGCTGTCTTAGTGTCGGTGATGCAGATCGGTAGCCAGTAATTTTTTTTAGGTTCGCCGCATGTTTTTATAGCGTCAGGTACCCCAATATATTATCTAATAAAGGTTTAACCCCCTTGATCGCCCCCCAGGTAACCCTTTCACCCCCATCACCACTGTCACTAAGCGATCGTTTTTCTAAACGCTGTCTTAGTGTCGGTGATGCAGATCGGTAGCTGGTAATTTTTTTTAGGTTCGCCGCAGGTTTTTATAGCGTCAGGTACCCCAATATATTATCTAATAAAGGTTTAACCCCCTTGATCGCCCCCCAGGTAACCCTTTCACCCCCTATCACCACTGTCACTAAGCAATCGTTTTTCTAAACGCTGTCTTAGTGTCGGTGATGCAGATCGGTAGCCAGTAATTTTTTTTAGGTTCGCCGCATGTTTTTATAGCGTCAGGTACCCCAATATATTATCTAATAAAGGTTTAACCCCCTTGATCGCCCCCCAGGTAACCCTTTCACCCCCATCACCACTGTCACTAAGCGATCGTTTTTCTAAACGCTGTCTTAGTGTCGGTGATGCAGATCGGTAGCTGGTAATTTTTTTTAGGTTCGCCGCAGGTTTTTATAGCGTCAGGTACCCCCATATATTATCTAATAAAGGTTTTAACCCCCTGATTGTCCCTAGTTAACCCTTTCACCAGTGATCACCATATAAGTGTTACGGGTGACGCTGGTTAGTTAGTTTGCTTTTTATAGTGTCAGGGCACCCGCCGTGTATATAACCCAATAAAGGTTTAACCCCCTGATCGCCCGGCGGGTGATATCAATTAGGTTTTAGCGTCAGAGAGGGTCTGCGTCACACCCCAGGCAGCGTCAGGTTAGTGCCAGAAACGCTAACACCCACGCGTGAAGCATACACCCCCCTTAGTGGTATAGTATCTGAACAGATCAATATCTGATCAGATCAGATCTATACTAGCGTCCCCAGCAGTTTAGGGTTCCCAAAAACGCAGTGTTAGCAGGATCAGCCCAGATACCTGCTGGCACCTGCGTTTTGCCCCTCCGTCCAGCCCAGGCCACCCAAGTGCAGTATCGATCGATCACTGTCACTTACAAAACAAAAACACACATAACTGCAGCGTTCGCAGAGACAGGCCTGATCCCTGCGACTCCAGTGCTGTAGGAGGTGATTTCACCACCACAGTTAAAAAAAAAAGCAAATATGCCGAAGCATTGGGGCAGCAGGGGCGGAGGAGCGATTTTGCTCCTAATGCCGCGTACATACGGTCAAAATTCCGACGGAGGCTTGCCCGTGGAAAAGTCCGACCATGTGTGTGCGGCATAACTTTTTTGCGGGAGGATGCCCCCATGCTTCGGCATATATAAATGGTGCGTGTATGCCCATCATTGGAAGTGGGTGGATGAAGGGCGGTATTCTAATGGTGGGCATACCCACCGATCAATCTCTTTTTTCGTTCAGCCAACTGGCTGCATGAAAAAAAAAAGATTACAATACATGTCCAACAAGGACCAGCAACGTACTGGTATGTTGCTGGACTTTGAATGTTTATACCAGAATGATGCCTGCGGGTTTAGGTATCATCTTGGTATCATTCTTTTCAGCCAGCGGCCGGCTTTCATGTAAAAGCAATCCTAGCGGCTAATTAGCCTCTGGACTGCTTTTACAAGCAGTGGGAGGGAATGCCCCCCCCGGATATAAAAAGCGCCATTGGGAAATTGGGAAAGCATTTTATCACACCGATCTTAGTGTGGTCAGATGCTTTGAGGGCAGAGGAAAAATCTAGGGTCTAGAAGACCCCAGTTTTTTCAAAAAAAGAGTACCTGTCACTACCTATTGCTATCATAGGGGATATTTACATTCCCTGAGATAACAATAAAAATGATAAAAAAAAAAAAATACTTGGAAGGAACAATTTAAAAATAAAATAAAAAAGCAAAATTAATAATAAAAAAAAAAAAAAAAAAAAAGCACCCCTGTCCTGCCCTCCTCTTGCCCAATGGCGAACGCAAGCGTCGGTCTGGCGTCATATGTAAACAGCAATTGCACCATGCATGTGAGGTATCACCGTGAAGGTCAGATCGAGGGCAATCATTTTAGCAGTAGACCTCCTCTGTAAATCTACTGGGGTTCCCTGTAAAGGCTTTTAAAGGCTTTTAAAAATGTATGTAGTTTGTCGCCAATGCGCGTTTGTGTGAAATTTTAAAGCATGTCGTGTTTGGTATCTATGTACTCGGCCTAAGATCATCTTTTTTATTTCATCAAACACCAAAAAATGCGTTTGAAAAATCGCTGCGCAAATACTGTGTAGAAAAAAAATGCAACACCCACCATTTTAATCTGTAGGGCCTTTGCTTTAAAAATATATATAATGTTTGGGGGTTCAACATAATTTTCTTGCAAAAAAAAAAATGTTTTCATGTAAACAAAAAGTGTCAAAAAGGGCTTTGTCTTCAAGTGGTTAGAAGAGTGGATGTAAGCTTCCTAATGTTGTGTATAAAATGCCAGAACAGTTCAAAACCCCCCCAAATGACCCCATTTTGGAAAGTAGACACCCCAAGCTATATACTGAGAGGCATGTCGAGTCCATGGAATATTTTATATGTTGACACAAGTTGCGGAAAATAGACAATTTTTATTTTATTTTTTGCACAAAGTTGTCACTAAATGATATATTGCTCAAACATGCCATGGGCATATGTGGAATTACACCCCAAAATACATTTGGCTGCTTCTCCTGAGTACGGGGATACCACATGTGTGAGACTTTTTGGGAGCCTAGCCACGTACGGGACCCCAAAAACCAAGCACCGCCTTCAGGCTTTCTAAGGGTGTAAATTTTTGATTTCACTTCTCACTGCCTATCACAGTTTCGGAGGCCATGGATTGCCCAGATAGCACAAAACCCCCCCAAATGACCCCATTTTGGAAAGTAGACACCCCAAGCTATTTGCTGAGAGGTATTGTGAGTATTTTGCAGATCTCGCTTTTTGTCACAAAGTTTTGAAAATTGAAAAAAAAAAAAATATATATATATATATTTTCTTTCTTCATTTTCAAAAACAAATTAGAGCTGTAAAATACTCGCCATGCCTCTCAGCAAATAGCTTGGGGTGTCTATATTCCAAAATGGGGTCATTTGGGGGGGTTTTGTGCAATTTTGGCATTTATGGCCTTCGAAACTGTGATAGGTAGTGAGGAGTGAAATCAAAAATTTGTGCCTAGAAATCCTGAAGGCGGTGCTTGGTTTTCGGGGTCCCGTACGCGGCTAGGCTCCTAAAAAGTCCCACACATGTGGTATCCCCGTACTCAGGAGAAGCAGAAAAAATGTATTTTGGGGTGTAATTCCACATATAACCATGGCATGTGTGAGCAATATATCATTTAGTGACAACTTTTTGTAATTTTTTTTTTTTTTGTCATTATTCAATCACTTGGGACAAAAAAAAAATATATTCAATGGGCTCAACAGGCCTCTCAGCAATTTCCTTGGGGTGTCTACTTTCTAAAATGGGGTCATTTGGGGGGTTTTGTGCTATTTTGGCATTTTATGGCCTTCGAAACTGTGATAGGTAGCGAGGAGTGAAATCAAAAATTTGCGCCCTTAGAAATCCTGAAGGCGGTGCTTGGTTTCCGGGGTCCCGTACGCGGCTAGGCTCCCAAAAAGTCCCACACATGTGGTATCCCCGTACTCAGGAGAAGCAGCAAAATGTATTTTGGGGTGAAATTCCACATATAACCATGGCATGTGTGAGCAATATATCATTTAGTGACAACTTTTTGTAATTTTTTTTTTTTTTTGTCATTATTCAATCACTTGGGACAAAAAAAATAAAAATTCAATGGGCTCAACATGCCTCTCAGCAATTTCCTTGGGGTGTCTACTTTCCAAAATGGGGTCATTTGGGGGGGTTTTGTACTGCCCTGTCATTTTAGCACCTCAAGAAATGAGATAGGCAGTCATAAATTTAAAGCTGTGTAAATTTCAGAAAATGTACCCTAGTTTGTAAACTCTATAACTTTTGCGCAAACCAATAAATATACGCTTATTGACATTTTTTTTACTAAAAACATGTGGCTGAATACATTTTGGCCTAAATGTATGACTACAATTGAGTTTATTCGATTTTTCTTATAACAAAAAGTAGAAAATATCATTTTTTTTCAAAATTTTCGGTCTTTTTCCGTTTATATCACAAAAAATAAAAATCGCAGAGGCAATCAAATACCATTAAAAGAAAGCTCTATTTGTGGGAAGAAAAGGACACAAATTTCGTTTGGGTACAACATTGCATGTCCGCACAATTTACAGTTAAAGCAGCGCAGTGCAAAATTCTGAATTCACCTCTGGTCCTTTAGCTACCAAATGGTCCGGGGCTTAAGTGGTTAATCACTAGGTGCAGCTTCTGTGAGGATGGGACAGAGAAACCTATATCGTGTAGCGTCCACATTTTGTTCCCTACCTTGCAGTGGTTCAGCTTTTGCTAAATAGTGTCTTTATTTATCTTTCCTGGTATGTTCATGACTTTTAAGTTTCTAGATTTGTTTTCCGCCACACTACAAGACCGGAAATAGGATATACTTGTTGTAGAGGCTACAGCCCAGTTTACGGATACTCTATATCAGAAGTAGTGATGAGCCGAACACCCCCGGGTTCGGTTCGCACCAGAACCCGCGAACGGACCGAAAGTTTGCACGAACATTAGAACCCTATTAAATACAATGGATGCGAACGTTCGGATTCTAAAGTGCTAATTATAACGACTATTATCCATGTTATTGTCCGAAACAGAGTTTGGGAACCCGGCTTCTGCACCAGGGGACATGTATCAATGCAAAAAGAAGTTTTAAAAACTGACGTTTTCCGGGAGCAGTCATTTTAATGATGCATAAAGTGAAAAAAAAAAAGTCAAATATTCCTTTAAATATTGTACCTGGGGGGTGTCTAAAGTATGCCTGTGAAGTGCCACGTGTTTCCCGTGTTTAGAACTGTCCCTGCACAAAATAACATTTCTAAAGGGAAAAAAGTCATTTAAAACTGCTTGCGGCTTTAATGCAATGTCTGGTCCCGGTAATATGGATGAAAATCTTTAGGAAAAATGGCATAGCTACCCCATCAACCCCCACCCCCCCCCCCACCCCAGCCCATTACCAGCCCCTTTGGGTCTTGTATGGATATTAAGGGGAACCCCGCACACAAAATAAAAAAGGACCTATATACTCTAAACAGCCGTATACAGGCGGTGCATACAAGACAGGGACTGTAGGTTTGTTCTTATGTAGAATCTGTTTATAATTTTGAACAGCTGCATTGTTTAAGTGGAGCTCCATGGCAAATTCCTTTTTTTTAGCTTTTTGTAAAACATAGGGAACGGTTATCACCCCTGTCACATTTTTTTTGCTGTCTGTGCCCCTGTTCAGAACATTTCACCTCACTTTGCGTCCCAATGACAACTGTTTTTGAAATGTGGTGTTTTTATTGAAACAAGGATTGGTGATAAAGCATCAGTAGAGAGGAGACATCTTTCTCCCATATTAATTCTTACAGGAGAGAATTTTCCTTCCAAGGGGTAGATTTCCACTCACTTCCTGTTGTCTTCTTCCGTTTGCAAGTAGTAGTAGTTTGTAAGTTGGATGTTTGAAAGTAGGGACCTTCCGTATATACTCTGCAGAAATTGGCCCCTTAGGTGTTGGTGTTGGCACAACACTGAAAGCACTCACAGTTATTCTTGGTGGGTGCTGGAATGCCCTGCTGTCAAGTATAATATCAGGAATTGTAATAACATATAATTGTTGATCAGTGGTAGTAAAAATTGGGCCTTTGATGGTGGTGCTGGTGCCACAACACTGTAAGGCCTGACAGTTACTCTTGGTGGGCGCAGCAATGGTCCCTGCTGTGAATTATTAGATCAATAATTATAATTGCATGCCCCTGTTGAACAGGGGCTGAAAAATTGGGCCTTTGGTGGTGGTGGTGGTGGTGATGGTGGTGCTGGTGCCACAACACTGTAAGGCCTGACAGTTACTCTTGGTGGGCGCAGCAATGGTCCCTGCTGTGAATTATTAGATCAATAATTATAATTGCATGCCCCTGTTGAACGGGGGCTGAAAAATTGGGCCTTTGGTGGTGGTGGTGCCACAACACTGTAAGGCCTGACAGTTACTCTTGGTGGGCGCAGCAATGGGCCCTGCTGTGAATTATTAGATCAATAATTATAATTGCATGCCCCTGTTGAACAGGGGCTGAAAAATTGGGCCTTTGGTGGTGGTGGTGGTGGTGATGGTGGTGCTGGTGCCACAACACTGTAAGGCCTGACAGTTACTCTTGGTGGGCGCAGCAATGGGCCCTGCTGTGAATTATTAGATCAATAATTATAATTGCATGCCCCTGTTGAACAGGGGCTGAAAAATTGGGCCTTAGGCACTGGTGGCACAACACTGCAACCCCTCACAGATACTGTACTTGGAGCACAGCAATGAGGCCTGTTGCAAAGTATTGCATCAAAATTTTTAATTACACGCCCCTGTTAAACAGGGGCTGAAAAATTGGGCCTTAGCCACTGGTGGCGTCACCCATAAACCAAAATGATCTTCCAAGCTATCATCGTTAATCGTATCATTGAGGAGGAGGAGGAGGATAGCCAGTCAACATAACAGCACAGGCACTCAGCATCAGCATCAGTCTTGAAGGGATGTGACATTTTAAAATCAATTAGTCTGTTATATCAGCATCTGGTGTGTGGTAGCTGGTGGTGATCCAAGACTGGTTCATCTTGATGAAAGTCAGTCGATCAACCGAGTCAGTGGACAGGCGCACCCTGTGATCCGTGACAAATCCTCCAGCAGCACTGAATGTGCGTTCTGAAAGAACGCTGGATGCAGGACAGGCCAGTAGCTTAATTGCATACTGTGCAAGCTCTGGCCAGTGATCCATCCTCAAGACCCAGTAAGCCAGAGGATTTTCGGTGGGGAAGGTGTCCAAGTCTGACCTTGCCCCTAGGTATTCCTGGACCATGTATATCAGACGCTGGCGATGGTTGCTGGAACCGATCATACTTTGGGGCTGCGGACTAAAGAATTGTCTGAACGCATCGGTCAGACGGCCACCTTCCCCACCGCACCTTCTTTGACTGCCCGAAGCCTCAGCAACTCGTTGTCCAGGACCAGGAGTTTGTAACCTCCCAGTTTCTGGGAACCTGTTGCACAGACCTTTCTGCAAGGCCTCCCGAAGTTGTCTCATCCTCTGCTCCCTCTGCGACGGTACGATAAGGTCCGCAACCTTACCCTTGTACCGTGGATCAAGGAGAGTGGCCAGCCAGTAATGGTCCCTCTCCTTGATCCGAAGAATATGAGGATCCTTCCGCAGACTTTGCAGGATCAGGGAGGCCATGCAGCGTAGGTTAGCTGAGGCATTCAGTCCGGAGTCCTCTGGGTCACTAAGGACGACATGATCCGCAGCCACCTCCTCCCAGCCACGTACAAGTCCACTGGTTTCTTGGGACTGTAAATCATCCCTAAAAGACTGCTGCTGATGATGCTGAGTGCCAGCCTCCACCTCCGTTTTTCTAAATGCTGTCTTAGTGTCTGTGATGCAGATCGGTAGCCAGTAATTTTTTTTAGGTTCGCCGCATGTTTTTATAGCGTCAGGTACCCCAATATATTATCTAATAAAGGTTTAACCCCCTTGATCGCCCCCCAGGTAACCCTTTCACCCCCATCACCACTGTCACTAAGCGATCGTTTTTCTAAACGCTGTCTTAGTGTCGGTGATGCAGATCGGTAGCTGGTAATTTTTTTTAGGTTCGCCGCAGGTTTTTATAGCGTCAGGTACCCCAATATATTATCTAATAAAGGTTTAACCCCCTTGATCGCCCCCCAGGTAACCCTTTCACCCCCTATCACCACTGTCGCTAAGCAATCGTTTTTCTAAACGCTGTCTTAGTGTCGGTGATGCAGATCGGTAGCCAGTAATTTTTTTTAGGTTCGCCGCATGTTTTTATAGCGTCAGGTACCCCAATATATTATCTAATAAAGGTTTAACCCCCTTGATCGCCCCCCAGGTAACCCTTTCACCCCCATCACCACTGTCACTAAGCGATCGTTTTTCTAAACGCTGTCTTAGTGTCGGTGATGCAGATCGGTAGCTGGTAATTTTTTTTAGGTTCGCCGCAGGTTTTTATAGCGTCAGGTACCCCAATATATTATCTAATAAAGGTTTAACCCCCTTGATCGCCCCCCAGGTAACCCTTTCACCCCCTATCACCACTGTCGCTAAGCAATCGTTTTTCTAAACGCTGTCTTAGTGTCGGTGATGCAGATCGGTAGCCAGTAATTTTTTTTAGGTTCGCCGCATGTTTTTATAGCGTCAGGTACCCCAATATATTATCTAATAAAGGTTTAACCCCCTTGATCGCCCCCCAGGTAACCCTTTCACCCCCATCACCACTGTCACTAAGCGATCGTTTTTCTAAACGCTGTCTTAGTGTCGGTGATGCAGATCGGTAGCTGGTAATTTTTTTTAGGTTCGCCGCAGGTTTTTATAGCGTCAGGTACCCCCATATATTATCTAATAAAGGTTTTAACCCCCTGATTGTCCCTAGTTAACCCTTTCACCAGTGATCACCATATAAGTGTTACGGGTGACGCTGGTTAGTTAGTTTGCTTTTTATAGTGTCAGGGCACCCGCCGTGTATATAACCCAATAAAGGTTTAACCCCCTGATCGCCCGGCGGGTGATATCAATTAGGTTTTAGCGTCAGAGAGGGTCTGCGTCACACCCCAGGCAGCGTCAGGTTAGTGCCAGAAACGCTAACACCCACGCGTGAAGCATACACCCCCCTTAGTGGTATAGTATCTGAACAGATCAATATCTGATCAGATCAGATCTATACTAGCGTCCCCAGCAGTTTAGGGTTCCCAAAAACGCAGTGTTAGCAGGATCAGCCCAGATACCTGCTGGCACCTGCGTTTTGCCCCTCCGTCCAGCCCAGGCCACCCAAGTGCAGTATCGATCGATCACTGTCACTTACAAAACAAAAACACACATAACTGCAGCGTTCGCAGAGACAGGCCTGATCCCTGTGACTCCAGTGCTGTAGGAGGTGATTTCACCACCACAGTTAAAAAAAAAAGCAAATATGCCGAAGCATTGGGGCAGCAGGGGCGGAGGAGCGATTTTGCTCCTAATGCCGCGTACATACGGTCAAAATTCCGACGGAGGCTTGCCCGTGGAAAAGTCCGACCATGTGTGTGCGGCATAACTTTTTTGCGGGAGGATGCCCCCATGCTTCGGCATATATAAATGGTGCGTGTATGCCCATCATTGGAAGTGGGTGGATGAAGGGCGGTATTCTAATGGTGGGCATACCCACCGATCAATCTCTTTTTTCGTTCAGCCAACTGGCTGCATGAAAAAAAAAAGATTACAATACATGTCCAACAAGGACCAGCAACGTACTGGTATGTTGCTGGACTTTGAATGTTTATACCAGAATGATGCCTGCGGGTTTAGGTATCATCTTGGTATCATTCTTTTCAGCCAGCGGCCGGCTTTCATGTAAAAGCAATCCTAGCGGCTAATTAGCCTCTGGACTGCTTTTACAAGCAGTGGGAGGGAATGCCCCCCCCGGATATAAAAAGCGCCATTGGGAAATTGGGAAAGCATTTTATCACACCGATCTTAGTGTGGTCAGATGCTTTGAGGGCAGAGGAAAAATCTAGGGTCTAGAAGACCCCAGTTTTTTCAAAAAAAGAGTACCTGTCACTACCTATTGCTATCATAGGGGATATTTACATTCCCTGAGATAACAATAAAAATGATAAAAAAAAAAAAATACTTGGAAGGAACAATTTAAAAATAAAATAAAAAAGCAAAATTAATAATAAAAAAAAAAAAAAAAAAAAAAAGCACCCCTGTCCTGCCCTGCTCTTGCCCAATGGCGAACGCAAGCGTCGGTCTGGCGTCATATGTAAACAGCAATTGCACCATGCATGTGAGGTATCACCGTGAAGGTCAGATCGAGGGCAATCATTTTAGCAGTAGACCTCCTCTGTAAATCTACTGGGGTTCCCTGTAAAGGCTTTTAAAGGCTTTTAAAAATGTATGTAGTTTGTCGCCAATGCGCGTTTGTGTGAAATTTTAAAGCATGTCGTGTTTGGTATCTATGTACTCGGCCTAAGATCATCTTTTTTATTTCATCAAACACCAAAAAATGCGTTTGAAAAATCGCTGCGCAAATACTGTGTAGAAAAAAAAATGCAACACCCACCATTTTAATCTGTAGGGCCTTTGCTTTAAAAATATATATAATGTTTGGGGGTTCAACATAATTTTCTTGCAAAAAAAAAAATGTTTTCATGTAAACAAAAAGTGTCAAAAAGGGCTTTGTCTTCAAGTGGTTAGAAGAGTGGATGTAAGCTTCCTAATGTTGTGTATAAAATGCCAGAACAGTTCAAAACCCCCCCAAATGACCCCATTTTGGAAAGTAGACACCCCAAGCTATATACTGAGAGGCATGTCGAGTCCATGGAATATTTTATATGTTGACACAAGTTGCGGAAAATAGACAATTTTTATTTTATTTTTTGCACAAAGTTGTCACTAAATGATATATTGCTCAAACATGCCATGGGCATATGTGGAATTACACCCCAAAATACATTTGGCTGCTTCTCCTGAGTACGGGGATACCACATGTGTGAGACTTTTTGGGAGCCTAGCCACGTACGGGACCCCAAAAACCAAGCACCGCCTTCAGGCTTTCTAAGGGTGTAAATTTTTGATTTCACTTCTCACTGCCTATCACAGTTTCGGAGGCCATGGAATGCCCAGATAGCACAAAACCCCCCCAAATGACCCCATTTTGGAAAGTAGACACCCCAAGCTATTTGCTGAGAGGTATTGTGAGTATTTTGCAGATCTCGCTTTTTGTCACAAAGTTTTGAAAATTGAAAAAAAAAAAAAAATATATATATATATTTTCTTTCTTCATTTTCAAAAACAAATTAGAGCTGTAAAATACTCGCCATGCCTCTCAGCAAATAGCTTGGGGTGTCTATATTCCAAAATGGGGTCATTTGGGGGGGTTTGTGCAATTTTGGCATTTTATGGCCTTCGAAACTGTGATAGGTAGTGAGGAGTGAAATCAAAAATTTGTGCCTAGAAATCCTGAAGGCGGTGCTTGGTTTTCGGGGTCCCGTACGCGGCTAGGCTCCTAAAAAGTCCCACACATGTGGTATCTCCGTACTCAGGAGAAGCAGAAAAAATGTATTTTGGGGTGTAATTCCACATATAACCATGGCATGTGTGAGCAATATATCATTTAGTGACAACTTTTTGTAATTTTTTTTTTTTTTGTCATTATTCAATCACTTGGGACAAAAAAAAAATATATTCAATGGGCTCAACAGGCCTCTCAGCAATTTCCTTGGGGTGTCTACTTTCTAAAATGGGGTCATTTGGGGGGTTTTGTGCTATTTTGGCATTTTATGGCCTTCGAAACTGTGATAGGTAGCGAGGAGTGAAATCAAAAATTTGCGCCCTTAGAAATCCTGAAGGCGGTGCTTGGTTTCCGGGGTCCCGTACGCGGCTAGGCTCCCAAAAAGTCCCACACATGTGGTATCCCCGTACTCAGGAGAAGCAGCAAAATGTATTTTGGGGTGAAATTCCACATATAACCATGGCATGTGTGAGCAATATATCATTTAGTGACAACTTTTTGTAATTTTTTTTTTTTTTTGTCATTATTCAATCACTTGGGACAAAAAAAATAAAAATTCAATGGGCTCAACATGCCTCTCAGCAATTTCCTTGGGGTGTCTACTTTCCAAAATGGGGTCATTTGGGGGGGTTTTGTACTGCCCTGTCATTTTAGCACCTCAAGAAATGAGATAGGCAGTCATAAATTTAAAGCTGTGTAAATTTCAGAAAATGTACCCTAGTTTGTAAACTCTATAACTTTTGCGCAAACCAATAAATATACGCTTATTGACATTTTTTTTACTAAAAACATGTGGCTGAATACATTTTGGCCTAAATGTATGACTACAATTGAGTTTATTCGATTTTTCTTATAACAAAAAGTAGAAAATATCATTTTTTTTCAAAATTTTCGGTCTTTTTCCGTTTATATCACAAAAAATAAAAATCGCAGAGGCAATCAAATACCATTAAAAGAAAGCTCTATTTGTGGGAAGAAAAGGACACAAATTTCGTTTGGGTACAACATTGCATGTCCGCACAATTTACAGTTAAAGCAGCGCAGTGCAAAATTCTGAATTCACCTCTGGTCCTTTAGCTACCAAATGGTCCGGGGCTTAAGTGGTTAATCACTAGGTGCAGCTTCTGTGAGGATGGGACAGAGAAACCTATATCGTGTAGCGTCCACATTTTGTTCCCTACCTTGCAGTGGTTCAGCTTTTGCTAAATAGTGTCTTTATTTATCTTTCCTGGTATGTTCATGACTTTTAAGTTTCTAGATTTGTTTTCCGCCACACTACAAGACCGGAAATAGGATATACTTGTTGTAGAGGCTACAGCCCAGTTTACGGATACTCTATATCAGAAGTAGTGATGAGCCGAACACCCCCGGGTTCGGTTCGCACCAGAACCCGCGAACGGACCGAAAGTTTGCACGAACATTAGAACCCTATTAAATACAATGGATGCGAACGTTCGGATTCTAAAGTGCTAATTATAACGACTATTATCCATGTTATTGTCCGAAACAGAGTTTGGGAACCCGGCTTCTGCACCAGGGGACATGTATCAATGCAAAAAGAAGTTTTAAAAACTGACGTTTTCCGGGAGCAGTCATTTTAATGATGCATAAAGTGAAAAAAAAAAAGTCAAATATTCCTTTAAATATTGTACCTGGGGGGTGTCTAAAGTATGCCTGTGAAGTGCCACGTGTTTCCCGTGTTTAGAACTGTCCCTGCACAAAATAACATTTCTAAAGGGAAAAAAGTCATTTAAAACTGCTTGCGGCTTTAATGCAATGTCTGGTCCCGGTAATATGGATGAAAATCTTTAGGAAAAATGGCATAGCTACCCCATCAACCCCCACCCCCCCCCCCACCCCAGCCCATTACCAGCCCCTTTGGGTCTTGTATGGATATTAAGGGGAACCCCGCACACAAAATAAAAAAGGACCTATATACTCTAAACAGCCGTATACAGGCGGTGCATACAAGACAGGGACTGTAGGTTTGTTCTTATGTAGAATCTGTTTATAATTTTGAACAGCTGCATTGTTTAAGTGGAGCTCCATGGCAAATTCCTTTTTTTTAGCTTTTTGTAAAACATAGGGAACGGTTATCACCCCTGTCACATTTTTTTTGCTGTCTGTGCCCCTGTTCAGAACATTTCACCTCACTTTGCGTCCCAATGACAACTGTTTTTGAAATGTGGTGTTTTTATTGAAACAAGGATTGGTGATAAAGCATCAGTAGAGAGGAGACATCTTTCTCCCATATTAATTCTTACAGGAGAGAATTTTCCTTCCAAGGGGTAGATTTCCACTCACTTCCTGTTGTCTTCTTCCGTTTGCAAGTAGTAGTAGTTTGTAAGTTGGATGTTTGAAAGTAGGGACCTTCCGTATATACTCTGCAGAAATTGGCCCCTTAGGTGTTGGTGTTGGCACAACACTGAAAGCACTCACAGTTATTCTTGGTGGGTGCTGGAATGCCCTGCTGTCAAGTATAATATCAGGAATTGTAATAACATATAATTGTTGATCAGTGGTAGTAAAAATTGGGCCTTTGATGGTGGTGCTGGTGCCACAACACTGTAAGGCCTGACAGTTACTCTTGGTGGGCGCAGCAATGGTCCCTGCTGTGAATTATTAGATCAATAATTATAATTGCATGCCCCTGTTGAACAGGGGCTGAAAAATTGGGCCTTTGGTGGTGGTGGTGGTGGTGATGGTGGTGCTGGTGCCACAACACTGTAAGGCCTGACAGTTACTCTTGGTGGGCGCAGCAATGGTCCCTGCTGTGAATTATTAGATCAATAATTATAATTGCATGCCCCTGTTGAACGGGGGCTGAAAAATTGGGCCTTTGGTGGTGGTGGTGCCACAACACTGTAAGGCCTGACAGTTACTCTTGGTGGGCGCAGCAATGGGCCCTGCTGTGAATTATTAGATCAATAATTATAATTGCATGCCCCTGTTGAACAGGGGCTGAAAAATTGGGCCTTTGGTGGTGGTGGTGGTGGTGATGGTGGTGCTGGTGCCACAACACTGTAAGGCCTGACAGTTACTCTTGGTGGGCGCAGCAATGGGCCCTGCTGTGAATTATTAGATCAATAATTATAATTGCATGCCCCTGTTGAACAGGGGCTGAAAAATTGGGCCTTAGGCACTGGTGGCACAACACTGCAACCCCTCACAGATACTGTACTTGGAGCACAGCAATGAGGCCTGTTGCAAAGTATTGCATCAAAATTTTTAATTACACGCCCCTGTTAAACAGGGGCTGAAAAATTGGGCCTTAGCCACTGGTGGCGTCACCCATAAACCAAAATGATCTTCCAAGCTATCATCGTTAATCGTATCATTGAGGAGGAGGAGGAGGAGGATAGCCAGTCAACATAACAGCACAGGCACTCAGCATCAGCATCAGTCTTGAAGGGATGTGACATTTTAAAATCAATTAGTCTGTTATATCAGCATCTGGTGTGTGGTAGCTGGTGGTGATCCAAGACTGGTTCATCTTGAAGAAAGTCAGTCGATCAACCGAGTCAGTGGACAGGCGCACCCTGTGATCCGTGACAAATCCTCCAGCAGCACTGAATGTGCGTTCTGAAAGAACGCTGGATGCAGGACAGGCCAGTAGCTCAATTGCATACTGTGCAAGCTCTGGCCAGTGATCCATCCTCAAGACCCAGTAAGCCAGAGGATTTTCGGTGGGGAAGGTGTCCAAGTCTGACCTTGCCCCTAGGTATTCCTGGACCATGTATATCAGACGCTGGCGATGGTTGCTGGAACCGATCATACTTTGGGGCTGCGGACTAAAGAATTGTCTGAACGCATCGGTCAGACGGCCACCTTCCCCACCGCACCTTCTTTGACTGCCCGAAGCCTCAGCAACTCGTTGTCCAGGACCAGGAGTTTGTAACCTCCCAGTTTCTGGGAACCTGTTGCACAGACCTTTCTGCAAGGCCTCCCGAAGTTGTCTCATCCTCTGCTCCCTCTGCGATGGTACGATAAGGTCCGCAACCTTACCCTTGTACCGTGGATCAAGGAGAGTGGCCAGCCAGTAATGGTCCCTCTCCTTGATCCGAAGAATACGAGGATCCTTCCGCAGACTTTGCAGGATCAGGGAGGCCATGCAGCGTAGGTTAGCTGAGGCATTCAGTCCGGAGTCCTCTGGGTCACTAAGGACGACATGATCCGCAGCCACCTCCTCCCAGCCACGTACAAGTCCACTGGTTTCTTGGGACTGTAAATCATCCCTAAAAGACTGCTGCTGATGATGCTGAGTGCCAGCCTCCACCTCCATGCTGACACAATCCTCCTCCTCCTCCTCCTCTTCCTGTGCAATGGGTGGGACAGAAGGAACACTGTCTGAGTAAAGGGGGCCTTGAGAGGCAAGGAAGTCCTCCTCTTCCTGCCTCTGTTCTGCCTCAAGTGCCCTGTCCATTATTCCACGCAGCGTGTGCTCCAACAGGTGGACAAGAGGTACAGTGTCACTGATGCATGCACTGTCACTGCTCACCATCCTCGTGGCCTCCTCAAATGGTGCCAGGACAGTGCATGAATCCCTGATCATGCCCCACTGGCGTGGTGAAAAAAACCCGAGCTCCCCTGCCCCTGTCCTGGTGCCGTCGTCGCACAGGTACTCATTGATGGCCCTCTGCTGCGTGTGCAGCCGCTGCAGCATGGCCAACGTTGAGTTCCACCTGGTGGGCATGTCACATATAAGGCGGTTCTTGGGCAGGTTCAACTCCTTTTGAAGCTCAGCCAGGCGAGCACTGGCATTATAAGATCTGCGGAAATGCACACAGACTTTCCTGGCCTGCCTCAGGACATCCTGTAAGCCCGGGTACCTGCCCAAGAACCGCTGCACCACCAGGTTAAGGACGTGAGCCATACAGGGCACATGGGTCAGTTGTCCCTGTCGGAGGGCGGAGAGGAGGTTGGTGCCATTGTCCCAAACCACCATTCCTGGCTTAAGCTGGCGTGGCGTCAACCACCTCTCGGCCTGCCCCTGCAGAGCAGACAGGACCTCTGCCCCAGTGTGGCTCCTGTCCCCCAAACACACCAGCGCAAGCACGGCATGGCATCTTTTTGCCTGCGTACTTGCGTAGCCCCTTGAACGCCTACGGAGCACCGCTGGTTCCGAGGAAAAACCACAGGAAGAGGCCATGGAGGAAGAAGAAGAGGAGGGGGTGGAGGAGAGAGGTGTGTCACAACCAGTAGTAGCATTTTGGAGGCGTGGCGGTGGAACAACCTCCAACACTACTGCACCTTGTCCTGCATCCTTCCCAGCTGCCAAAAGAGTGACCCAATGGGCCGTGAAAGAAAGGTAACATCCCTGTCCATGCCTGCTGGACCATGAGTCAGCGGTAATATGCACCTTACCGCTGACCGCCCTGTCCAGCGAGGCCAAGACATTGCCTTCCACATGCCTGTAGAGAGCCGGAATAGCCTTCCGTGCGAAAAAGTGTCGTTTGGGAACCGGCCACTGAGGAACCGCACATTGCACAAACTCACGGAAGGGGGCCGAGTCTACCAACTGAAAAGGCAGCAGTTGAAGCGCTAGCAATTTAGCCAAGCTAGCATTCAACCGCTGGGCATGTGGTGGCTGGGAGTGAACTTCTTTCGACGGTCCAGCAGCTGGGGCAGGGAAATTTGCCTGCTAGAATCGGACGTTGGTGTACTGCTAGCAGAGTGCCCGCAAGTACTTGGCTGTGACACACCTAATTCTACACCTTCATTCCTCTCAGAGCAGGTTTCAGAGAGGAGTGAAGGTATAGTGGGGTTGGAGATCCCAGCTGATGCGGTGCAAGAAGAGGTCAGCTTTGTTCTTTGGTGTGGGTCTTTAAGGTAGGCTTGCCAACGAGCTGCATGGCAGGTCAACATATGTCTGATCAAGCATGTGGTGCCCAAGCGGCTGATGTTTTGGCCACGCGATATACGCTTGAGACATATGTTGCAAACAGCAGCTGTGCGATCTGATGCACTCGCCTCAAAAAAGGCCCACACCAAAGAACTTTTTGAATGACGGGCAGAGGCAGCGCCCTGCACAGGCGGAGCTCTGCGGTGTGATTCCGTTGGTGTGCTGCCCATACGCTGGCCACTCAAGGGCATCCTGCCTCGTTGGAGATGTGCCTCCTCCTCATCCTCCTCCTCCTCCTCTCTCCTATTAGGCACCCACGTGGAGTCAGTGACCTCATCATCCCCTCCCTCCTCATCACTGGAGCCAATCTGGCAGTATGCTGCAGCTGCTGGAACATGACTGCCAGATTGGTGTCCTTCTTGAGCATCCCCTCTCTCTGCTCTCACGCTGCTGCCTTCCTCTAGCTGGGTATCATCATCAGATCCTTCCAAACGCTGGGCATCCTCCTGGAGCATGTACCCAACACTGTGCTCAAACAGTTCGGGGGACTCCTCAGGAGGAGGGCATGGTGGGTCTAGGGAAGGATTGACTAATGAAGATAATGATACCAGAGAAGAGGACGCTTTGGCAGCTGCTTTGCCAGTACCCTGAGCCTGGGTGAGAGAGGATGAGGAGGATGAGGTGGGCTTGGTCATCCACTCTACCAAGTCTTCGGCATGATGTGGCTCAACATGTCCAGCTGCCGAAAACAAGGACAAGCGTGTCCCATGGCCATGTGCTGATGACAATGCACCGCGTACACGACCAGCACTGTTGCCCCCAGACACAGAGCCTGCTTGCCCTCTTTTTTTGCCTCCTGACTGTCTGCCTCTCCTTGGTTGCCTTCCAGACATTCTAATGGATGGCCTGCAGGGAGATGGGAAAAACAGCAATAAGGGCTACCTTCAGGTGTATATTGTGCAGGAGGCTTAGCAACAATGACACTGTCCCCTGCCTATCCTTCTCTGTCCCTAAACACAAGGATTGAAAATATGGTTCAGCAAAAAAGTTTTAGAACAGAATAGCACACTGACACTTTCCCTCACTGTCCTACTCTGTCCCTCCCTACAAACAAGATTTAGCACAGAATAGCACACTGATAATTTCTACGAGTGTCCTTCTCTGTCCCTAAACTCAAGGATTGAAAATATGGAACAGCAAAATTGGTTTAGAACAGAATAGCACACTGTCAGTTTCACTGACTGTACCTCTCTGTCCCTCAACTCAAGGATTGAAAATATGGAACAGCAAAATTGGTTTAGAACAGAATAGCACACTGTCAGTTTCACTGACTGTACCTCTCTGTCCCTCAACTCAAGGATTGAAAATATGGAACAGCAAAATTGGTTTAGAACAGAATAGCACACTGTCAGTTTCACTCACTGTACCTCTCTGTCCCTCAACTCAAGGATTGAAAATATGGAACAGCAAAATTGGTTTAGAACAGAATAGCACACTGTCAGTTTCACTCACTGTACCTCTCTGTCCCTCAACTCAAGGATTGAAAATATGGTTCAGCAAAATAGTTTTAGAACAGAATAGCACACTGACACTTTCCCTCACTGTCCTACTCTGTCCCTCCCTACAAACAAGATTTAGCACAGAATAGCACACTGATAATTTCTACGAGTGTCCTTCTCTGTCCCTAAACTCAAGGATTGAAAATATGGAACAGCAAAATTGGTTTAGAACAGAATAGCACACTGTCAGTTTCACTCACTGTACCTCTCTGTCCCTCAACTCAAGGATTGAAAATATGGTTCAGCAAAATAGTTTTAGAACAGAATAGCACACTGACACTTTCCCTCACTGTCCTACTCTGTCCCTCCCTACAAACAAGATTTAGCACAGAATAGCACACTGATAATTTCTACGAGTGTCCTTCTCTGTCCCTAAACTCAAGGATTGAAAATATGGAACAGCAAAATTGGTTTAGAACAGAATAGCACACTGTCAGTTTCACTCACTGTACCTCTCTGTCCCTCAACTCAAGGATTGAAAATATGGTTCAGCAAAATAGTTTTAGAACAGAATAGCACACTGACACTTTCCCTCACTGTACCTCTCTGTCCCTAAACTCAAGGATTGAAAATATGGTTCAGCAAAATAGTTTTAGAACAGAATAGTACACTGACACTTTCCCTCACTGTACCTCTCTGTCCCTACAAACAAGGATTAGCACAGAATAGCACACTGTCACTGACACTCTCCCTACCTATCCTTATTTGTCCCTAAACACAAGGAATCCAGGAATAGTAAAGGAAAAATAATGACACTGTCCCTGCCTATGCTTCTCTTTCCCTGCTCCGGAACACACTACACAAGGCCGCCGCGCTGGCGGCCTTTTATAGTGTGGGGCATGTACTAAACCCCATCAGCAATAATTGGCCACAGGCATCCTGCCTGTGGCCAATCATTGCTCTCCTCGCTGCCGGCGCTGTGATTGGCCAAGCATGCGGGGTCACAGTGCATGCTTGGCCAATCACAGCGCCTGGATGACACTGGGATGGCGTAGTGCATTGTGGGCCGTTTGCGTCACTCGAATTTGGCGCGAACGGCCCAAATCGTTCGATCTTCGTCGAACGATCGAACAGCCGATGTTCGAGTCGAACGGATGTTCGACTCGAACACGAAGCTCATCCCTAATCAGAAGTAGGCAACCTTTCAGGGGTGAAGATCTAACTGCACAACATCAAATACCTGAAGATCACTGGGGTGCGGTGTCCCCCCTTTTTATTAAAGAAATAAATTAACTAGCAAGCCCTCAATAAAGCATGAAGCCGGCAAGAAGAAAGCTAAGGAAAATCTAATAAAACAAATGTTAATGTGTTAATAAAGAATATAAACTTAGCCTACCCTAATTCTTGCTTACAGAACTGTATTTAACGTATCATACATTGCAGCCACCCGCGATCGCTCCCCACAGAGATAGAACAGCGGTCTGCCGATGTAAACAAGGCAGACTGCTGTTCTGTCAACAGGAACACGGATCACTCTGTTCATCTAGTGAATCCATCCTCCACACAGTTAGCAAGCACCCCTTAGTGATACAGTTAACCCTTTGGTCGCCCTTGATGTTAACCCCTTTCCAGACAGTGTCATTAGTACAGTGACAGTGCATATTTTTAGCACTGATCACTATAATAATGTCACTGGTTCCCACAAAGTGTCAAAAGTGTCAGTTAGGTGTCCGATCTGTCCGCCGCAATGTTGCAGTCCTGCTAAAAATCGCTGATCGCTGCCATTACTAGTAAAAAAGAAATAAATAAAACTGCCCTAAATATATCCCCTATTTTGTAGACGCTATAACTTTTGTGCAAACCAGTAAATATACACTTATTGTTTTGTTTTGTTTTTACCAAAAATATGTAGCAGAATACATATTGGCCTTAATTGATGAAGACATTTTTTTATAGAAAAAAATAAAAAATATTGCTTTTTTTTCAAAATTTAAAAAAATTTTTTTGTTTATATTGCTAAAAATAAAAACCGCAGAGGTGATCAAATACCACCAAAAGAAAGCTCTATTTGTGGTGAAAAAAGAACACAAATTGTACTTGGGTACAGCGTCGCACGACTGTGCAATTGTCAGTCAGTTAAAATAACGCAGCGCAGTATTGCAAAAAATGGCCTGTTCATGAAAGGGGCAGGGGGAAAACTTTACGGAGCTGAAGAGGTTAACATTGAACAAGACTAAAAGGCCAGCTGCAGCATTTTTTTTTATATAAATAATGGCACATATGTATTTTGTACTTTTACACATTGATAAAAAAATGTACTCACTTTTATAAAAATATTTTGGTGCTCTGGTGGGGGAGGGGCTCCCATGCAGGATCAATGGAGAGGAGCAGGTCCCGGTAATTGCATTGTCTGCAGGCAGGGCAGCATCAGATGACACTGTTCACTGCTTCTTCCTCCTGTGTACACGCCGCGCAGCAACCTGCAGTGTGGAGAAGACGGAGGGAGGAGGTGGGTGGAGCCAACACTCTCAGCTCAGGGGAGGAGAAGGAAGAATGCTGCTGCTCCGACGTGACTGACGTCACTGGTTGCTAGACTCCAGGTGGCCCAGGCGCTAGCAACCAGTACATAGAAAAATAGAGGCCTAGCCAGCGGCGCGGCTCCACCCACCTCCTTCGTCCTGGTCCAGCGCGGCGTTATGACATTACACAGAGTCTCTCTCTCAGCGCCGCTGATCGGCTGATGATACTGATGTGAGAGAGAGACTCTGCAGTCAGTCAGTGATATTTTTTGGGGGGCAATTGCCCCGTTGTCCCCCCTGGATCCGCCCCTGGTCTTGAGGGCACATTACAAAGAGGTCAGCAGGGCCTACATATGGTTATGGTGATCTTAACTGTAGCGACCATCCACATTTTGAGGCCAGATTTGTTGCGCTTTGTTTCTCTACAATGTTGTTTCTAGTGGACTATTGGTTAATTAGAATACTGTTACTATGCTCATTTTACCATGCCTCAGTGATCTATGTTTTATTGTAATTATGCGATACTTGTCCTCTTATTAAGATTACGATCTCGATGTACATTCATTGGAATTGGATTATTACTCTCATATTTTCACTCGATATTGTTTAACCACTTGTCTACCGCCCACCGTCAAATGACGGCGGGCGGAAGACTCTCTTGTTCTGACCGGACGCCATATGACGTTGTGGCTTTAAAAGCAGCTAGGGGGTGCGCGCGTGCGCCGCGTCGCTGGGGACCCGATGCGCGTGCCCGGCGGCCCCGATTGCCCAGTAACCGAGCAGGAAAGTGGATCTGTGTGTGTAAACACACAGATCCACGTCCTGTCAGGGAGAGGGATATATGGACAACAATCGGTCACCTCCCCCAGTCAGTCCCCTCCCCCCACAGTTAGAACACATCTAGGAAACTCATTTAACCCCTTCCTCGCCCCCTAGTGTTAACCCCTTCCCTGCCAGTCACATTATACAGTAATCAATGCATTTTTATAGCAGGGATCGCTGTATAAATGTGAATGGTCCCAAAAAATTGTCAAAAGTGTCCGATGTGTCCGCCGTAATATCGTAGTCACGATTAAAATCGCAGATCGCCGCCATTACTAGTAAAAAAAATAATTAAAAAAATGCTATAAATCTATCCCCTATTTTGTAGACGCTATAACTTTTGCGCAAACCAATCAATATACGCTTATTGCAATTTTATTTTACCAAAAAAACTGAGGAAAAAAATAAAATAAAATAAAAATGGATATTTATTATAGCAAAAAGTAAAAAATATTGTGTTTTTTTCCAAACTGGACGCTCTTCTTTTGTTTATAGCGCAAAAAATAAAAACCGCAGAGGTGATAAAATACCACCAAAAGAAAGCTCTATTTGTGGGAAAAAAAGGACGCAAATTTTGGACCGCGCAATTGTCATTCAAAGTGTGACAGCGCTGAAAGCTGAAAAATGCCTTGGGCAGGAAGGGGGTTTTCGGGCCCGGCAGGCAGGTGGTGGTTAAGATTGTTTAAAACGTAATAAAACAAATTCAACATAATTTTCCTTTTTTTATACTTTTCTTCTTTACTTTAACATGTATGTGAACCCTCACCTTGTACAAAAACCCAATCAGTTTAAAATAGAAATGAAGGGCAAAACATTTGTGTATAGCTATGAAAAAAACTTTATCAGCCATTTTTTCCCCCCTTTTTTTATAAGTGATCAAACACCTTCTGTTGCCAGCTACAAAGGAGCTGGGGTGGAGAAACAGCAGGACACTGATCTTCCCAGTGAATGGCTGTGCATGGGGTGCGTGTCAGAAAAAGTCTGCTCATTTGAGAAGAGCACGCTGAGTTCCCAGCTCAACTAGAGAACTGACCATAATGTCTTCTGCTTAGTGTGGTCAGTTTATAATAGGAAAGCAGAGGGACTGTCAGGAACACCAGGTATTTCACACAAAGGAAGCTATGTGCCTTATTTCCATCAGAAGCCTGTGTGACAGGGTGACAACACAAGAGTACAAATGGAAGAACAGAGTGTTGTCACCCTATAACACAAAATGCTTGAAGAAGAAGTGTTAACCCTTTCCCGCCCACCCCGGCATCCCTTTCAAAAGTTCACAATGCCAAGGGGTGGGAAACATCAGCTGATCACGTGACCACGTGGTCCTCTGTCATAGTAGTCGCATGAACAGGAGTCATTCTGTCCGACCAGAATATACCTAAATAATCTTTAAACTGCTCCCTCCCCATCTTAAAACGTATGCTGACTAACCTATGGAACAAAGATCTGTATACTGTACAGTCAGAAACAGATAATTATTGGCTGGTTTACCAGGTAGTAAATGATTGGAAAAAAAAGCCTAGAAAAAGGAAACAAATGCAGTCACCACATCTAAGGATTGGTAAGCTGTAATATATTACATTTTTGGTTTTAGGTTTACATTGTAGATATGCTTTAAATTAGCCAGCAAAGGGTATCCATTAAAGTGGTTGTAAACCCTTACAGACCACTTTGACCTACAGGTAAGCCTAGATTAAGGCTTACCTGTAGGTGCAAGAAATATCTCCTTAACCTACACGGTTAAGGAGAAATTTCGCCAAAAACGGGCACCGATGTCTACGGCGCATGCACGCCGTAGACAATGACACAGGCGCACTGAGCGAGCCGTGAGTGAAGGCTATCGAGCCGTCACTGCCGGCTCCCGTGTGCATGCACGGGAGTGATGTCATCTCGGCTCCGGCCAGTCACAGCGTCGGAGCCGCGATACAAGGAAGCGAGGTGGCGGCGGTGGAGGAGAGGAAAGACGATCTCAAGTAAGTACTACATAATGAGCTAGTATGCTATGCATACTAGCTCATTATGCCTTTGTCTTGCAGGATCTTATTTTTAATTTTTTTCTTGCGGAGGGTTTACTTCCTCTTTAAGCTCCAATCTTTCAGGATAAATAATATATTACAGAATATAAAATAATGATGTTACAGGGTAAACTAGTCTTGTGAGAAAGTTCTTTGTGTTTCAGTTAATTTATGTGTTTGTGTGTATAGTAGTGCCACACATTCCTAGTACAGAGTAGTTATATGTAAACTGAGCCATCATAGGTGTGCGCAGCCTGTTTCATTAGGGTGTGCACCTGAAAGCTCAAAAACACAGTACCGATCTCTCACTGTGTTCATTCAGGAATTACATTACCCCTTCCACCACTCATCCTGAAATATCATCTATGTGTGCCCACTGCAGTAGCCAATGGGAGAGGAGGGAAGCCAGCCATGCTGTGGGAGCGGGCATCGGGCAGCAGGGGGAATCTGCACCGCAGAGAGTGATTAGGGTGTGCCTGGGCACACCTGGCACACCCTGTGCGCACGCCTATGCAAGCTATTCACTATACAATGTGCAGGTTGTCATTACTGCAACCACTTGGCTGTCATGCTTTCCAAAGGCTTCCACCCACAACAAGCATGTAGCATGTAAAGTAAGAGGTAAAAAAATAAATGAAAAATAAAAGACTGCTGATCTACATGCTAAGGTATTTGGGTTAGTGAAAATATTAAAAACATTGATTCAGCGTGGATAAAGTAAAGGCTCAACTTTTTAAAAGGGAATTACAACTATTTAGTAAGCTTGACCCAACCCACAGATGTGCTATACAAGTAATGGTAAGTTGAAACCTGATCTTTTTTATAAAGCGGAAGTAAACCCATCAATTTAACAGTTTCAAAAAGCAGTTACATTCCCGGCATGCCGGGAATGCTAACTGTGACATTGGTTGTGCTCTCAACCAAACTGTCACATCATCCAATGGCTGGTGTCATAACTGATCACATGTGCAGCATCATGGCAGTTGAAGATTAAACAGAGGCCAAGATGGCAGCTTCCTTGCCTGAAAATGATAGGAGGGTTTAGTTCCACTTTAAGTTTTGGATAGAGTAGGAAAGAGCTACCATTTTTTATCATGATTTACTTGCTGTCTGTAACCCCACTGGGAATGTCCCTCTTTTACTGTTCCTCTGACATCTGTACAAGGGGAGTGCGGTTGTCACTGGGACAGGAAGGCAGAGACAGAAACAAAAACATTGTCAAGGATTTTAACCCGTCCTTACTCTACAAAAATGTGTTTTTGTTTGTGTCCCGGTTGGAAGAGATTTTAAAAGGAGTGAATGGGAATCTCCCAACAGGGACATAGACAGCAACAGGAACCTGGCAGAAGCTCAAACCCTTCCCTACTGTATCCAAAATGTAACAAAACGTTTCGTCTGGAGACGGGCTATGAGGAAAGAACTAGGTAGCTAGGTGGAAAGCAGAGACTGAGTATGTAATTAGGAAATGTGGGTTCCCCAAGTAGATAAACAGTACTTATAAATGTATGGATTATGACAGAAGCTCTTCAACACCATAAAGCTGGCCATACTTTATACAATTTTCCTATTCAATTTCCTTTAGATGTACCTTTAACTATGTAGTGCAAGGGCCTGCCTGACTGCATACAAATTGGAAGTGTTTAGGTTTGACCTATATGGTTTTGGTAAATCTAAAGGAAAATTGTACAATACAATTGTATACTCAATGGCCAGCCTTAGATATGTCTATGTTCTAATACAGCCATCACTAAATGGCAGACAGCGACATGTACCCAGACTGAGTGACAGTCCTGACCAAACTACCAGCCAGTGCCCAGCACAGGTTCCCCCTCCTCTGCAGTCCTTGGCTGCTAGGATGATTAATATCCTTATAATTGATGATGTGACATGCATGCTCCACAACCAGAGTCACAGGAGCATGGAAGTAGAGCTTCCTCCACCCAGAGCTCCAGCCTGCTTCAGCTCCTGTCTCCAGCCCTCTGCCTACCTGGCACTCAAAGGTACATGGACACCTGATGTAAGGGGGCACTCTGATGGGGACACCTAATGTAAGGGGGCACTCTGATGGGGACACCTGATGTAAGGGGGCTCTCTGATGGGGACACTTTATGTAAGGGGGCACTCTGATGGGGACACCTGATGTAAGGGGGCTCTCTGATGGGGAGACCTGATGTAAGGGGGCTCTCTGATGGGGACACTTTATGTAAGGGGGCACTCTGATGGGGACACCTGATGTAAGGGGGCTCTCTGATGGGGAGACCTGATGTAAGGGGGCTCTCTGATGGGGAGACCTGATGTAAGGGGGCTCTCTGATGGGGACACCTGATGTAAGGGGGCTCTCTGATGGGGACACTTTATGTAAGGGGGCACTCTGATGGGGACACCTGATGTAAGGGGGCTCTCTGATGGGGAGACCTGATGTAAGGGGGCTCTCTGATGGGGACACCTGATGTAAGGGTACACTCTGATGGGGAAACCTGATGTAAGGGTACACTCTGATGGGGACACCTTATGTAAGGCGGCACTCTGATGGGGACACCTGATGTAAGGGGGCTCTCTGATGGGGACACCTGATGTAAGGGGGCACTCTGATAGGGACACCTGATGTAAGGGGCACTGTGATGGGCACACCTGATATACGGGTACACTCTGATGGGGATACCTGGTGTAAGGGTATACTCTGATGGGGACACCTGATGTAAGGGGCACTCTGATGGGGACACCTGATGTAAGGGTACACTCTGATGGGGACACCTGGTGTAAGAAGGCACTCTGATGGGGAAGCCTTAAGGAAGGGGACACTCTGATGGGGAAGGTTGATGTAAGGGATAGGCTTGTGCAATTCGTTTCGTAACGAATTGAAATTCGTCCGAATTTAGCAACTTTCAGACATTCGGAAGCATTCGAATTTCCGAACAAAGCAATTACGAATAAGACCGAATCCGAAATAAATTATACCGCAAATAGCGAATGCCCGAATGTCTTCGGCATAATTCGTTATGAAAAAGTTACGAATGTACGAATCCATACGAAGCACAATAACACTCACTCTGCTCTGCTCTCTGCTTCTCCCACACCGTGCTGAACTCCCTCTCAAAATGGTGTACAGGGGCGGAGGTTATAGCCGCATGTAAAAAACGAAAGTAAAATACGAGATTTCAAATCCATTCGAAGCACAATAACACTCACTCTGCTCTGCTCTCTGCTTCTCCCTCACCGTGCTGAACCCTCTGAAAATGGTGTACAGGGGCGGAGCCTATAGCCGCATGTTAAAAACGAAAGTAAAATACGAGATTTCGAATCGTTACAAATAACCGCAATGTATTTAGAAAAGTACAAATCCATTCGAAGCACATTAGGCATAATAGGCAGCGTCGTTGTGAGAGAGACACGGAAAATTACGAATCAACGAACCCAAAAAAAGTTACGAAAGTAGGAGTTGTGTCCAGAATCAACGAAAAACAACGTACTCTACCGAAAGTACGAACCCAAAAAAAGTTACGAAAGTAGGAGTTGTGTCCAGAATCAACGAAAAACAACGTACTCTACCGAAAGTACGAACCCAAAAAAAGTTACGAAAGTAGGAGTTGTGTCCAGAATCAACGAAAAACAACGTACTCTACCGAAAGTACGAATTATAAAGCAACAAAAAATTCAACGAAAAATGTCGCTTGCAAAAATACGAATGAGTCCGAACACGAAAAATCCCGTCTAGCAAAATTACGAATGATTACGAATCAACAGGACCGGAAAGAAACGAACCGAAACGGAACGAATTTTTCCGTTGTGCACAAGTCTAGTAAGGGACACTCTGATGGAAATGCCTGATGGGGCACTGTGATGGGGGTATCTGGTGTAAGGGGGCACTGTAATGGGGGTATCTGGTGTAAGGGGGCACTGTATTGGGGGGTATATGGTGTAAGTGGGCATTTTGATCTGGACACCTGACATAAGAGGTTCACTATGATGGGGACACCAGATGTAAAGGGGCACTGTGATGGGGTCTATTTTTTATAGACATACAATAACTACATAGATCCTATCCAAGTGATAGTACAAACATGATGTAAGGAGCTCTGCTGGAAGAAAATTTTACTGACCCGACCTCTTTGAATTTAATTGAATTCAATTCCCCTGCTCTAATATCTCTTGGGGCACCACCATATAAGGCTCACCGGGGATAGATAGAAATGGGACAAGTTATAAAATCTTAAGAATTGGAGAGTGCTTTCTTCTTGATTAAATAGACTGGCAGAGGCATCTACAGAGAACCTTCCTCCACCTTGCTCAAAGGTCTAAACATAAGAGGCTACCAGGTGTCCATTGGTGTTTAACGATGGGCTAACTGGCACAAATGTCTAATGCCACGTACACACGATCGGAATTTGGATGTTTTTTCTGACGGAATTCCGCTCGAGCTTGGCTTGCATACACACGGTCACACAAAAGTTCTCTGAACTTTCGACCGTTAAGAACGCGGTGATGTACAACACTACGATGAGGCAAGAAAATGAAGTTCAATGCTTCCAAGCATGCGTAAAATTGTTTCCGAGCATGCGTAGGAATTTTGCGCGTCGGAAGTGCATACAGACGAACAGAATTAGGAACTTTTTCTATTGGAAAAATAGATGTAGCAATACCCCGCAGGGGCCGTTGGTTTAAGATTTTGGGCCTGCCGTTACCTTACTGTTCACCACGTCCGTCCTAGGGGTCTTCCTTGAAGAGTTGTTCACAAATGTCTGCACCAAACACTTAAGCCCCATACACACTATCAGTTTTCTTGCAGGTTTTTCTCTTCAGGTTTACCAAAACCATCTAATATGAGGTCGAACCTTAAAGCCCCATACACACTATCAGTTTTCTTGCAGGTTTTTCTCTTCAGGTTTACCAAAACCATGTAGTGCAAGGGCCTGCCTGATTGCATACGAATTGAAACTCTTAAGGTTTGACCTCATATTAGATGGTTTTGGTAAACCTGAAGAGAAAAACCTGCAAGAAAACTGATAGTGTGTATGGGGCTTAAGAGTTTCAATTCGTATGCAATCAGGCAGGCCCTTGCACTACATGGTTTTGGTAAACCTGAAGAGAAAAACCTGCAAGAAAACTGATAGTGTGTATGGGGCTTACGTCTCTTTTTCTCAAGGGTTTTATTAAAGAACTCCAGACAGAGGGATAGAGGGTTAGGGGGGATTCAGGTATCTTACTTTTGCGGATCACGGGTACTTTCTTTAATCCAGAGGACAAACAGCTTCCACACTGGATCTAGCCACTACCAGATAGGCCTCTCTCACTGACCTAGCAGCCGGTGTGAGCTCGTTCAAAACTCTGCCACAGACTTGGGTAATCACACGCTTGATAAAGTTCTGAAAACATAACACACAGTACCAGGATCTTTCAGCCAGCCGGCAGCACCATGAGGTAGATTTTTATCCGGATGCGTCCTCCAATTGAGTCCTCAATTGCTCGGTCCCTTCCCTCAGGCAAGGCGACACAGGACCATCTCTGGATCAGTAGGCCCCAGAAACTCCTGGGCCTACTCTCAGTAACGGAGCCTCGGGTCTGCAGGCCCGAGGCAGAAAAAGAACTGCTAACACATCCCTGAGGCCAGGAGGGCCATCAGGTCAGGATCGGAAGACCCGGGAAAAACGGTGTCTGCTCCTTAAGTACCCTCTCCCAGAATGCACAGCGGGTGACCACTCCCACTGCGCTGTTTCTGGGAAAGGAATACCCAATGCACCCAGCCTACTGCATTTCCAACCTTGACCTGTGGTGACAACAACACCTACAGTCAGGTGGAAAATGTGCAACTCAGCTACACTGGAACAGAGACCAATAATTTGGTACAATTATTCTGAGCTAAATTACTGCTCAGAGAACTAAATTTACCACTAGTGCCTACCCAATAGGAGCAGGGCGCTACACAGAGAACCTGCTCTCAATCTTTTCTTGGTGGAAATTTCAACAGCAAAAGTCCGATGGAGCCTACACACGGACGGAATTTCCGACAAAAAGCTCACATTGGACTTTTGCTGGCGTAATTTCCGATCGTGTGTACGCGGCAGTAGAGTGGTTTGATCAAGTCTCCACTTCTAATCACCTTCTAATGTATATGGCCAGTTTAAGGATGTTAAATAGATTTGCAGTAAATACCCTGCAGTGGGTGTGCAATAGACAAGGTGAAGACTCGGTCAAAGTTAGCAGAAAATCGACACTTCAAAGTCTTGTCATGTAATCTCAAGGAACGTGTCATCTAAGGTTATGTTAGGTATTGCCCAGCTATGGCTCCTATGTAACATTTGAACAGGGCTATAGTAAAAAGCCCTTGTAGTTGCCAGTGAGCAGAGGGGGATCGTTTACGATCTCATGTTCCAAAGACAATTCCTTTTAAAGATGGACCACACCTCTAAAACACCTGTGAGTGGAGGCCTATTAGAGATCACCTTACAGTGTTGATGTCTTGCTGTCATTGTGCAAATAGGACGTGTCAAATGTGTAACAGAGCAAGTCTGCGGGATGATTAATTACCTATTTTTTTTTTCTTCTCAACCATTAATAATTGATCAGTACTTTGGCAGGGCGATGTGAGGCTAGTGAACAGCAACTTTCCTGAGTGTGCAATTGTATCTGTGCATTGTGGGCAGGATTGAAGGACCTGGAGTATTCGCTAGTGCTAAAGTATCCACTTAATAATGGCAAACAAAATATTTATGAAGGTCCAAATGATCTTCTAATGAGGTCAAGATAATTTGATTGTACGTAGCTACCTAACAACCACATACCAACCATTGATTGGAAGAAGCCCAACGGTATTTTGGTACAAAAGACCATCTAGTTGTTTGCGGTTAATGTGCCTACAAATTAACAGGACTGGTTCACACCAGATGCAATCCAATGTGTTTTTATTCTGCATCAAAAACGCATGGACATGGTTTAACATGGTTTCCAATGGCCCGAGTACACACCAGTGCAGTGCGTTCCAGTGCAGTCAACAAGAGTAGAACATGCTGCATTTTTTCTGAATGGAACTCATCTGGAACGCAGGAAAATGCAATAAACATGTACTGGAACGTACATGTCCTCAATTGTGATGAAGAAAAAGAGAGGTGAAAACAAATGCACTAAAGCGCGTATGCAGAAATGCATCTGGAACACAGAAGTTGTGGTGTGAACCGGCGGTGACCATCCTTTTCATTCCCAAGGACTTTTTGCTACCAAACTAGTATAATTAAAGCGGATCTTTACCCTCTTCAGTCACTGTCCATATTTTTCCTTCTTCCCCCTCCTGTTTTACAATTTTTTCTTTTTGTTTATTTATTTTAGAATTCGCTTTTTTTCCGGCTTTTTCACCCAGGTGAGAATGAGGAGTACAAATGCCTCCAGCCTCCTGGGGTACCACGTCACTCATCCCAGGAGGCTTTAGGGCAATCAATAGCGCATGCACAGCAACGTGTCTGTCTCTACCTGGTTCTTGCAGCGGACCCCCATTGATGTGCCACTGTACAAGTACGTTATCAGGGCTTCAGCTACAAGAACCAGGAAGAGAAAGCCGGCCCCCTGATGATGTAAGAGAGGAAGATGGTAGCATGGGACTGAATGAGCAGCAGTGAAATGGGGGTACTTCAGAGCAACGCTGGATTTGCTAAGCCTCTAAGGCTGGGCATTGATGGATCTTTTTTTTATTTTTTCAATCAGCCAACGAATGGATTGCTCCATCCACATAAGTGAGATGGATGGAGAAATCCTCCCCGCTGTGCCACTGTTTTCTGAATACACGGATACGCGCTAAAACAGATTATTAAGGCTCGGTTCACATATGAGCCGCATGCGGCTCACAGCAGAGGTCTGGTGCGTGCTGGTTCACTGTTTAAGGTCCGATTTCAGCCTGAATTTTGGGCTGAATTCGGACCTGAAACAGACCAAAAGACGCACAGCGTTTTTCTGCAAAACGCACCAGACCTGCTGCGGAGATATGTGAACCGGCTCCATAGAGAGCGGTCAAAATCTCCTGCTATTGCGAATTGGATGCGGATGATCCCCCTGAGGAAGATACGTAATTTCCCAGTATCGACACGCGTTGGGGAGGGGACAGGACGGTGGATAAGGCAGCTGGTCTGCTTTTCAGTGGAGATCTCAAACAAATCCGCAGTGTTTTAAATGCTTTGTATAGAGCGGTGCACTGACGCACCAGGTTCATGTGAGTACCCTAACTAGGGGCTTTTTTTCTTAAATAACATTTTAGTATAAACGATATCACACTGTCAAACCTTTTTTCTACTGTTTGCATATGAGGAGACAGCGCCACTGAGCAGCTTGGGACCCTGCAGTATACATAGAATCCAGAGGTGATTCATATGCGTGATTTGACCAAGCTTAAATGCAAGGTCACACGCTCAGAGGTGCACGGCTATTACCTAAGGGTGGGGAGCACCAGAGTGTGGACACCACAGCACAATTTTGATCACGTTTTTCCAATGGACTCATATATTTAAGTTATATAAGGACTTTTAATGCGATTTGTGCTACACTGATTCTTGCGGTCAGGGTAGCACAGCCTATTGCACTTTATATATTTTTTTTCACCTATTTTTTTTCTCTTTTTTTGTCACTTTTAAATATTTAAGTTATATTGCAATTCATTTTATTATTGCACCAACGTAATGTATGAGATGTGGAACGATTATATTACTATAGAATCCATCAGTCATGTTATAACTTTGAGTTTGTATATTCTGATGAGCTTATAGCATTGTTTTATCTCAGTAGTATTACGATAGGAAACACAGGCAGATATCGTGGCACATACCTCTCAAATCATTATACTATTACACGGCTATATGAGTACGTGATTAGTGTCAGCAGCTGTCCACAAAAACATTTTTAGCAATAGAAGGTAGCTCGCAAGACTTTGTACCCAGTTTAATTCATTATTTGGGCATCCCATGTCCCTTTTCCCCATCCAAGTTCAGTGGCATGTATCAACATCCGTCGGTCCCCAGAGAGCGCACTTTTTCATAGACTACCCGACGGGATCCCCAAAAAATCAATACGCCTCATAACCTATATCTTGTTGGCAGCGAGAATAACAATTGCAAGGAACTGGAAACGCTCAAGAATACCCCTAGAACAAGTTAAGGATAAACTCAACTGGATTATGATTAATGATAAGCTCACTTGCACTCTTCACAATAAAGCGGAGATGTTCAACAAGATCTGGGATCCATGGATCGAGTATATCTCCGCTTATTGAGGAAATCCAGGTGACCCTCTCTCTCTCTTTCTCTCTCTCCTCTCTCTCCCCCTTTCCTTCTCTCCTTTATCTCTCTTCTCTACTCCTTTCCTCTCTCCCTTGTCCCTCTTTCTTTCTAATCTTGGTGATATACCTTTTGTATACCTTGGTTATCGATATACCGTGATAGAACGTTACTAATGAGGCAGGAAACCTTATCATAGTAGGGATCCACGGCTAACCCCAAATTTTTAATCGGGGTCCACTGAAGCCCTGGACCCTCCCTATCCCTCCCCCTAGTACTGGTATATTCTAACGCTACTGGTCTGGGCACTTGCACACATACTATGCCTTACCTGAGGGCTTGAATAACCCTTATGATGATACTTTGCATATGCCTCCTACCTCTGGCCAGGCTCTAGGCGGGGTAAAAATACATTGTCAAAACGTTTAAATGTTTGGCCGAATGTAACCTGGCTATTTGTTCATTTTTTTTTTTTTCCTCTCTCTTTTTTTTTCTCCTCTTGTTTTTTTTTTCCTCTACTGTTTTGTATTTACTTCAATAAAAATATTGCAATATAAATAAAATAACAAAAACAAGCGAAAGGACTGTTCATTGACTGCCAAAGTGTGTCTGAAGTGAATGCCTGGCCAAGCAGGGTGACGTGTGGAACTACTACGTGCAGCGACCACACGGGGGGCACCGCTACACTTCATAAACTGACATCCAGAGGAGAACGATCAGACACCTTATGCCGCGTACAGACGACCGTTTTTAATGTCATTGAAAAAAGCAACGTTTTTCTCGACGTGATTCTTCTCAAGCCTGCCTTGCCTACACATGATCGTGAAAAAAAAAATGCTTGAGCAAAGCGCGGTGACATACAAAATGTACGATGGGACTATAAAGAGGAATTTCCATTCGGATGGCGCCACCCTTTGGGCTGCTTTTGCTGATCCTCGTGCTAGTAAAGTTTGGTGAGAGACGATTCGTGTTTTTCAGCCTCGTGCTCTTCAGTCCGTTACAGCGTGACAAATGTGCTATCTCCATTAGGAACGCTAGTTTTACCAGAACGAGCGCTCCCGTCTCATCACTTGCTTCTGAGCATGCACGTTTTTTTCACGTCGTTAAAGTGAAAAAAACGCGCATGCTCAGAAGCAAGTTATGAGACGGGAGCGCTTGTTCTGGTAAAACTAGCGTTCGTAATGGAGATAGCACATTCGTCACGCTGTAACGGACTGAAGAGCACGAGGCTGAGAAACACGAATCGTCTCTCACCAAACTTTATTAACACAAGGATCAGCAAAAGCAGCCCAAAGGGTGGCGCCATCCGAATGGAAATTCCCCTTTATAGTCCCATCGTACATTTTGTATGTCACCGCGCTTTGCTCAAGCATTTTTTTTCACGATCATGTGTAGGCAAGGCAGGCTTGAGAAGAATCACGTCGGGAAAAACGTTGCTTTTTTCAATGACATTAAAAATGGTCGTGTGTACACAAGATAATGCCCAGTTGTTTGGTAAAATATAAAAGATGATGTTACACTGAGTAAATAGATACCAAACATGTCACGCTTTAAAATTGTGCACAACCGTGGAACGGCGAGAAGCTATTATCCATAGGAGACACTTTAAAAGCCTTTACAGGTTACCACTTTAGAATTACACAGGAGGTCTAGTCTAGAATTATTGCTCGCGATCTGACGTTTGCAGTGATACCTCACGTGTGTGGTGTGATCGTTGCTTACGTAGGATGCCGGACTCATGTGTGCATTTGCCTTTGCAAAGGCAAGGCATTATGCCTTGTACACACGATCAGATTTCCGATGGTATAAAATCCGATGGACTTGTTTCATCAGAAATTCCGATCGTGTGTGGGCCCCATCGGACTTTTTTCCATCGGAGTAAAAAAATAGAACATTTTAAATTTTTCCAATGGGAAATTCCGATCGTTTGTGTGGAATTCCATCGGAGAAAAATCCACGCATGCTCAGAATCAAGTCGACGCATGCTCAGAAGCATTGAACTTAATTTTTCTCGGCTCGCCGTAGTGTTTTACGTCACCGCGTTTTGGACGGTCGGAATTTAGTCTGACAGTGTGTAGGCAAGACTGATGAAAGTCAGCTTCATCGGAATTCCGACGGAAAATTCCATCGGATTTTATTCTATCGGAAATCCGATCGTGTGTACAAGGCATTAAGATACAGTGTGAATTTATTTGTATTTTTTTAAATAAACTTGTGTGCAAAGGCAAATGCACACATGAGTCCGGCATCCTACGTAAGCAACGATCACACCACACACGTGAGGTATCACTGCAAACGTCAGATCGCGAGCAATAATTCTAGACTAGACCTCCTGTGTAATTCTAAAGTGGTAACCTGTAAAGGCTTTTAAAGTGTCTCCTATGGATAATAGCTTCTCGCCGTTCCACGGTTGTGCACAATTTTAAAGCGTGACATGTTTGGTATCTATTTACTCAGTGTAACATCATCTTTTATATTTTACCAAACAACTGGGCATTATCTTGTGTTTTTGTGCATTACAATTCATTAAATTATTCATTTTTTTTAAAACGCTGTGCAAATACCATGAGACATAAAAAATTGCAAAAACGATTTTATTCTCTAGGGTCCCTGCTTAAAAAAATATATAATGTTTGGGGGTTCTAAGTAATTTTCTGCAAAAAATACCGATTTCTTACATGTATGTGAGATGTGTCAGAAAAAGAGTAAACATCCAACGGGGATTGGTCCCATGGAAAATAATAATCCTGATTGGTTAAAATCTTCACAATGCTATTCAAAATAAAAAATAAAAAATAAAAAATTCAAAATTCTGAACCATTTAATTTCATTGTGGCCAGTTACCAAATCACTGAAGTGACCCGCGCTCTTCAAAGCGCTGAGCATCCCTGCCCTAGGACATGAAGTGTGTTACTTGCAGGATCACCTCGAGAAAATAATGAAGACATGTTGATAAAAGGAAAACAATGAAGCTTTCATATCTAAGGTCTGGTAGGCTACGAAATATATTTTTTGGGGGTTTGGGTTTAAATACGTTTTAGGAAACCTTTATTTTAAGGGCTTGTTTACATTTTATTGCATGCATTAGTTTTGCTTTTTGTGCCTTTTTTTTTTTTTTTTGCAGTGGATTGGTGTAAATTGAACAGTAGTATGTTAGGCTATTTCCCTTGTTCTTGATTTGGGGACTGCAATGGGCAGCACAGCTTAATGGTGCTGTGAATGACCCTGAAATCATGATGGCAATCATATACCTATACTGTATAGCTCTTAAAAGAACTATTTATGTAGTGTCTGCTGCTATCTAGTGGTAAATTTTGATTATTGCACAATAAAAATGAAGTTCTTGCATTGCACTTGATAGTTCCATCAAATGATGGAATTGTGTGTATTGTCCATGTATAATTTGTCTTTATAGGTATGTCTTAGAAAAATATCATCGAAAATGCAAGTGATGTGCCAATAGTTAACATTCACATGTTTTTAGTCACAATGAAGGGAAGAAATAATACTAAAACAAAGTCTGTGTTGCATACAGTAGGTGCCGCCGACATTGTATATTCATCGCGATCCTATCGCGGAGATTCTCGGCGACAGGGGTGCCGACATCTCGGCGACAGGGTGGCGACACATGTCGCGTTTGCTGCAATAGCGAGGAGACGCGGCACTGTATTGAGCGGGGATCCGACGTGGATTCCCGCCAATACCAGGCACTGCGTTTGGTATGAATCCTGAGCGGGAACTCCACGCCAATTTTTAAAGAAAAAAACGGCGTGGGTTTCCCCTCCAGGAGCATACCAGGCCCTTGGGTCTGGTCTGGATTTGAAGGGGAACCCTACGCCGAAAAAACGGCGTGGGGGTCCCCCTCAAAATCCAAACCAGACCCTTATCCGAGCACGCAACCTGGCAGGCCGCAGTGGAAGAGGGGGGGGCGAGCGCCCCCCTCCCTCCTGAACCGTACCAGGCCGCATACCCTCAACATGGGGGGTTTGGTGCTCTGGGGCAGGGGGGCGACCTGCGGTCCCCCCACCCCAGAGCACCCTGCCCCCATGTTGATGAGGACAGGGCCTCTTCCCGACAACCCTGGCCGTTGGTTGTCGGGGTCTGCGGGCGGGGGGCTTATCGGAATCCGGGAGCCCCCTTTAATAAGGGGGCCCCCAGATCCCGGCCCCCCACCCTATGTGAATGAGTATGGGGTACATCGTACCCCTACCCATTCACCTGGTGGAAAAAAATGGCAATAAAAACACAACACAGTTTTTTAAAGTATTTTATTGCATAGCTCCGGGGGTCTCTTCTGTCTTCGGGGGTCTCCGGTGTCGTCGCCGCGCTCTCCGGTTCTTTCTTCTGCCGGGCCACCGCTATCTTCTTCCAGCTCTTTTGCTAGCGGGGCCCGGTCTTCTCCGTCGCCTTCTTCTTCTCCCGCTCTCCGGTTCTTTTCCCGCTCTCCGGTTCTTTCTTCCGCCGGGCCTCCGCTATCTTCTTGCAGCTCTTTTGCTAGCGGAGGCCCGGTCTTCCCCGTCGTCTCGCCCGGCTCTCCGTTGTCCTTCTGCCGGCCCCTCCACTACCTTCTTGTAGCTCTTTTGCTAGTGGAGGAGCCGGTCTTCCCGTCATCGGCGTCTTCTTCCCTCTTCTCCTCCTCGATGTTGACACGTCGCTTCCTCTCGCTGTAATGCTGGGTGTTGCGGTGCGCGCCGATTGATATAGGCTTCTCATGACGTCACAGTCACATGCTCCCATAATGTCACAGTCACATGCTCTGGGGCCACCCGGAGCATGTGACTGTGACGTCATGAGAAGCCTATATCAATCGACGCGCACCGCAACACCCAGCATTACAGCGAGAGGAAGTGACGTGTCAACATCGAGGAGGAGAAGAGGGAAGAAGACGCCAACGCCGACGACGGGAAGGCCGGCCCCTCCACTAGCAAAAGAGCTACAAGAAGGTAGTGGAGGGGCCGGCAGAAGGACAACGGAGAGCCGGACGAGACGATGGGGAAGACCGGGCCTCCGCTAGCAAAAGAGCTGCAAGAAGATAGCAGAGGCCCGGCGGAAGAAAGAACCGGAGAGCGGGAGAAGAACCGGAGAGCGGGAGAAGAAAAAGGCGACGGAGAAGACCGGGCCCAGCTAGCAAAAGAGCTGGAAGAAGATAGCGGTGGCCCGGCAGAAGAAATAACCGGAGAGTGCGGCGACGACACCGGAGACCCCCGAAGACGGAAGAGACCCCCCGGAGCTGTGCAATAAAATACTTTAAAAAACTGTGTTGTGTTTTTATTGCCATTTTTTTCCATCAGGTGAATGGGTAGGGGTACGATGTACCCCATACTCATTCACATAGGGTGGGGGGGCTGGGATCTGGGGGCCCCCTTATTAAAGGGGGCTCCCGGATTCCGATAAGCCCCCCGCCCGCAGACCCCGACAACCAACGGCCAGGGTTGTCGGGAAGAGGCCCTCTCCTCATCAACATGGGGGCAGGGTGCTCTGGGGTGGGGGGGCCGCAGGTCGCCCCCTTGCCCCAGAGCACCAAACCCCCCATGTTGAGGGTATGCGGCCTGATACGGTTCAGGAGGGAGGGGGCCGCTCGTCCCCCCCTCTTCCCCTGCGGCCTGCCAGGTTGCGTGCTCGGATAAGGGTCTGGTTTGGATTTTGAGGGGGACCCCACGCCGTTTTTTCGGCGTAGGGTTCCCCTTCAAATCCAGACCAGACCCAAGGGCCTGGTATGCTCCTCGAGGGGGAACCCACGCCAATTTTTTTTTTAAAAATTGGCGTGGAGTTCCCGCTCAGGATTCATACCAAACGCAGTGCCTGGTATTGCCGGGAATGCACGTCGGATCCCAGTCTATCGGCAATGCGTGTCGCTCATCGTGAAAGGAAAATTTTTCCTTTCCCGATGACGAGACAGCTCGGCGCTGGCTCTCGCGACGGAGCTCATAGGGTGTCAATCTCGCCGCTAGAAGCGGCGAGATTGACACAATATCGGTGGCACCTACTGTAGCTCCCAACTGTCCCTGATTTCGAGGGACTGTCCCTGATTTGGAGCAATGTCCCACTGTCCCTCTTTGCTCCTCATTTGTCCCTCATTGTGGTCTGATCTATATAGTTTAGGGCTGTTACTGATTGAAATTTTTGTGTTCGATTAATCGTATTTCTTTTAAATCGATTATTCGACTAATTTCGATTAATTATAACGCACATACAGATCCAACTACTTTTAGCTGATCAGGTTGATTCCCGGTACAGCTACCAACCACTGGAAAAAATGGATAGCAGGATACAAAAAACACACAAAGGCAGCGCTTTTATAGTCTTCAAGTCGGTAACAAAATAAATATTGCACTGGAGATAAAATCGATGTAGCTACATAAACTGTAAAAATGGTGTGAGTAATACCAAACGGTAGCAAAAGCAGTCATAAAAACATGTAGCTAAGTATGATACTGGTATAAAAATGTGTACAACGATACCACTGCTGAATCCAGATGAGGAGGGGTTAACATCAGTCCGTCGGCATGTAGATGTCCCATGAAGGGAACTATCACAACTCCCAGTGGATGGCTGTAGAATCCCAGGTTGATAGAGGGAAGTGATAGAGGGAAGTGTAACAGCCCTTGCGTTTGGCAGATAGTAAGGTCCCGCCGGCATGCAGATATGAAGGCACAGCAAAGGAGCCCTTCAGATGGACATGGCAAGCCCCGCCGGTGTCTGTGACATCACCGGATCTCCGACGGAACTCCCTGAAGACCCGGAAGTTGGCGGAGAGGTGAGTACCGATCAAAATAATTTTTGATCGATTAAAAAAATTAATCGATTAATCGAGGAATTAATAGTTAATTTCCACAGCCCTAATATAGTTGTATATAAAATGCACTTTTTATCTTTCAAAAAGTGTTTTCCAGCGGTAAACCTTTCATCTGATTTCTAAATTGCTGCATTTGTAAATTCCAAAATTCAATAAAGCACTTGTGGGTTTAACCAATCTTGTTTTTTTGTACAATTCTCCTTTAAGGGGGCGTGGCAAGGGGTGTGTCCTTTGTCTGCATACTTTTGCTGATAGATGTCCCTCATTCCTATCTCAAAAAGTTGGGAGGTATGGTGTTGCTGAGGGACTAAAGGCATTTGTCTGGTCCTCTTGGTGAATCATACTATTAGATTGTATCTATGGTCAAATTTTAAAATTACATATTCTCTTTATACATTCTATAATATTTCCACATTGTACGTTGTATTTTAAATATTAATAGCCTACTTCTATTAATTTGAATGATCTTGTAAATTTACTTTGTGAAGATCCCCACACATTTACTTTCTTGAATTCTGTGACGTGTGGTCACTGTGCCCTGTGAGTAGGCACTCCTGTGTCACACATTTTACAGATCCTGCCTTCTGAACTATAGAGGTGCTGAGAGGAGAAGTTTTCAAGCAGCAAAGTACCATGGGATATGTAGGAGGAAAAAAAAGGAGAAAAAGAGAAGCTGCAAAGCATGCAGGGAATCCAGAAAGCTGTGGAAAGACACAGCCAGAAGACAGGCAGTACTCACACCATTAACAATTTGCCGACCACACTATAACCAAAAGACGGCTACAGCCCAGTCGGCTAGTTCTGGGAGGGTGTACATGTATGTCCTCCAAGAACCCTGCCCACTGGGGCAATCATTGGGCGTGCTCTGTGACACAACTGTTCAAAGATCAGGGTAAAGGGCCAATCATAGTGGCCCTTTACCCAGGGCCGTTGGAACAGGACAGGCAAAACTAGCAATTGCTTGGGGCCCCGAGCTGGCCTGGGGCCCCAGCCTAGGGTGCCTGCCTGCTGCCTGTCCTGGATTTCCGCCCTGAGCCGATCGGCGGATTGCAGCCATAGGAAAGGCCGCGGCTTCGGCCTAGCTCCAGAGCGGAGGCCATCTTGGTCCACCCGGCGGCAGCGGCCGAGGTGAGATGTGGGGAGATGTGGACATCACAGGGGGAGATGTGGACATCACAGGGGGGAGATGTGGACATTACATGGGGGATGATGGGGATATTACAGTGGGGGAGATCCCCCTGTCCATCCCACGGTCCCCCTGTCCATCCCACTGTCCATAAACAGTCCTAAACAGCATCTTAATGTTAATGTGAGTGTGTATGTGTTTTAAGTATGTTGGATTATATGCAACAGCAGTATTTGCACTGTAAACCTTTTTTATTTATATAAAGTGTGGGTGAGCTTAAACTGTATCGCTATGCTGTGGTTCCTGTAGGCTGTGTGGGAGGGGGGGGGGGTTGGGGGGGCCTCCATGTCCATTTTGCTTGGGGCCCCCAAATTCCTTCAAACGGCCCTGCCTTTACCATGTGATCAGCTGTGTCCAATGACAGCTGATCACATGTAAACAAATTTGCCGTTATCGGCAGTCCTTTTCTCATGCGCTGTGTCTGTGTGAGGAAAGGACAACCGATAGCCAGCAGGGCTCTCAGTACATCAGGGCAATCAGGGCAATGATCATCAGTGCCCTGATGATCAGTGCAGCTCCATCAGTACAGCTTATCGGTGCCTATCATTGCTGCCTATTAGTGCCGACTCATCAGTGCAGCCTCATGAGTGCCTCCTCATCAGTGCCCATCAGTGTTATCTCATCAGTGCCCATCAGTGCAGCCTCATCAGTGCCCATCAGTGTTATCTCATCAGTGCCCATCAGTGCAGCCTCATCAGTGCCCATCAGTGTTATCTAATCAGTGCCCATCAGTGCAGCCTCATCAGTGCCCATCAGTGTTATCTCATCAGTCCCCATCAGTGTTATCTCATCAGTGTCCATCAGTGCAGCCTCATCAGTGTTATCTCAATAGTCCCCATCAGTGCAGCCTCATCAGTGCCCATCAGTTTTATCTCATCAGTGCCCATCAGTTTTATCTCATCAGTGCCCATCAGTGTTATTTCATCAGTGCCCATCAGTGTTATCTCATCAGAGCCCATCAGTGCAGCCTCATCACTGCCTATCAGTGTTATCTCCTCAGTGCCCATTAGTGTTATCTCATAAGTGCCCATCAGTGCATCCTCATCAGCGCCCATCAGTGCAGCCTCATCAGCACACATCAGTGAAGAAGAACAATTACTTTTTTGCAAAATTTTATAACAGAAACTAAGAATAATATTATATTTTATTTTGTTTAGCAAAAAATAAAAAAAATGATAAAAATGTCTCATGGGTACAGTGTTATATGACCACGCAATTGTCATTCAAAGTGCGACAGCGCTGAAAGCTGAAAATTGGCCTGGGCAGGAAGGGGGTGAAAGTTCCCTGTTTTGAAGTGGTTAAAGGTGAATTTTCAAGTAATCTTATATTGGATTGCCAAATATAACTGTAGCACACGGATCTTTTTCCCCCTCTTACCTTCTCAAGCAGGGGGATAAGACACACCATGCCACATGCCGTGTCCTCTAGATTATAAAGGTCAGGCGGTGTTACATACTTGGGTCCTGCAGTTAGTAATTCCCTTCTTCTGGTTCTCCCCTCTATGTTTATAGAGGCAAGTCTTTATCTTTCCCAAATGAGGTCAATGTCCACACAACATATCAACTCCAACATGAGTTTATTTTATCTTGCTTCCAGGAACCAGAGAGTTGAAGTGAGAAAAAGGTTAGTAGATAGAAGTGGATCAGGCACACTCTTGGCTTCGTCGCCACTCGGCCCGGAGTTGGTACAGCTCACCCGGACAGTCACTCAATAGCACTAGCAGCCGGCGTGATGCTGGAACAATGACTCAGTCCCCTCCAAGGACCAAGTCAAGGAGATCCCTCCTGATCTTTCAACACCCCACAGAGGCAGTCTGCAAAGTGAGGAATCCTTCCCTCCCACAGGTCACCAGGCCTTTCCCGAGTCAGCAATACTTTATTACTCACCCTCTTGTTATGGGATCGATCCTCCCCTGGTTTTCCCTGTGTCAGAGCGGTTACCCTCCCGTGGGTTCCCTGGGACTCCTCTTCAGTTGTAGACCCAGTCAAAGGTACTGGGCCTACCTGGAACTCTGCAGTCTCAGGCTGAAGGTGCCTGAGACTCCTCGATCAAGATGGGGCGCACCCCCCTCTGAAGGGTAGCTCCCTCCGGGCATGGGCCCCGGGAATAGGCTCTCCGGGCATGGGCCCCGGGAATTGGCTCTCCGAGCATAGGCCCCGGGAATTGGCTCTCCGGGCATAGGCCCCGGGAATTGGCTCTCTGTGTAATGGCGTCTGCCCCTTATATATCCTCTCCCGGCATGCACAGCAGGCCACAACCACCCACCAACGGTAGCCGAGAGAGGACATCCAATACCCACTCCATCACCTGTGGTTCAACCCCGAGCATAGGTGACAACACCACCTATATGCCAAAAGGGGAACTGCATAGCAGGTGACGCAGCAGTAAGGCAGAGTCCAAACAATCAAAAGACCCGAGCCAACTATTGCTCTGGTCACCCCTAAATTTAGGTATAGCGGGGTTAAATTAGGGGACCCCGCTACATAACTATTGTTTGTTCTGCTATTACGATTCTGATGTTATAAAATGAAAAACAAAAGTGTATGTTGTGACCATAAAACTCCTTTAAAGTGGAAGTTTAGGTATTGCAATTTTGACATAGTTACATTAGCCCAGCTTAGATAAATGTAACTATGTACAGTATTGCCATACCTGTGAGACCCCAGTGGAAGCTGGGAATCACTGTAGTAGGCACTGTTGCTACAGTGATTGCCACTTGCTTCTGGGTCCCGGGTCAAGCAGCTGCCCTGCTGCATTGTGAACACATGTTTGGAGGAAGAAAAATGCTGACTATGACCCTAAGAACACCATCCCCACCTCAAATACTGAGGTGGAAACATGATGCTTTGAGGCTGTTTCTCTGCTAATGCGACTTTGCCGCATTGAGGTGTCAATGGACGGGGCCATGCATTGAAAAATTAGAACATTTTTCCCTCAACCAGAACACTGAAGATGGGTCATGGATGGGTCTTCCAGCATGACAATGACCCAAAACATGGCAAGGCAACAAAGGAGTTGATCAAGAAGAAGCACGTTAAAGTGGTTGTAAACCCACAATTTTTTATTTTTTTTTGCCAACGACCTGTAAGAGAAAGGCATAATGAGCTAATATGACTAGCATAATAGCTCATTATGCATCACTTACCTTAGATTGGGGCCCCCGAAGCCGTCCTTGTCTCCCTCTTCAGCCGCATCCATCGCTGTGGCGATAGCCGGAAGGTTACTTCCGGGTATTGCGGCTGCAGCCAATCACAGCGCCGCTCCGGGGCTGCGATTGGCCGGAGCAGCGAAGACGTGACTCCGCGCATGCACGCGTGAGCCGTCGAATTCGGCTACGTCGTCGAATGTTGCGACCTAGCCGAATTTGTGAATGGGGTTAACCCCATGCGCATGCACGTGACGTCAGCGTCGCCGCATTTAAATGCAAATATCTCCTTAACCGTGTAGGTTAAGGAGATATTTCATGCACCTACAGGTAAGCCTTAATCTAGGCTTACCTGTAGGTGTTTGTTTATAAAGTGGGTTTACAACCACTTTAAGGTAATAGAATGGCCTAGTCAGTCTCCAAACCTTAGTCCTATAGAAAATTTAAGGAGGGAGCTGAAACTTTGAGTTGCCAAGACACAGCCAGGAAACCTTAGGATTTAGAGAAGATCTGTAAAGATGAGTGGACCAAAATCCCTCCTGAGATGTTTGCAAACCTGGTCACCAACTACAAGAAACATCTTACCTCTGTGCTTCCCAACAAGGGTTTCACCACCAAGTACTAAGTCATGTTTTGCTTGGGGATCAAATACTTATTTTACTCACTGAACTGCAACTCAATTTATAACATTTGTTTAATGTGTTTTTTTTTTCTGGATTTTTGGCTGATATTCTGTCTCTATCATTTAAAATACACCTATGATAAAATGATAGACCCTTCATTTCTATGTAAGTGGGCAAAGGGGGAGGGGTATGCCTATATATCAAGAATAATGTACAAGTGAATGTGAGAGATGACATCAATAAGGAAGCTAGGGAGGAGGAATCTGGTCCTTCCGCACCTAGAGTATGCTGTCCAGTTCTGAGCACCAGTCCTCAGGAAGGATGTACTGGAAATGGAGCGAGTACAAAGAAGGGCAACAAAGCTAATAAAGGGTCTGGAGGATATTAGTTATGAAGAAAGGTTACGAGGACTGAACTTATTCTCTCTGGAGAAGAGACGCTTGAGAGGGTATCTGATTTCAACTTACAAATACCATACTGGTGACCCCACAATAGGGATTAAAACTTTTTTTGCGGAAGGGAGTTTAATAAGACATGTGGCCACTTGGAAGAAAAGAGGTTTAACCTTAAACTGCGTAGAGGGTTCTTTACTGTAAGAGCGGCAAGGATGTGGAATTCCCTTTCACAGGCGGTGGTTTCAGCGGGGAGCATCGATAATTGAAAGAAAATATTAGATAAGCACCTGAACGACCGCAACTTACAGTGTTCTGTCTCAACTACAAAGCGATAAAGTTCATCTCCAGGTTGAAGTAGGCCTTACACAAGCTGGTTTGCTATTATCCCTTGCATCGATACAGGCAGTTTAACTCAATGAATAAACTCACAGTTAGGACGACAGACGATGAATACTTTCGAATGTTCCGTTTAATGATGGATATTCATAGATAGAAAAATGTTGCAGTTGTAAGCCACATGTAAGATGATTAGCATGGAAGATATACAGGAGTAATGACCAGAATCAGGAAGTGGAGGAGATATATAAAGAACTACAGTGAGAGAGAGAGTTCAGCTAGAAAGAAGGGGACAGATCTTAAAGACACAGAGCAAGAATAATCACATAGTGTAACACAACACTCCCCGTCTGAAATCTTTAGATTTCATAACCTTAAATAAAATATATATTTTCAAAAAGTCCAATACTGACGAATGTCCTGGAACCTGTAATGAAAAACATGCAACAAGCAAATAATAAACGTAAGTTCAACAGGATGAAGAACATAAAGTCACAGTATGATGTCTTCAAAGAATTCCAAAGTTCTGAGTAGAACCTGTAGATGGCAGCAATGTACTCCCCGCCGTGCCAACAGCATGGCTAGTCCTTGCACAAGTCACTCACCTGGCAAAAGGAGTACTAACTCTGTAATTGGTCGACTAAAGGTTCGTGTCGATCCTCCCTTGGTTACCTTGACTTCTACCTTCCGGACTTTGTTATCGTCGCTGGGCATAACTTTAGTAATAAGACCCATAGGCCACTCATTCCGACGAACTTCCTTGTCTTTTAGAAGGATGAGGTCTCCAACCTTAAGATTCGGCTTAGATGCTTGCCATTTGTTACGACCTTGAAGGTGGTGAAGATACTTCTTCCTCCAGCGATGCCAGAACACATTGGCTAGATGCTGCACCTGCTTCCATTGATGCCTGTAATGGTGTGACCGCAGCTTCTGTTTTGTACTTACAGAAGTGTGTAGTGAGATGTTCACAGTTCTTATTTCCTTATCTTCAGGGTTTACTAGCCCATAGGTGGTGTCAATAGGGAGTAAGTAAGAGTCCTCACACAGAAACCTTGGAGGTGACAGCCATAAGCTGTCCTGAAGAGCGGCAGGTGACACGGCTCTGGTCCCACAGTCAGCTGGGTTGAGTTCAGTGGGAACGTGATGCCATTGACTTGGTAGAGAGAATCTCTTGATACGTTCAACCCTGTTGCTGACGTACACATAAAATTGTTTTGTTTGGTTGTTTATGTAACCAAGTACTACCTTACTGTCTGTATAGAAGGTGAAAGAATCAATTCTAGTGTCCATTTCACTTCGTATGACCTCGGCAATTTCTACTGCTAGCCCGGCTGCACAAAGTTCAAGTCTTGGTATGGTATGTGCAGGCTTGGGTGTGAGTTTTGCCTTGCCTAGGACAAAACTACAGTGTGATTCTCCATTCAGTTCAGAGGTCTTCAAATAGGCTACTGCAGCAATAGCTTCAACTGATGCATCAGAGAAAATATGAATCTCTCTCTGGTTAGCAGTTGAAGTGGATCCTGGAACATAGCAACGGGGAATTTGAAGTTTTTCTAGTGACTTCAAAGAATATCTCCACCTTACCCACTTGTGTTGATTCTCACTAGGCAAGGGAGTATCCCAGTCTATGTTCTCAGTAGACAACTGTCTTAGTAAAATCTTACCTTGAATGGTAACTGGAGCAAGGAAACCCAGTGGGTCATAGATGCTATTCACCACGGACAGGACTCCTCTCTTAGTGAAGGGTTTGTCACAAGTTGACACTTGGAAGGTGAATTTGTCTTGCTTGATGTTCCACAACAAACCCAGACTTCGCTGTACAGGAGGCACATCTGTACCTAAGTCAAGGTTTTTAGACTAGTGGCATAGTCCTCAGAGTGAAAGGCATTCATAAGTTCCTGGCTGTTGGATATAATCTTGTGCAGTCTAAGGTTTGCTACAGACAGCATCTCCTTTGTTCTGGTGAGAAGATCAATTGCTTCTTTAGCAGTTGGAAAGGACTTAAGTGCGTCGTCAACGTAGAAGTTACTTTCAACAAATTGACGGGCATCAGATCCATATTCAACTTCTCCAGTCTGAGCTGTTTTCCTTAGCCCATAAGTTGCCACTGCTGGGGAAGGACTGTTACCGAAGACATGTACCTTCATGCGATAATCTATAACTTCCTTGTTGAGGTCATTGTCCTTGTGCCATAGAAACCTGAGGTAGTTTCTGTTGTCTTCTCTGACGATGAAGCAGTGAAACATCTGTTGAATGTCGGCCATTACTGCTACAGGCTCTTGTCTGAAACGAATCAAGACTCCTGTTAGACTGTTGTTCAAGTTGGGTCCCGTAAGGAGCATGTTGTTAAGAGAAACACCTTCGTGCTGAGCACTGGAATCAAAGACAACTCTGATTTGGTCTGGTTTGCGTGGGTGATACACGCCAAAGGATGGAAGGTACCAGCATTCTTCTCCCTCCTTTAGTGGGGGAGCAGGCTCTGCATGATCTCTGTCAAATACATTTTGCATAAAGTCCACAAAGTGCCTTTGCATCTCTGGTTTCCTGCTTAAGTTTCGCTTTAAGGAGGAGAATCTACTGATGGCCTGCTGTAAGTTGTTGGGCAATCTCTCTCTTGGGAGACGAAAGGGTAGGGGTGCTACCCAGTTATTGGAGTCATCTTGAAAGAACTCATTGTCCATTACCTTGATGAATTCTTTGTCTTCCATTGAAGGAGCCAGTATGTCATCTTCACTGGTTGCATTAAACACTGTAGAGCCGAAGTCGCCATCATGGCAGGAGAAAGGGCTTGTGTCACCTGAGATACCATGTTGCCATTCGTGGCTGGCTATCTTCTCTTTCACCCAGTAGTGATGTGGGCATGGCTCAAAGTAAGTGTTTCGGCCATTTGGCAGAACATTTGTCTTGAATGACGAAATGTTGGTAGGTCTTTTCATTTTGCCTATGCAGACATTGCCTATGATGACCCACCCTAGATCCGTGCGCTGGGCAAATGGGGCATCTGGGGGTCCACTGACTTGTCTGTGTACCTTGTGAACTCTTAGAATGTCTCTTCCTAACAGAAGAAGGATCTGAGCATCTTTGTCAAGCGGCGGTATCTCATTTGCTATTACCTTGAGGTGAGGGTGATGGAAAGCAGCAGCTGGAGTAGGGATTTCTTCCCTGTTGGCAGGTATCTGATTGCACTCAACGAGTGTAGGTAAGGGTAATTGCAAGTTACCTTTGAGAGAAGATACCATGAGTCCATGAGCCCTTCTTCCAGAAACCTCTATAGTTCCACTACAGGTACCCAAGGTGTAAGGATGAGCTTCGCCTTTTATTTCAAATAGATTGAATAATTCCGATTTTGCAAGTGATCGATTGCTCTGATCGTCTAAGATAGCATATGCCTTTAGAGACTTTTCTGGTTGATCCTTGTGGTATATGTTCACCAAGCATATCTTAGCACAGGACTTACCACAGCGGTCTTCTCCACAAACTTCAGTGCAGGATGAAGAAATGATGGTAGAATTAGGCACTTGGTCTGTATTCTCCCCGCCATGCGTTAACCTGGGAGGAGTGTTGGCAGGTTGTGCAGAGCTGGGCTCAAGAGGATGGAGGGCTTGCACATGTTCTTCAGAGCCACACTCTATGCACTTGATGGACACATTACAGTCCCTTGCAAAATGTTCTGTAGAAGCACAGCACCTGAAACATACCCTAAATGTCTTTAAAAGCTCCTTGCGCTCTTCCAGAGGCTTTTTCCTAAAGCCGATACATTTATTGAGGGGGTGTGGCTTCTTGTGTATGGGACACTCTCTGTTAGGGTTTTCAATCTTCCTACTCTGTTTGTTCGTGGCCAGAACTGTGGTAGGAGTGGGAAGGATGTCAGTCTTTTTCACGGACACTGGGCCTCTATGGTTTCTGTAGTTGCCCTGAAGACTGGTACTCTTAGGAAAGGGTGAGAAGAGACTGTACTCACCGTAGGAAAAACTTGGATCGTTCTTTGTCTCTGCAATTTCCCTGATGAATTCACAGAAGAAAGAGAATGGAGGGAAGGAAACCTTGTTCTCTCTTTTGTATGATGACCCTAGTGCAGTCCATTTCTCTTGCAAACCATACGGGAGCTTGGAGACAATTGGGTTTACCCCTCTTGGAGTGTCAAGGTAACTGAGTCCAGGTAGTTTTGGGTCTGTCTTGGCTAGCTGAAGCTCAAGGAGAAGGTCACTCAGTCTCTGGAACTCCTTGTTGTCCTTACCGGATATCTTTGGGAAAGTTTCCAGACGCATGAACAAAGCATTTTCTATAGCTTCCTGACTGCCATAACTTTGCTCTAGTCGCTCCCATGCAGCTGTGAGGCCTGCAGTAGTATTGTCCATGAAAACCGATCTTAATGGCTTAACACGTGCAGCAGATAGAGGACCAAGCCATTTGATCAGCAGATTCAATTCTTGATCAGCTGTAATGCCAATATTGCTGATTGTAGTTCTGAAGGCACATTTCCAACTTCTGTAGTTCTCAGGTTGGTCATCAAAACTTGTAAGACCAGTCTTTGTGAGCTCCCTGCGAAGCATGTACCTCACAAACTCTTCTGTTTCAGTTGTCTCCGCCTTTATGTGAGATGCTGTTGACTGTATGGTGCTGATTGCGTTATCTTTGACATTGTTGTTAAAGGACACAGGGAAATATGGTGCAGCAGATGCATCCAGGTGAGTTGCTTGCTTGAAGTCAGTTGTTCCAATGGTACGTTGATTCAAGGCTGTACCGATGACTGGAGATTGATGACTTGCTTGAAGCTTGCGCTGATGCTCTGTGACGTATGAAGGCAGGCAAGGTAGGCAGGTAGGAAATGCAGTGGAGTGATTTTGAGTGCAGGAAGTTGCTGGAACCTCTTTAACTTGAAGCTGTGAAGGAGTCTCTATGTAGCCGGGAGCATTGGAGACAATGGAGTGTGCACTGCAGTGGCTTAGGACATAGTCTTTAGTGCGTTTGAGGGGGTCTTCCATATCTGCTATGTTTAGGTTAATGTTGTCTTTCTCACTTGCACCTTCGTCTGCACTGATAGCTTGCTGTAGGACCCTTAGCTTTGCCATAGCTGCGTCATGTTTACACTGTTCATTTAAGGTTTCCATTGTTGCTCTTTGTCGTGATGACTGCGCTTCCAACTCTGCCCTTTGAGCTTCCAACTCTGCTCTTTTTTCTGCATATGCCACCTGCACTTTGCTGGCTTCCACTTCAGCGCGGGCATTAATAAGTCGCTCACTGAGTGTTGAGTATCTTGAACTATGGGATCTTGACGAGTTTTTAGAACGTCTGGTGGAAACAGATCTGTGAGATGCAGTGTCCTGTAACAGCTTTATTTTTGCTTCTGCCTTTAATCTGGTTTGCTGGATAAAACTGTCTCTTTCAATATTAAGAATGTTGACACGCTTTAATTGTGTCATCGCACTTTCTGTATTCATGTTTTGCAAGACATTAGTGAATTTGCTGCTGGTAAGCTGATAAAGCTGATATGAGGCAGAAAGTTGTTTAATGGCGCCCTCTAGTGTCAGTGGTTCACATTCAACAGACACTGTATTGGCTTCAGCAAGGATTTTCTCCCAGACTAATTCCAAGCTATTTGACAATTCAGTCCTTGAAGCTTCATAATTCTCCATTACTTTCCAAGTGGGTTTAACTGAGCGTTTGGGTAACTCAGTTTCTTCAGGAACTTGTGGGGAGGTAGATGTGAGTTCTCATGCAGAAGCTTGATCACTCATGATAGCAGACTGACTGTGAAAGCAGGCAGGATCTGTGTGCTGAAATATGACACTGTGCAGACTGTCTCAGGCTATAAGGCTGCCATGTGCTGCTCTGTCCCTTCTGTCTTGCTATGAGGGCAGTAAATCTTGTCTGTTTCAGTACTGACATGCAGAAATCTTGTAATTAGGCTGTGAAACTCCATTTTTCTACTGTTCTGTCTCAACTACAAAGCGATAAAGTTCATCTCCAGGTTTAAGTAGGCCTTACTCAAGCTGGTTTGCTATTATCCCTTGCATCGATACAGGCAGTTTAACTCAATGAATAAACTCACAGTTAGGACGACAGACGATGAATCCTTTCGAATGTTCCGTTTAATGATGGATATTCATAGGTATGTAGCGATACCCTCAACTTAAGAGAGCCGCAAGTTTTGATTTGGGCCCTGAGTACAGCTTCCCCAACCCCCCGGCAATCTGCTCTACCTGCTCTGGCACAGTTAACCCACAGCAATTTCACATAAACAATCACTTATGCTTTAAATGTGGGTGTGTGGATTGATAACTCAGACTCATAGACAATGTTGTAAATAATAACTGACTTTACTGCTAGTGGTAAGATAAAAGGGGATAACATGCATGTAACATTTGGTTCACAACACATAAGCAGGTCCCTGCAGTTATAAATCACAATACTGTGTGTGTGTGTACCAGCAATGGAAAGGGGACGGAACGCCACGTGGGGCGACCGTTACCTAAACACCCTGTGGTGTGATAACTAACTTATAACTATCTAACGGATCAGGCCTGATCCCTAACCATGAAACTCAGTCTTTGAAGAAACACAAATCTTCACCGGCACAGGATCTGTAAAGGTGGTGCACTTGAAGTATTTAAAACCATGTATTTGTAATCCAATAGGGGGGGGGGGTAATTCTCCCTCACCGGAGATGTTAGGCCTCGGAAGTCTAGTAGGCACAAAGTATAAAAGTAACAGTTTAAAGATGAGCTTTCTCTCGCTCACCACTCCGGAACACTTCCCTCAGTCCGGAACTTCCACCGGCTGTGTCGGTCCTCGTCCACAGCGGCTTCTGCGATCGGATCCCCGATCCAGATAACTTTAGAAGAGATGAGTCTGAATGCCACCCAGGCTCGCAAAGGGGTGGAAGGCTCTTTGGTTCGCTCCACAGGCCCCAGGCTTCAGGCCTGGAGCAGCACAGATCCGCACATGTGTCTCTCTCTCTGCCTCCCCGTGTCCAAAGAGAGAGAGTTAGGCCTCGCCCCCTCCTTATATTCCTTCCCCCCGACTCCTCTCTCTCTGGAATTTCCTGTCTCTGATTAAAGGGGAACACCCCGCTACACACTCCCCCCACTAAAACTCTTTGGTCCCCAAAGATAAACATTTCAACAAAATTCCTGAACCATTTTAGAGAGTGCGGAGTATGATGTTGGTACAGGGAATTGCCACCAAAACTCAGAGGTGGGATTCCCTGTCCCACAGGTCACACTGGCATGAGTGGCCTGCCTAACTGTGCCAGAGAGTGAGCTGGGGTTGCCCTCCACCAAATGAACAGTGGAAGGATTGGAGCACTCGGTACTTCTTCTAGCGGTGGTAACAGAGTCCTCTGAGCTCTTTCCCAATTGAGGGTAGGTTAACTTCATGGGAGGCCTCACGACTCTGCGAGCTCTCTGCTCCCTTGGGACTTCAGGCTCTGGTGCCACAGGCTCTGTTTCAGGAACACTTTCTGACATCGTCACTGGTTCTGGGGCCTCTGTCTCTTCTTCATCTGAGTACAGGCCCAGAATATCTTCCCAGCATTCAGGCACGCCACTGGATGGAATGAACTCTGTAGCTTCTGGGTTCAGGGTCCCATCCTGCATATCCTCAGTGGGTGGAAGGTCTATGGTGGGATTTTCCGGGGTTGGGGAAGGCCATAGCCACTCCAGTTCTCCTCTCCCATCTTCACTTGGTTGAGAAGCCTGTCCACCTCTAGATCGAGAGGTCTGAGACCGAGTGTTGGGTCTGGGAGTATCCAAGATGGAAACAGATTCCGGTAGGTTCCTCACTGGAGGTATCCTGACTGCTTCTTTAAGCGGGAGTAAGTGGTTTCTGTGCCAGGTCTTCAAGGGTCCCACTCTCCCCTCTGGCTTTAACTTGTACACCGGTAGTCCAGGGAGTTTCCTACAAATAACGTAAGGCTCAGACCTCCACCTATCAGCAAGTTTGTGCTTCCCTGGGATCCCTAGGTTGCGTAGCAGAACACGGTCTCCAGGCTGCAGGTCTTGCACTCGAACCTTCAAATCATAGTTCCTTTTATTTCGGGCCCCTCTCTGGTCTGAGGCCGCTTGGGCTTGTTCATAGGCCGCTTTCAAATTATACCTAAGTCTGTCTACATATCCTTTGTGGGAGGTAGCAGAGGTATAGTCTAGAGAAATGCCAAAGGCCAGATCCACTGGCAATCTTGCTTCTCTCCCAAACATGAGGCGATAGGGAGAGTAACCCGTCACATCACTGGTGGTGCAATTGTAGGCATGCACCAAAGTGGATATGTGTTGACTCCAATGCTGCTTCTTCTCTGTCTCCAGAGTCCCAAGCATGTTTAGCAAAGTCCGGTTAAATCTCTCAGGCTGGGCATCTCCTTGTGGATGATAAGGGGTAGTCCTGGTCTTTTCCACTCCCAGGGAGTCCAGTAGGTTCCGGATCAGGCGACTCTCAAAGTCCCTTCCTTGGTCGGAGTGGATTCTCTGTGGTAATCCATAGTGGACGAAGTATTTTTCTACAAGCACCTTAGCTACAGTGGAAGCCTTCTGGTCTCTGGTGGGAAACGCCTGTGCATAACGGGTGAAATGATCGGTTACCACCAGAACATTTCCCAATCCACTCAAATCGGGTTCGAGGCAGAGAAAGTCAATGCATACCAGGTCCATTGGGCCTTGACTCTGTAGGTGGCCCATTGGGGCAGCTTGATGGGGTAGAGTCTTCCTCTGGATGCATCGTGCACAGGAGTGGCAATACTCCTCCACTTCAGCCCTCATACAGGGCCAATAGAACCGGCTTCTGACAAGTTGGAAGGTTCTTTCAGCTCCCAGGTGACCATGCTGGTCATGTAAGGCAAACAGCACAGTCTCTCGGTGCTTCTCTGGGAGAAACAACTGCCATTTATCCTCGGAGTCATCAGAGGGGCCCCTTCGGTAGACCACTCCCTGATGGACCTGTAGCTTGTCTAGCTCCCTCCATAGCAGACGAGCCTCCTTGGAGGGGTGATGTCGAAGTTTCTCTGGACTCTCGTTTTCCAATGCTTCAAAGGCCAATCTCCCCATGGGGTCTTCCAATTGGTCGCACCTCAGCTCCTTCTTAGACAGCTTCGGCAAGCATTCCTCTTCAAGTTGAGTCACCCCGCAGTAGTGTTTTGGGACTCCCACTGTGGTAACTCCTATCTCCTCGGCTCTGGAGCCCCCTCTGGCTTGAAATTCAGCCCCCTGACAAAGGGCTCGCACTCCCTCCGGTGCTACCTGAGTCCAGTCCTCCCAGTCATCAGCCATGGTATGAGATCTTCGGGACAGGGCATCTGCATCCCTATTTCCAGTCCCTGGTCTGTATTTAAGACTGAAGTTGAACCCAGATAATGCAGCCAGCCACCTGTGTCCTGTGGCATCCAACTTGGCAGTGGTGAATAGATAAGTCAGAGGGTTGTTATCTGTTTTTACTGTAAACTCTGCCCCATAGAGGTAGTCTCTTAGTTTGTCCACCACTGCCCATTTGAGGGCCAAGAACTCCAACTTATGAGTGGGGTAGTTCTTCTCCGAGGGGGTCAGACTCCGACTCACATAGGCCACTGGTCGCAGTTGCTCTTCATACTCTTGGTAGAGCACTCCACCTAGGCCTTCATGACTAGCATCAACATGTAACTCGTATGGTCTGGTGGGATCAGCATAGGCCAATACTGGGGCTGTGGTGAGGCTCCTCTTCAGGGTTCTGAAGGCCTCTTCACACCTGGGGGTCCACTGATCTTGAACCGACTCCCCGGGTCTTCTGGGTCCCAAGCCATCCTCTTCCCCTTCAGTCTTGAGCAGTTCATTTAGGGGCTTGGCAATACGGGCAAACCCATCCACAAACCTCCTATAGTAGGAGCAGAAGCCCAGGAAATATCTAAGTTCGGTGACTGTTGTGGGTCTTGGCCAGGAGGTAACTGCCTCCAACTTCTCAGGATCAGTAGCCACCCCCTTTTCAGACACTATGTGTCCCAGATAGTTCACCGAAGACTGGTAGAACCGACACTTCTCGGGGGAAAGCTTTAGTCCCTCTTCACTAAGCCTTCTCAACACTTTCTCCAATCGGGCCTCATGTTCCTCCAAAGTTCTCCCGAAGACAATGACATCGTCCAGGTACACGAGGACTTCTATGAGGTTCATATCTCCGACAGTCTTCTCCATGAGACGTTGAAAAGTAGCTGGGGCCCCAGATAGGCCCTGAGGCATTCTATTAAACTCAAAGAACCCCACAGGAGTTATGAAAGCGGTCTTTTCTTTATCCTCTGGGTGCATGGGAATTTGATAGTACCCGCTCTTGAGGTCCATCACGCTGAACCACTTAGCTCCAGACAAACTCTGTAAGGCGTCCTCTATCCTTGGCGTGGTGTACTGATCAGGGGTGGTCCTCCTGTTGAGAGTTCTGTAGTCAATGCAGAGCCTCAGCGACCCATTCTTCTTCCTGACCACCACTATTGGAGAGGCATAAGGGCTTCTGGACTCTCGAATCACCCCAGTCTTTTTCAGTTCTGCAAGCTGTTCCCTCAGATCCTCCAGATCTGCCAGCGGAACCCGCCTGACTCTCTCCCTGAACGGTTTGTCTTCTTGCAGGCGGATGCGGTGGGTAGCACTCCTCGCACACCCCACATCGAACTCATCTTTGGAGAAAATCTTCTCCCATCTAGTCAGCTGGGCCTTGGCTCTCTCTTTCCAGGCTCCAGGTAAATTCGGGTTCTCCATGGAAAGTTTTTCCCAAACATCTCCTTCTTCACCCGTCCCCTTTACTTCTGACCAGCTGACTGGGACAGCAGGACTCACCTGTCCCAACAGCATCCGGGCAGGGATCTCTATGGCCCTTTCTGTAGAGTTCCTCACACTCACCGGGACTCTTCCCCTGGCTTTCTTCAGGGCCTTGATTGGAATCACTTCCGGTATCACTTCCAGGCCTGAGTGATCTTCCCTTGGGTCGGATTCCAGCATGACAAAGGGACCAGGCTGCTTCCAGGTGAGCTTCACAGTGGCTCTGAGGCAAGCCACCTGTCCGGGCTGCAGCACCACTCCTTCTCTCCCCAGTCTCCACACCTTCCCTATCCCCTCTCCTGGGGTCTTCTGCTCCAACACTAACCGTTGGTAGGCTGTCTTCAGCATGGGATGGATGTTTGGATCTTGATGGCTCCTCATCTTCACCAGGGGGGTCAGAAGTCTTCTCACTAGATCCGTATTGGTGCCTATGATGAGGGACATCTTGCTGGCCCCGGGTGGTCTAGGACACACAACTGCCAGGGTGTCGAACACTTCTGTCTTCCCAGCCACAGAGGGGTCGAATGTCAGCTTTATGGGCAGATAACCATCATAGGGGAACCTCTGCGTTCCCAGGCCCCATATCTCCAGTTCTTCTATCTTCTGTATAGGCAAATGGCTTAAGTGCCTATCGTAGAAGTCTCTGTACAACAAAGTCACTTGAGCTCCAGTGTCCAGGAGGGCCTTTGTATATACTTCTTCCACCTGGATAGATACAGTGGGGGACGGGCCGACCAATTCTTCTGGGTACGGCCGGGTTGAGGTCACTTTCTTCTGAGGACTTGTCTTCATCCAGTTTGTTTTTGACTTTACTCTCTCTTGAGCCCGGTATGCATTGACCTTCCCCACCCTAATGGGAGTACAAACCCGCTGAGGGATGTTATTGTCTCTTGGTTGTAGACATTCCTTCTTGGGAGTGCTAAATTTCTTCTGAGGGGTCTTGTCCCCTTTCTCTGGTGTGTATCTTGGTTGAGAGACCCTAGATTCCTTCTGAGGGGTCTTGTCCCCTCTCTTTTGCTTCCTTCCATTCAGTTTGGAGCTCACTGAAAGAGATGGGCACCCGGTTGACTCCCTCACCGGGGCCCTCTGGAGTTTCCCGCCGGCTGGCGATTATCCATTTTCTTCTTCTTGGGACTGGAACACCTACTGGCAAAGTGGCCACTGCCCCCGCAGTTGTAGCATAGCATCTCTTCTCGGTCCTGAATGGAGGCTGGTTCTGAGGTATTCGGGAACAACTCCTTTCTTGGACTTGGTTTCTCTGCTCTTCTTTGATCTTTCTCCATCAAAGAGGTCAGCATCTCCAACACTTGGGACATTTGTGATTTCAAAGTGTCGACTTCTGCATCTCTTTCCGGGCTCTTGACTGAACTGACCAACACTGGTACAGGGGTGACCTTCACCCTGGCCACCTGCTGATCTCTCTGCAGCGCCTCTTCGTCCCTAATAATTTTTATTAGATCAGAGTAGGTTAGTGACATTCCTCCTCCTGAGGTTTTCAGGTGCAGCCAGACTGGGTCTGAGCGCCGCGCTCCCCTCATGATCTGCTTCATTCGTGCTTCATCTGCATCTTTGGGCAGCATTCCCTTCTTCAGGACGATCTTGCATAACAGCCTGTTCAACCTTCTAACATACTCTGACAGTTTCTCATTCGACTGCTGGAAAGTATGTTCAAATTGGTAGACCATCTCTGTCACCTTCTCCAGCTGTCCAAACTCTTCCTGCAGCATGGCCAGACAATCTTGAGCTGTACAGTTTGCATTTCCAAAACGGAAGCTCTTCACCGCTTCTGCCGCGGCACCTTTCAAACTTTCTAAAACTTGTTGTCTTTTCTGTGCTTCAGGCACCTCCCATGCCTCTACTGCTTGTAATGCCTGTTCCACCCAAGTGTCAAAATCTTCCTCTCCCGCAGGGACGGGGAGCTCCCCCGAGAATGTTTTTAGTCTCCGGTAGCTAGTCTCTACGTGCACTGTGCTTGTCTTCTGACAGTTTGTTAGTAGATCCCCTAACGCCTTTATCAGTTCGGGTGATATGGCCGTGGCAGGTGCAGGCGTCACCGGAGGTGTCGCTCCGTCTTTCCTCTCTGGCGGGGTACGGGCCGCAACTTGCGGTGATCCCGTTGGTGATAGCTCTTTCTTAGTAGCGTGCGCCAGACTATAAGATCTGTTATCCGGCATCTGCGCATATTTGCATTTACAAGCCTCTGGCTTCCCATCTGAATATTCCACTAGCGTATACTGGTGTGAGGTGCCTGGGTCTGACTTCATTAACCCTTCCACCGTTTCGGTCGACCATTCCTGACCCGGAATGTTAATGACCACTGACTGGCTTGGATCTGTCTTAGTTACTTCACACCACGTTCTGATGTCTTTCGGGTCCATGCCGGTAAGTCTTGGCGGGCTCTCACCGCTGTCTCAGTAATCCCGGATTTACGAGCCCCCACGTGTAGCGATACCCTCAACTTAAGAGAGCCGCAAGTTTTGATTTGGGCCCTGAGTACAGCTTCCCCAACCCCCCGGCAATCTGCTCTACCTGCTCTGGCACAGTTAACCCACAGCAATTTCACATAAACAATCACTTATGCTTTAAATGTGGGTGTGTGGATTGATAACTCAGACTCATAGACAATGTTGTAAATAATAACTGACTTTACTGCTAGTGGTAAGATAAAAGGGGATAACATGCATGTAACATTTGGTTCACAACACATAAGCAGGTCCCTGCAGTTATAAATCACAATACTGTGTGTGTGTGTACCAGCAATGGAAAGGGGACGGAACGCCACGTGGGGCGACCGTTACCTAAACACCCTGTGGTGTGATAACTAACTTATAACTATCTAACGGATCAGGCCTGATCCCTAACCATGAAACTCAGTCTTTGAAGAAACACAAATCTTCACCGGCACAGGATCTGTAAAGGTGGTGCACTTGAAGTATTTAAAACCATGTATTTGTAATCCAATAGGGGGGGGGGGTAATTCTCCCTCACCGGAGATGTTAGGCCTCGGAAGTCTAGTAGGCACAAAGTATAAAAGTAACAGTTTAAAGATGAGCTTTCGCTCGCTCACCACTCCGGAACACTTCCCTCAGTCCGGAACTTCCACCGGCTGTGTCGGTCCTCGTCCACAGCGGCTTCTGCGATCGGATCCCCGATCCAGATAACTTTAGAAGAGATGAGTCTGAATGCCACCCAGGCTCGCAAAGGGGTGGAAGGCTCTTTGGTTCGCTCCACAGGCCCCAGGCTTCAGGCCTGGAGCAGCACAGATCCGCACAGGTGTCTCTCTCTCTGCCTCCCCGTGTCCAAAGAGAGAGAGTTAGGCCTCGCCCCCTCCTTATATTCCTTCCCCCGACTCCTCTCTCTCTGGAATTTCCTGTCTCTGATTAAAGGGGAACACCCCGCTACAGGTAGAAAAACGTTGCAGTTGTAAGCCACATGTAAGATGATTAGCATGGAAGATATACAGGAGTAATGACCAGAATCAGGAAGTGGAGGAGATATATAAAGAACTACGGTGAGAGAGAGAGTTCAGCTAGAAAGAAGGGGACAGATCTTAAAGACACAGAGCAAGAATAATCACATAGTGTAACACAACATACAGGGATATACAATGTAGAACTGACATATAATCACACACATAGGTTGGACTTAATGGACTTGTGTCTTTTTTCAACCTCACCTACTATGTAACTATGTAACTTACAAAATCTGCAGGGGATCAAATAATATTTTTCCCCAATCTACTGACTTGAGTGACTCTGTTATTGACCTATGATGTTTTTCAGGACTTTAGAAATAACCAGGAGGTAACACATACACAAGCATCTTTCCCATCTACTATTACCCTACTGTAGTTTGATCACTGAAATAAAGAATACAAAAATGATGCTCCATTCATTTAATAAACATGGCATAATTGGTTATATTATGCTGTATGCTGCTCCAAGAGACTATTGGAAGAATTGGTATAAAACTCCAGCTGAGCTAAAATATTGGCAACCGTACCCTGACCCATTGTGCCGTAAAGCAGCCCTGACTCTAACAAAAGTCCTCACATGCCTGACGAAATTGATGATCCATGGTGTGCTGGCGAATATCTACATATCGTACAGGTTCCAGTGTCCAGCTGGCAGCCGCTACAGCATCCAGTACCTTTAAAGTGGATGGAAACCCGGAATTTTTTTTTTAATTAAGGCTTGCACCTTGTACAGTATAGGATTTCATGTCATCTGTGCCCAGTCTTGCCACGAAGAGTTAATCCAGCTCTGAGCAATCCTCTTATCTTTTTTCTGTAGGATAAAAACTGACACACAGAGTCGGTTCTTCCCCCTTGCTGTGACAGAGAGGTGATTTCTTTATCTCATACACAAGCCTGAGAGAGACATTCTGTGTACTTTCCATCCCCCCTCATTTCTTCTCCAGTTCTGCCAGGATTGGCTGCTCCACACCTCAGCATGATTGGGCATGCTGAAGTCATGTGGTGACTTTTCTGGGTTTTGACTGGATGTTAGTGGTCATAGCAGAAGTTCAGTGTAAGAAATACACAAAAGAAAATGCATGTTGACAAGGGGAGTGTAGAGGTGGGCGGGGAGTCTACTGACATCACGACTCCACCCACCGAGCTCCGGATAACAGATCCACCCACAGAATCTGCCGTTTTTGCAGGTGTCATAACAGACAGAGGGGAGACATTTGACAGATGAGGATACATCCAGGAGGCATCTATATCCTTATAGATAACCACTATGGCAGTAGTTTAGAGAGGATGTGAGTGGGTTTACATCCACTTTAACCACTTACGGACCGCCCGCCGCCGTTATATGTCGGCTGTTTGAAGAGGAATACCGTTGTTATGGTAGCAGCTAGCTACCAAACCCCGGGATCCTCTTCTTCAGCGGGCAGTCCACTATAAGATAAAAGTGGTCTCTGCGGCAGATACGCCCCCCTCCCATTGCTCTCCAGTGCCCTCCGCCGCTTACGAGAGCCGTCGGCAACGGCGAAGGCGATCGCGTCTGTCCCCTTGCTGTGTATGGAGACAAGTGAGGGGAAGATGGCCCCCACCCGTCTCCAAATCACTGCAGGGCGGAAGCGACGTCAAAACTTCCACCCATAGCTCTTAAAGGGACATTTTTTTTTTAAATGACATCATTTTTTTTTTTTACTCCAAATATGCGAGGTCTTTTTGACCCCAGATCTCATATTTAAGAGGACCTGTCATGCTATTTTCTATTACAAGGGATGTTTACATTCCTTGTAATAGGAATAAAAGTGACTCAAAAAAATTTTTTTTTTGCAAAAATAGTGTCAAAATAAATAAAATAAAGTAAAATAAATAATAAGAAAAAATGTTTTTTTTAAAGCACCCCGTCCCGACAAGCTCGCGCGCAGAAGCGAACGCATACGTGAGCAGCGCCCGCATATGAAAACAGTGTTTAAACCACACATGTGAGGTATTGCCGTGATCGTTAGAGCGAGAGTAATAATTCTAGCCCTAGACTTCCTCTATGACTCAAAACATGCAACCGGAAAAAAAAATGTAAACGTCACCTATGGAGATTTTTAAGGGTAAAAGTTTGTCACCATTCCACGAGCGGGCGCAACTTTGAAGCGTGACATGTTGGGTATAAATTTACTCGGCGTAACATTATTTTTCACAATATAAAAAAATGGGTGTCAGGGAAATTCCCCACCTAGTGTCACCAATCTGCGCCCAGCGCGCATGCACGGCGGAACGAGGCTTTGGCGCATGCGCGTGCGCGGTGAAACGTCGCTCCGCCGTTCACGGGTGCGCGCAATGGCGCATGCGCGTGCGCAATGGCACAATTCGCGTGTGCAATGGCGCGCCAATAGGATGACAGGCGGGCCTATTTAAACAAGCTCAGTGACACAGTCTGGTTGCTGGTTTGTCAGCGTTCCTGTGTTCCTAGTACCTGAAAAATATACGTTTGATCTCCTGCTGTGACCCGGACAGGATTGACTACTCTACTACCTCTCCTGCACCTGACCCCCTGGCTTGCTCTACGGACTTCTACCTCTCTCCCAGTGTTTGACCCTCTGCCTGTGACTCGGATCTGCTGTTGTCTCCAGCCCTTCACCCCCTGCCTGTACCTGGGACTTCTTTGCTCAGCCTGCTTCTAGTCTCTGCCTGGACTTGTTTACCCGCTGCTAATTCTTGCCTGGACTTTGTTCACTTGCTGCTGGTTCCTGCCTCAACTTGTCTACTCCTGGTGTTTGACCCTCGGCCTGTTCTCAGTCTACCCATCACCACTAGACCTTCCAGCAAGACACCCCTACCTGCTGGTAGCCAGTGCTCCCTTGTGCCGTCCTCTCCCTGTCTCACCTCCAGGGGGCGGAGTGCGCTTGGGTGCAAGGGTGAACCACTCTCTGCATCTCAGCCTCGGTGAGTACTCGCCTGATATTGGGTTAACTTCACTGTTGTCTTATTTTTTAATTCAAAAAAGTGTTTTTTTTCCAAAAACAAAAAGTATTGCAATGACCGCCATTTTATTCTCTAGGGTGTTAGAAAAAATATATATATATATAATGTTTGGGGTTCTAAGTAATTTTCTAGCAAAAAAAATTTTTTTTTAACTTGTAAACACCAAAAAGAGGCTCGGTCCTTAAGGGTTAAGAGCTTATTCCAGGAACGTGTGTGTGTTGGGAAAATGGACTGTTGACTATAATAAAGACATTTACTGGTGCCTCCAAATTTTCCGCTGCTAGGTCAGAGCCAATTCATGCACACCTGGGAGCTTTGCAAACTTCATCAAAAGGGGAGTTCCAGCCTTTTTTTATGTTTATTAAAAGTCAGCAGCTACAAAAAGTGTAGCTGCTTGCTTTTAATAAACATACACTTACCTGTTCCACTGTCCAGCGCCGCGAGGTCTGGAGCTCCGCTCCTCTCCCCCCTTCTCCGCCGGCGCCTCCATTCATAGTGTGGGCACCTGGCGCCGTGACAGCTTTCGGCTTCACAGCCTGGCACTCACTGCGCATGCGCGAATGGCGCAGCGCTCTCTGAGTGGACAGGCGATCGCCTGGGACCTGTCACGTCCCAGGTGATCACCTACAGGGAGGGGTCGCCAAAAGGCGATATGACGTATCGCCTAGGCGACCCCAGGGCGGAAGGAGGAAAGGGGACAGGAAGTCCCACTCCTACTGAAGTCCCCACTCCCCCCCCCAAAAAAAATGACATGCCAAATGTGGCATGGAAGGGGGCGAGGAGTGGATTTAGCGGAAGTTCCAAATTTGGGTGGAACTCCGCTTTAAATGGGGAACTATAATCACCTTCAGTGCAGGGATGTGGCATCCTGCAGCTCCCTTGAGTAATGAAAAAGAACTGCAACACCGCTCCAGGTGATATGCTCAATGAAGTGAAGGTACGGTGCCCATCCAGACCGTGAGCTGGAAGACATACAGATATACAATGACCGCACTCCAATCTTCAGAAAGTTCAATGCTTTATTTGTTAAAATCCACATAAAACATCAAATATCCACGATACAAGGACAATGGCAGCAAGGTTAACATGTTTCACGATCCAAATTGCTTTATCATAATCCTGCAACTCCCTGCCAGCCACTGACATCTTTGGGCGGCCAACTCCATCGCCAGACGCTGTCATTGGCCGGTCCGAGAAGACATCATGGAAGTTCCATCAACTTCAGCTTTGCTGAATTTGTACAATGAGCTGCGTATGCACAGATCAGTGTACAGGGGCGGACAGGTAGGTAGGTAACTTTAATGCATGTCTCTTCTATGTTTAAAATCCTGCCTGGTTGCCAGTGTTTATGTTTTAGCATAAAGTTCCACTTTAAATTACTAGTATGATTAGGAAGCAGTGTGTAAGGGAATAAAAAGGAACATTCACGCATGGGTTTTCATGAATAAAATTGTTTTGAGAATTTTAAAATGAAAAGACATGAAAAAAATCTGAATAATTTATGTCAGAGGTGATATGAGATAGAGCTATCCCTCAAAACTGGCCAATAATAAAAAAAAAAAAATGGATATGTTATACTTAAGATGCCCACAGGGTGGGGTCATTGCTCCTTTTAAATAGAAATGATCACAAAAAGTATATCATTAAAGAGTACATCATCAATATGGTCCCATATTTTAAAAAAAAATTATACAATAGTGTTAAAACATAGAAAATGAGCTGTCATGATTCCTACAATACAAAGAAATGATAGAATAGATGACAGGCCATGGAACAGAAGAACATTCAAATGTATCTTCATAGTAATATCTGGTCCTTTAACAGAAAACATCACAGTGACGGGCTATAGAGTGAATGATCAGTGATAGCCAATCACATTATGTGACAGAGAGTCTGTTCTTCTGGTTTCCGGTCGTTAGTATGAGACCGGAGTTGTCACCAACAGTTTGGTCTCAGTGCTGGGGGTGTGCGATCGATTGCGCTTCCAGCTCCAACATAGGAACACATATATGTGACACCCAAAAATAAAGTTTGCTTCCTGGACATCGCATATACATATGTGTTACATAATTGTAAAGAGGTTAATGATTGTTCCAAAAGAAAAATAATGTTTTGATAGTGAATAATTACACACAAACATGGTACTTCCAAATGTGAATATACTGTACTGTATTATACATAGGGTTGCCACCTTTTCTTCAAGTCAAACCGAACACATTAGCGGCGCACACCAATTTTTTTTTTTTTGTATAAACTATACATGTGTAGCGCCCATCCCAATTTATGGGACGCTATATGTGTAAATAGTTGGGATCAGTCCTGTTGATTAGAACAAATTGTGCTTCTGCTCTGGGTGTGATGCTGTCTGGTAGTACAGTTCCCTGTTTCCAGGGGGTGGCGCTGTCACTTCGGGCTCAGGTTGAACCACAGGAGGTATTGCAACACTATTGGGTGTCCTCTATCGGCAGCGGTGTGGTGGGCGTGGTCAATCTGCTGTGCCTGCTGGGGGGGGTACTTAAGGGGCAGACGCCATCAGGCGGGGTGGTTGGACTCCAGGGGACCCCTTGGTCCTGGAGGATGTGTGGCGCGTACCCCATCTTTGTGGCCCTCATGGCCAGGGGGTGCGTGCGTGTGCTTCAGTCTCGGGCACCTTCAGCCTGAGGCTGCATCGCTGTTTGGTAGGACCGGCTCAGCAGGCTGGGGCCTACACCTTACGGAGGGATCCCAGGCTGCCCACCATTTGGGAGCCCAACTTTAGGAAAGGAGTCCAGGGGAGGATCGGTCCCAGCGGAGATAGCGACGGTACTGCTGTCTCAGGGAGAGGCCTGGAGACTAACCTAAAGAGGGATCCGCCATCTTTATTTGTGGAGGTTCAGGACATTGATCATTCCTGTGGCAGAGGAATCCTCCTGAATGCATCCTATCAAAAAGGGAAGGAAAGCTTTAATCTGTGCTCCACTCCGGCTGCTAGAACTGCTCTTAAAGAGACTATCCGGGTGAGCTATACCCACTCAGGCTTGAGTGGCGACGAAAGTGTTCTTTGAGTGTTGCGTGCCTGAACCTTCCCCATCTCTGTCGTTTCTACTCTCTCTCTCTCTCTCTCCCAAGTTTTACCTCAAGAAAAGAATAAAACCTTGCTGCTTAGGTTTTACACCTGTGTGGACATTGGCTTTATTACAAAGGGACTTTCGCCTAGACAACGAAGACCAGGGATCTACTCTGGAGAGGTAATTTGCCGCAAGGCCCAAAATCTAACACCGCTCGCCTCTCCGTATATGGAGCCATGGTCTGGTCTGAATAATGTGTCTGAGTTTCAGGCGGTCTGAAACCCGGACGCATGATTCCAAACCCGAACTGCCCGGGTGAATCCCGGACAGGTGTCCATACTAATCATACATCTCAACTACTAAGCTTTAGAAAGGTAATATATTATGGGATATAATATATTTCATCAGTGTAATGTCTCTTTTATTATTTTCATAGCTGTATATTGTATAACCAGAGTACTAAGCAAACAGACATATGTATACAGTAAACTCCTTCCACAATGCAAAGTAAGCATTGTAAAATTGAGGATAAGCATACCGCACTATAAATCAATAACTCAAAGTGCTACTCAAATATGAACAGCATTGTTTTGTTGTTTTTTTGTTTGTTTTTTAGTATAGCAGCAGTTCTGGTTTCCCATCAATAAATAGGGGTCCTTCACCCAATTACATCTATATAATGGGACCTTTTACCACTGAATACCAATAATTAGGTGCTCTTCATTGACCACCAATGTGACAGACCCCTTCTGTCACTTATCACCAATGCAATGAAGTGATTTACACCAGCCACCAATGTATTGAGCTCCAATTTAACAGGGGACTTTTCACTGACTACCAATGTAATGTGAAGATTTACACTGACCACCTTAATAAACATGTGGAACATACAGTATACTGGCCACCAATGTAACAGGGCCCTTCTGTCATTTAAAAGCAATATAACAAAGGCATTTATACCTACCACCGATGTAGTTGTGAAATGAATACTAACCAGTGATCACCAATGTAATAGGGGGATTTACACTGACCACCAGAGGCGTCGCTAGGAGGTGGCTATTGGGGCTATAGCCCTGAATCTAGGCCCCTAGCCCCGAGTCTCTCACCAGGTGCAGTGGTGCCATCAGTGGTGGATGTGGGCGCCGTGCAGATAACTAACATCTTGGCCGTTTTATTTTGTTCTGCCACTGCACTGGTTGCTAGAACCACCCGGCGGCTAGCAACCAGTGATGTCACGTAACCTGAGTGAGCTTGAGGCAGTGGTGTTGCTGGGGGGGACGGGGACGGGCATGCTGCACCCAGATGACACACGCCAGAGGGGTGACACCCGTGGGTAGCAGCACCTACACTGCCCTACACTCTCGGGTCTCGTCGGCTATCTCTTTCAGCAGAGCGGACCGAAGCCGCCTCCCCTCTTCTCTGTTTACATCCACACAGGAGGAGGAGAGCCTGTGTACAGTCCGTGCTGTTCTGAGGTTTGTACACTTTACGATACAGTATGTAGGTGGACATGTCCAGGGGGTATTGGGAGAGGAGAGGGGTGCCTATACTAATGGGGGGTCTGCACTGAGGGGGGAGTGTCTATACTGATGGGGGGGTCTGCACTGAGGGGGGGTGTCTATAATGATGGGGGGATCTGCACTGATGAGGGTGTCTATACTAATGGTGGGGTCTGCACTGAGGGGGGAGTGTCTATACTGATGGGGGTCTGCACTGAGGAGGGTGTGTCTATACTGATGGGGGGGATCTGCACTGAAGGGGGTTTCTATACTAATGGGGGTCTGCACTGAGGGGGGAGTGTCTATACTGATGGGGGGTCTTCACAGAGGGGGGAGTGTCTATACTGATGGGGGGTCTTCACAGAGGGGGGTGTGTCTATACTGAGGGGGTGTCTATACTGATGGGGGGGTCTGCACTCAGGGGGGTGTCTATACTGATGGGGGAGGTCTATACTGAGGGAGGGGGGGTGGTCTGTACTGATGGAGAGAGGTAGTCTGTACCATGCATAGGATGCATTAAGGTGAAAAAACACAAACCTTTACAACCCCTTTAAGCATCATTAAAATCACTGCTCCTGAAAAAACAATTGTTTTAAAAACTTTTTTTTGCATTGATACATGTCCCCCAGGGCAGTACCCAGGTCCCCAAACACATTTTATGGCCAAAAATTTTCATACAAGCCTTCAATGAGGACTTTTGATTTTGCAGGTCCGAGTCCCATTGACTTCAACAATCCCCGCATATGCCGATGTGACAGGCATGTTTGCCGGCAAAAGCACGCTTTTTTTTTGCAAATCCACCCAGTTGAAGTCTTAATTGACTTTAATTGGGCGCTATTAAATGTAGAGCGTCCAGTACTTCCCGGGAATCTTAGTAAATGACCCCCACTGTGTCATTTGCTTTCAGGTTGCATACTTCCCAACCTTTCTGCTTTTTCAGCATCCCTTGCAAGAACCTCCCTTGCAGCTACACCCTGCCCATCCAAACTTTAGCATCCAATCAGGTAAGAACTACGCCCCTTCCCCACTAAACCATCAAAGTTAACCCTTCCCTGACCTGTTACTCCCTTTAGTCATGCCGACCCTCTGCCCATTCTTTCTACTCCAGGTCTCACTTTCATTGTCCAGTCATAGAATGGGGTGGGTCGAGGATGACCTGGAGTCTGATTATTTTTGGCTGAATTATGGCTTTAAAAAGGTGCCCCTTTTTCTAATCTCAAAAAGATTTAAAGCGGAGGTCCACACAAAATATTAAGTTAAGCTTAACCCCATTAGTGCATTGCACAGATGTACCAATGAAGACATTTATTTATTTTTGTGCTGTAATTACCTTGGTATCGTTGTTTTTAGTGGCACTTCCTGCTTTTCACTCCCGCGGGAGTAGGCGTGTCTATTCTTTTTCCCCTGGCGGCGCACTGTCTCCTGGGAGCTAAGTGTCAGCATTCCCAGGAGTCAGTGCGGATCGCCGCCGAGAAATCTCGTAAAACCGGAAGTGACGCTTATCATTATCTGTGTTTGTTTTGTTGCCATCACAACGGGGCAGGAACTTCCGCTGCCGCCGCCCGTTGTGATGGCAACCTGGAAGTTTACAGCGCTTCCCCCGTCAACACTGATCGTGCGTAGGAACGAGTGGTTAATGCTGGGAGCTCAGCATTCACCGCATCCAGGAAATAAATGCTTGGGGGCTTCACAAGCCCACAAGCAAGATGGAACTGGCCAGCATAAATTAATATAACTACGTTTTTTTATTCCAAACCGGACATCAGGGGAGATAATACAGCCAACAAGTGAGTGTAATATTGTACCTATGAAAGTGTCATAATTGCTAAAAAAAAAAAAAGAATGGTCGGTGGACCTCCGCTTTAAACAGCAAGCACAAATGAAACCCATAATATTTTATTTCAGATAAATATTGAATTGCAGCAACCAACTGCGCATAACAAGTGCACAATGGGTTGTCTTTAGTAGTTGTGCCAAGTTGCTATACTGCCAGGTGATCTGGATACCCCTCAATGGCATTTAGAACAACCATGGAAGGCACATTCCTCACATGCCAATCACAGATGTCCTTCTGGACAATGCTGTTTCAAAGTACATGGCAGTGGTAAATATTTAAACAAAAGTGCTTAGTAATGATCACGTGAAAGCTTCGTTACTGTGAATTCCAGTATCTGCCAGGGGTTTCCCCACTTTGAAATGAAATCTCAGCTTTGAGGAGAGAAGTTCTTGTCCTTTATTGTAGATAAGCACATTTGAATGTTGTTAGGCTGCATGAGAAGGAAGTTAAAACGTGGATTTAGTTACCTGCAATCGTTTAAAAAAAAATTAAGGTCACGAACAAATACTTTCTTATTATAGAGTCATTTTTGTTGTGATTGTTTTGTAGAATGCTATGACTACGGGAAGACAAATTGTAGAAGGGTTTTGATGCCTTAAAAACTCCCAGCAAAGTTACAACTAATCACATTGCAGGCCCGAAATTCTGCTAACATCTAGTTTAAAGATAAAAAAAAAATTCATAACTAACCATTTGACTTATTAAGCAGTTCCCCCCCTGGAGCATATATGATCTATTTTCTGAAAGCAGAGGCCTTGTAGAATAAAAAAAGATGATAGATGAAATGTTTTACGCTGCACGATATTTGTGCAATTGGTTATCATATCTAGATTTTCAGGAAAAAAAATACACTGAAATAAATTTTAGTGCACACAACAATAAAAAAAATCCATGTTTTTCTTTTTAAATACAAAATAAAGAGTCAAGTAAATAGATACCAAATGCTTTAGGCCTCAACTCTAGGCATACTTGTGAAATGGTATAAAGTTACGGTACCCAAAATGATCCATAGGTGATGCTTCAAAGGCCTTTACAGCTCATCCATTTAGAGTTAAAGTGACATTACACTTTGGTTTAAAAAGATATCTATTCAAGTACCTTATATACTTGAGTATAAGCCGACCGAATATAAGCCGAGGCACCTAATTTTACCACCAAAAAATGGGAAAACGTATTGACTCGAGTATAAGCCTGGGGTGTCCATCTGCATGCCTCACTGTGCCTCAATTTGCCTCACTGTGTCCGTGTACATGCCTCACTGTGTCCATGCCTCACTGTGTCCATGCCTCACTGTGCCCATGCCTCACTGTGCCCATGCCTCACTGTGCCCATGCCTCACTGTGCCCATGCCTCACTGTGCCCATGCCTCACTGTGTCCATGCCTCACTGTGTCCATGCCTCACTGTGCCCATGCCTCACTGTGCCCATGCCTCACTGTGCCCATGCCTTACTGAGTCTTACTGTGTCCATGCCTCACTGTGTCCATGACTGACGTTTAACATGGGAGTCTATGGAAGGGGTGCCCGGGTTTGAAAAATCGGTGCTCCCCGGATGTAGTTCCCCCAGACAAAAAACTTTGCACACTTATAGAGGAGAAATGGGGCTACATGTGTGCCAAGTTTCGAATACAGGGGACCTACGACCGGCCGGTACCAGGTCTCCAAATTGACCAGAGAAATTACCATTTAACATGGGAGTCTATGGAAGGGGTGCCCGGGTTTGAAAAATCGGTGCTCCCCGGATGTAGTTCCCCCAGACAAAAAACTTTGCACACTTATAGAGGAGAAATGGGGCTACATGTGTGCCAAGTTTCGAATACAGGGGACCTACGACCGGCCGGTACCAGGTCTCCAAATTGACCAGAGAAATTACCATTTAACATGGGAGTCTATGGAAGGGGTGCCCGGGTTTGAAAAATCGGTGCTCCCCGGATGTAGTTCCCCCAGACAAAAAACTTTGCACACTTATAGAGGAGAAATGGGGCTACATGTGTGCCAAGTTTCGAATACAGGGGACCTACGATCGGCCGGTACCAGGTCTCCAAATTGACCAGAGAAATTACCATTTAACATGGGAGTCTATGGAAGGGGTGCCCGGGTTTGAAAAATCGGTGCTCCCCGGATGTAGTTCCCCCAGACAAAAAACTTTGCACACTTATAGAGGAGAAATGGGGCTACATGTGTGCCAAGTTTCGAATACAGGGGACCTACGACCGGCCGGTACCAGGTCTCCAAATTGACCAGAGAAATTACCATTTAACATGGGAGTCTATGGAAGGGGTGCCCGGGTTTGAAAAATCGGTGCTCCCCGGATGTAGTTCCCCCAGACAAAAAACTTTGCACACTTATAGAGGAGAAATGGGGCTACATGTGTGCCAAGTTTCGAATACAGGGGACCTACGACCGGCCAGTACCAGGTCTCCAAATTGAGTGCTCCCCGGCCGTAGGTCCTCCGGACAACAAACTTTGCACACTTATAGAGGAGAAATGGGGCTACATGTGTGCCAAGTTTCGAATACAGGGGACCTACGACCGGCCGGTACCAGGTCTCCAAATTGACCAGAGAAATTACCATTTAACATGGGAGTCTATGGAAGGGGTGCCCGGGTTTGAAAAATCGGTGCTCCCCGGATGTAGTTCCCCCAGACAAAAAACTTTGCACACTTATAGAGGAGAAATGGGGCTACATGTGTGCCAAGTTTCGAATACAGGGGACCTACGACCGGCCGGTACCAGGTCTCCAAATTGACCAGAGAAATTACCATTTAACATGGGAGTCTATGGAAGGGGTGCCCGGGTTTGAAAAATCGGTGCTCCCCGGATGTAGTTCCCCCAGACAAAAAACTTTGCACACTTATAGAGGAGAAATGGGGCTACATGTGTGCCAAGTTTCGAATACAGGGGACCTACGACCGGCCGGTACCAGGTCTCCAAATTGACCAGAGAAATTACCATTTAACATGGGAGTCTATGGAAGGGGTGCCCGGGTTTGAAAAATCGGTGCTCCCCGGATGTAGTTCCCCCAGACAAAAAACTTTGCACACTTATAGAGGAGAAATGGGGCTACATGTGTGCCAAGTTTCGAATACAGGGGACCTACGACCGGCCAGTACCAGGTCTCCAAATTGAGTGCTCCCCGGCCGTAGGTCCTCCGGACAACAAACTTTGCACACTTATAGAGGAGAAATGGGGCTACATGTGTGCCAAGTTTCGAATACAGGGGACCTACGACCGGCCAGTACCAGGTCTCCAAATTGAGTGCTCCCCGGCCGTAGGTCCTCCGGACAACAAACTTTGCACACTTGTAGAGGAAGAGTGGGGCTACATGTGTGCCAAGTTTGGGATTCAGAGGACCTACGACCGGCTGGTACAGAGTCCCCAAATTCAGGGAGATCAGGCGCAAAAAGGTGACTCGAGTATAAGCCGAGGGGGGCATTTTCAGCACAAAAAAATGTGCTGAAAAACTCAGCTTATACTCGAGTATATACGGTATGTATTCCTAATTTAAAAAGGTATCTTTTATTACTACCAGCCTTCTCCAAATTCCTTCTTTTTCTTTTTGATCTGCTGTGATCCAAATTAAAGGGTGGCTATGTTTATTCTCCATTGTCCTACTATATGTGGGAACGTAGCCACCCTCTCTTGTATGTGAGATGGACTATGGGATTTGTAGTGTTCACAGAGCATTGCACGTGACTGCAAATAACATGAACTGCTAGTTCCAAGTGAGGGCGAAAAGGAAAGGTTTGGGACATTACAAGGAGCCATGAAAAATAGATCACAGGACCCGTAAAGCGTTTGTTACCCCAACATTTCATATTCCTCATATGTGCCTGCTGTACCATGTACTTCAATGAAAAAATATCCTGTTTGCTTTGTTTGTGTGAAATCCCTGGTGTTCCTTCCGGTCCCTCTGCTTTCCTATTAAAAACTGACCACATTAAGCAGGAGAGCACACCATGGTCAGTTCTCTAGCTATGCTGGGAACTCAGCCTTCTTTCCTCCAATGATCAGACTTACCCTGACATGATCCCCCTGCACATCCTTTCACTGTGAAGCTCAGTGTACTGCTGTTTCTCCTCCCCCAGCTGTTATGCAGCTGAGAGCAGAGGGAATGTGATCACATGTAAGAAAGGTGAAAAAAGGTATGTAGCACACAGATCCCTTTCCTGCTTACCTCCGCTAGCAGGTGGGACACACCATGCCACATGCCCAGTGTCCTCCTTGTTGAAGAGGGTGAGCGGTGTTATCTATTTTTGGGTCTTGCAGCGAGTTACCTCTTTCCGTTAGTTCTTCACCCTAGAGTGTAGGAAGAAGTCTATTCTCTCTCTTAACCACTTGACCACTGGGCACTTAAACCCCCTTAATAACCAGACCAATTTTCAGCTTTCGGTGCTCTCACATTTTGAATGACAATTACTCAGTCATACAACACTGTACCCATATGAAATTTTTGTCCTTTTTTTCACACAAATAGAGCTTTCTTTTGGTGGTATTTAATCACTGTTGGGTTTTTTATTTTTTGCGCTATAAGAGAAAAAAGACTGAAAATTTTGTAAAAAAATGATTTTTTTTTCGTTTCTGTTATAAAATTTTGCAAATTACTATTTTTTCTTCATAAATTTTGGCCAAAATTTATACTGCTACATATCTTTGGTAAAAATAAGTACAAATTGGTGGATATTATTTGGTCTTTGTGAAAGTTATAGAGTCCACAAGCTATGGTGCCAATATCTGAAAATTGATCACACCTGAAGTACTGACGGCCTATCTCAATTCTTGAGACCCTAACATGCCAGAAAAGTACAAATACCCCCCAAATGACCCCTTTTTGGAAAGAAGACATTCCAAGGTATTCAGAAAGAGGCATTGTGAGTTTTTTGAAGTTGTCATTTTTTCCCACAATTCTTTGCAAAATCAAGATTTTTTTTTTCTCTTTTTTTTTTTTCACAAAATTGTCATATTAGCAGGTTATTTCTCACACACAGCATATGCATTCCACAAATTACACCCCAAAACACATTCTGCTATTACTCCCGAGTATGGCGATACCACATGTGTGAGACTTTTACACAGCGTGGCCACATACAGAGGCCCAACATGCAGGGAGCACCTTCAGGCGTTCTGGAGCACCAAGGCCAATTCTGACATTTCTCTCCTACATGTAAAAATCATCATTTATTTGCTAGAAAATTACATAGAACCCCAAAACATTATATATGTTTTTTTAGCAAAGACCTTAGAGAATATAATGGTGGTTGTTGCAACTTTTTATCTCGCACGATATTTGCGCAGCAATTTTTTTAACGCGTTTTTTACGGAAAAAAAAATGTTTTGTGCTTAAAAAAAAAAAAAACAGTAAAGTTAGCCCAATGTTTTTGCATAATGTGAAAGATGAAGTTACGCCGAGTAAATAGATACCTAACATGTCGCCCTTAAAAATTGCACACACTCGTGGAATGGCGCCAAACTTCGCTACTTAAAAAATCCCCATAGGCGACGCTTTAAATATTTTTACTGGTTACATGTTTTGAGTTACAGAGGAGGTCTAGGGCCAAAATGATTGCTCTCGCTCTAACGTTCGCAGAGATACCTCACATGTGTGGTTTGAAAACCGTTTTCATATGTGGGCGGGACTTACGTATGCGTTCGCTTCTGTATGCGAGCTCACGGGGACAGGGGCGCTTTAAAAAAAAATAAAAATTTTATTCTTCATTTTACTTTATTTATTTTAGTTTGACATGTTTTTCTGCCCTAAACATTTTTTTGATCACTTTTATACCTATTACAAGGAACGTAAACATCCCTTGTAATAGGAATATGGCATGACAGGTCCTCTTTACAGTGAGATATGGGGGGGGGGGGTGTCAATAAGACCCCACATCTCACCTCTAGGCTGGGAAGCCTGAAAAAAATACAAAAAAAAAAAACAACAATCCTGGCTTTGATCGTAGCGGTGAGTCGGTAGAAGCACCGGAGGGCGGCGGGGGGGGGGGGGGGGACACATCCCCTCTCGCCTCCCGTAAGAATGATCAAGCGGCGGAACAGCCGCTATGATTGTTCTTATGGTGTAGGGAATCGCCGGCTGAAAAAGCTAATATCTGAATGATGCCTGTAGCTGCTCCCATCATTCAGATATCCCCGCACAAAGTCAAGGACGTCATATGACGGCCGGAGGGCGGGAAGTGGTTATTGCAGAGTATTGCCGGGCATTGCGGAGTATTGCGGAGTATTGCCGGGCATTGCGGAGTATTGCCGGGCATTGCGGAGTATTGCGGACTATGGCAGGGTATTGGTGTATGGCAGGGTATTGCGGTGTATGGCAGGGTATTGCACGGGTATTGCACAGGGTATTGTGGAGGGTATTGCACAGGGTATTGTGGAGGGTATTGCAGAGTATTGTGGAGGGTATTGCAGAGTATTGTGGCGGGTATTGCAGAGTATTGTGCAGGGTATTGCAGAGTATTGTGCAGGGTATTGCAGAGTATTGTGCAGGATATTGCAGAGTATTGTGCAGGGTATTGCGCAGGGTATTGCAGAGTATTTTGCAGGGTATTGCAGAGTATTTTGCAGGGTATTGCAGAGTATTTTGCAGGGTATTGCAGAGTATTGCACCAGGGTATTGCAGAGTATTGCACCAGGGTATTGCAGAGTATTGCACCAGGGTATTGCAGAGTATTGCACCAGAGTATTGCACCAGGGTATTGCAGAGTATTGCACCAGGGTATTGCAGAGTATTGCACCAGGGTATTGCAGAGTATTTCGCAGGGTATTGCAGAGTATTTCGCAGGGTATTGCAGAGTATTTCGCAGGGTATTGCAGAGTATTGCACCAGGGTATTGCAGAGTATTGCACCAGGGTATTGCAGAGTATTGCACCAGGGTATTGCAGAGTATTGCACCAGGGTATTGCAGAGTATTGGCAGGGTATTTTGCAGAGTATTGGCAGGGTGTATTGCAGAGTATTGGCAGGGTATAGCACAGGGATGGCTGAGCAGGGATGGATGGATGGATGGATCTGTGACTGCAATTGTCACAGATCCAGCCCACAGTGCTGCTGCTGCCATCCGCTCCCTCCCCCTCCCCTCTCACACTGTACCGATCGGTACAGAGAGGGGAGGGAGGAACCGGCGTCATCAAATGACGCCGGTCTGTTTACAAGTGATTGCTCCGTCATTTGACGGAGCGATCACGTGGTAAACGGCCGCTATCAGCGGCGATTTACCGCGATTCGTGATCCGCCGGGTCCTCTGGACCCGGCGGTCACGGAGTTTCCCGTATGCGCGCCCCAGGGGGCGCGCGGGAGCGCGATTTTGGGAGGACGTTATATAACGTCCTCCCAGAGTTAAGCAACCACCTTGTCGACGTTATTTGTCGGCAGGTGGTTGTTAAGTGGTTAAGGAAGGCCAATGTCCAGACAGTATCAAACCCAATAAAAAGGTTTATTTTGCTTTCGTTAAGAACTTGACAGGAAAAGTTGTAGATAAAGAGGAGTGAACAGGGAGGCAGGTTCAGGCACGCGGCACTTAACTATCACTCATCGCCACTCAGGCCTGAGTGGGTTTTGCTCACCCGGATAGTCCCCCTAAGAGCAGTCCTAGCAGTCGGTGTGGAGCACGGAACATTTCCTTGTGGTTTTTTTACTGATACGATCAGGAGACAATCTCTAAATCCCGAACTTCCCAGTCTAGTAACACTTGAGTCCTTAGGTGCCAATGGGGCACGTTACTAGGCTTGTGGCAGACTACGGAATCCTTCCCTCAGATAGGTAACCAGGCCTCTCCCGAGACAGTGACTTCTCTCACCGATCCCCTTGGGTAGATCCTCCGCTGGTTGCCTCTCCTTCACCCCTCACTTGGGTACCCTGGGATTTCTCTTTGGGTGTAGACCCCAGCCAAAAGGTGCTGGGCCTACTTACAGCAATGCAGCCTCAGGCTAAAGGTGCCTAGGGCTGGTACACACACGCACCCCTGACCTGGAGGGCCGGGAGGCGCGAACTGCTCCCGAATAATGGCGTCTGCCCCTTATGTATCCTCTCCCAGCATGCACAGCTGGTAGACCACACCCACTGCATGGCTGCCGAGAGAGGACACCCAATAACGCTGCAACGCTACCTGTGGTTTGACCTGAGCCTGGGACTGCAGTGCCACCCACAGGCCACAGGGAACTGTACTGCCAGGCAACATTACCTCAGAGCAGAAGCCAGTTTTTGAAGAATTCGACAGCCTGAGTCCAACTATGGGCTCAGGCTACCCCCTAAATTCAAGCATAGTGACCCCCAATTATTGGGGGGTCCGCTGCACGTATTAATAATGTTTTTTTATATATCCATGTACAGATGTTTTGCCTTTCATTTGTATTTTAAACTGAATGGGTTGTTTTACAAGGTGATCATTTACAATCACTTTAAGTAGTGGATGTGTATAGATGATTTTTGGAGAATAAGGATAGAGTTATTTCTCTCACTCCAGTGTGTGTGACACTCGAAATGTGTTCTGCAATTGATGTTTACTTTCATGTGCAAGCCCTACGTGGGCTTTATTTTTTTATTTTCATTTTATTTTATTTATATTTGTATTTTTATCACTGATTTTTTTTCTACATTTAACTTGATTGTTATCACAAGGAGGCTGTAAAAGTATTGGGCAGGTGACAGGTTCCCCTTATGGAGACATTTGGGGGTCTATTAGACACTGACTAGTCCTGGATTTGTCTCTCACTCTGGGGTGTCAGGTGGTAGAATGAGTATACCACAGCCCCTGAGCTAAAACATTTTAGGAACCCCTGCTTAAGGTCAGGTTATCAGCGTTCTAAATTTAGGGGTCCTCAAATATGGCTCCTGAAAGTTCTTTATTTAAAAAAAAAAAGCCCCATGACACAAGTCAAGCATCAACCATGTCATCCAGCAATGCAGATATAGGTCAATCACAATGCCCAACGCTGCTGACCAGTCGAATGAAAAAAGCCCCATCATCCAGCATGGCTACGACATGACATCATCACGCACATATGCAGGAGCTCGGCGTGGGTGAGAAACTAGCAGCCCTAGCCTGCTACATAGAAATAAGCACTGAAGAGATATATTTTAGGATATTTCTGGATGTTTTTGGTTTCACTGGCTTATTTGTGAAGTTTTTATTAAAAGCTAAATCATTACATACTGTCACGATGGATCTGTACCATTTCTTTCCCTGATGGTAATGATGGAGGTAATTCATACTGAGGTGAAATTTACATCTGGATATCACTCATACACTGTTGACCATTTTATAACTTAATGGTCCATATTATGTCCTCTTTTAGTGGTGGTCCATGGTGGTGGAGTCACTCATCCACATTGGGAGTAATATATTTAACATTGTTGACTATTTATGATTAAATGGTCCTCGCCAGTTGGTAAGAGGCTTATTCTACCGGGGTGTTTGGTGATAGAAAACTGGTCTGCACTTGGATGAAGGAAGAGCAAAAAGCACTTTGAAGTCAATATATTAACTGTTTATTTAATATTGTGCAGAATTTTATGTGTAGCGGGGTCTCCTTTAAGACTCTCAGGACTACCTTACCCAGAACCCCATTCGGCATCCAGGATGCAATGTTTCCACCCCAGAGACTCATGGGTGGGGTTATATCAGGAGGAGGCAAGGCTGCGCTCGGCCTCTTTGGGACACGAGACATCAGTGGAGAGATCTTCCTGTGCGGATCCGCTGTGGTGCAAGGCCTGAAGCCTGGGGCCTTGCGCTGCTACCCAAAAGAGCCTTCCACCCCATTGCGAGCCTGGGTGGCATCTGACTCGGTTTCCTCAACCGCTGCTGAGCCGGAGACCAGACCGCTGCAGACGCTGTGTGTGGAGACACAGCAGGTGGAAGTTCCCGGACTGGGATCGCGTCCGGAGGGGTGAGCGAGCACATGCTCAATCCAAATACTGTACCATATTGTTAGGCCTACAGACTGCCGTGGCCCACCAGTTCATATTTAAGTCTCCACTGGAGATCCATAGCAGAACTGAGTCGAACGGATCTCTAGTGGAGTGTTCTGTGTTGGCATTTTTACCCTTTGGATTACAAATGTGTTCCTGAAATGTGCACCACCGTTTAAAGACTTGCATGTGAAGAATTCATCCCCTAGAGACTGAGTTATAGGGTCAGGCCTGGCCGGCCAGATAGTTTATTTAGTTGCTGCGCCATAGGGCGCATAGTGAAATACTGTTACATGTGGCGCGTGTGCGCCATATCTTACTAGTTATAGTGTGTCTATTGCTGCAGGGCTCTGCAGATAGATTTATGTGATTTGTTACAACTGTTTATTTTTATTGCCAGCAGAAAGTAAACTCGTTACTCTTCTATCATTGCACTGGTGTCTGAATTTAACCATAGAGCATAAGATATATATATATATTACCCTAGACTAACTGTGTCAGAGTGGGTCGGGTAAATTGCCGGGGGTTGGCGGAGCTGTCTTCAGGGCCCAAACTAAATCTGCGGCCCTCTTAGCTGAAGGTATCGCTACACGTGGGGGTTCTCATCCGGGATCCTGATACAGCAGGTGAACGCCAGAAGTGCCGGCATGGACCCCATGGACCCGCAAGCAGTAGAAGCGTGGTGCAAAGCCTCTAGGGCAGAGCCAAACCAGTCGATAGTCATCAGCCTCCCAGGGGAGGAATGGTGGACTGAGACGGTAGAGGAGTTAATGAAGTCAGTGTCCCCAGATCACACACCGTGGGTGACGGAGATAAAGTCAGACCCAGACATCTCATATCAGTATGCACTAGTGGAGTACTGGGACGGGATGCCAGAGGCTTGCAAGCGCAAGTGTGTGCGGACGCCAGACAACAGAACCTATAGGTTGGCGCACGCAGTAACTGTAAAAAAGGAGCCTTCACCAACGGGATCACCGCAGGCTGCGGCCCGTACCCCACCTGAAAGAGGAGACAGGGTGACACCTCCGGTGGTGCCTGCACCTTTTACTGCTATATCACCATAACTGATAAATGCAATAGGGGATCTGCTAACCAAGTGTCAGAAGACAAGTACGGTGCATGTAGAGACTAGCTACCGGAGACTAAAGACATTCTCAGGGAAGCTCCCTGTCCCTGCAGGGGAGGAAGACTTCGATACTTGGGTGGAACAGGCATTACAAGCAGTAGAGGCATGGGAGGTGCCTGAAGTGCAGAAGAGGCAACGAGCGATAGAAAGCCTTAAAGGCGCAGCAGCAGAAGCAGTGAAAAGTTTTCGGTTTGGGAATACAGACTGCAAGGCTCAAGACTGTCTAGCCATGCTACAGGAAGAGTTCGGTCAGTTAGAAAAGGTGACAGAGATAGTCTACCAATTTGAACATACTTTCCAACAGCCGAATGAAAAGCTTTCAGAGTATGTCAGAAGACTGAACAGGTTGCTGTGTAAGATTGTCTTAAAGAAGGGAATGATGCCCCAAGATACAGATGCGGCAAGAATGAAGCAAGTCTTAAAGGGAGTGTTGCACTCGGATCCAGTCTGGTTGCACCTGAAAACCTCGGGAGGAGGAATGTCACTGACTTATTCTGATTTGATAAAAATCATCAGAGATAAAGAGGCACTGCAGAAGGATCAGGCAATGATAAAGACAAGTCATGCTCCTACACCAGTGATAGTCAACTCGCTGATGACTCCAGAAAGAGGCTCAGAAGTGGACACTTTGAAATCACAAATGTCTCAGGTGTTAGAGATGCTGACCTCTCTGATGGCGAAAGACACGCAGGGTCCAGAGAAAGAGGTAGCAAGGAAGGAACTGTTCCCAGTTGCTTCGGCACCCGCATCTCTGCAAGACTGGGGAGACATAATCTGTTTTAACTGTGGGGGAGTTGGCCACATTGCAGCTACATGTTCCAGTCCCAAGAAGAAGAAAACAGATAACCGCAAGCAGGCGGGAAACTCCAGAGGGCCCCGGTGAAGGAGTCAACCGGGTGCCCATCATCTTCAGTGAGCTCCAAGCTGAATGCGAAGCAGAAGAAAAGAGGAGACAAAACCCCTCATAGGAAACACAACATTCCTCAACAGAGATACACTCCATAGAAACGGGGCAAGACCCCTCAGAAGAGGCACAGCATTCCCCAAAGGGGATGCACACCTAAGAAAAACAATAATATCCCTCAGCGGGTCTGTACACCCATTGAAAGGAGGGAAATCAATGCATACCAGGCTCAAGAAAGACTAAAGTCCAAAGGGAATTGGACGAGAAAGAGTCCGAAGGGAAAGGGCCAGAAGGAGGCGACCCCTGCCAGGCCATATCCGGAGAAACTGGTGGGCCCATCTCCTATAGTGCCCATTCAAGTGGAGGGAGTCTACACCAGAGCCATCTTGGATACTGGGGCACAAGTGACCCTATTATGCAGGGATTTCTACGATAAGCACTTGAGTCATCTGCCCATCCAGAAGATAGAGGAACTGGAAATATGGGTATCAGAACCCAGAGCTTCCCCTACAATGGCTATCTGCCCATCAAGATGACCTTTGACCCATCTGTGGCTGGGAAGGCCGAAGTGTTTGACACTCTGGCGGTTGTGTGCCCTCGGCCGCCTAATAGGGACAAACACGGACCTGGTCCGGAGACTCCTGACCCCTCTAGTGAAAGAGAAGGGGCAAGCGGCCACCAAGATCCACCCCATGCTGAAGACGGCCTACCAACGGCTGGTCCTGGAGCAGAAGACCCCTGGAGAAGGGATAGGGAAGGTGTGGAGACTTGGAAGAGAAGGGATAGTGTTGCAGCCCGGCGAAGTAACCTGTCTCAGAGCCACTGTAAAGCTTACTTGGGAGCAGCCTGGACCCTTTGTCGTGCTGGAGTCCGACCCAAGGGGAGAGTTCTCAGGTCTGGAAGTGATACCAGAAGTGATTCTGCTGAAGGCCCTGAAGAAGGCCCATTGTAGAGTTCCGGTGAGTGTTAGGAACACTACAGGTGACCCCATGGAGATCCCAGCCAGAATGCTGCTGGGCCAGGTGAGCCCTGCTGCCCCGGTTACCCTGTCAGAAGTCAAGGGGATGGGTGTGTAGCGGGGTCTTCAAAGTTAGTGGGATACACCTGGGGGTAGAGAGACCCAGGTGTGTAATTATGTCAGGGATTAGACCCCTTTGCTTATTCGTGGAGGATTGGGTGGTGTAATATTCTCTTTGACCAGTGGGTGTCAGTGTACCTGCTGGCTCGAGGTAGAATCGCTATCACAGTGTTACCCTTTTTTTGGTTCCTTCCTGGCGATGGTACGGCTGGGGCGGGGAACCCGCCGTGGTGTCGATGGGAGGATATAAAAGGGGGAGACGCCCACGCCACGAGGTCGTCGTCGCCTGTCTGTTGTTCTTGTGGGAGGGGGTCACCCCTTCACGCACCCAGGCACCTTAGGCCTGGGTGCGGGCGGTTCAAGGTTCCGGCCTAGGCGCCCAAGGCCTGGTCGGAACGAAGATGGAGTCCATCCCGGGCACCTTCAGCCTGGGGTGAGGTACTATTAAGGAGGCCTGGGACCCGGTGACTCCGACTGGGTCCCGCAAGGGTGAAGTTGCTCCAGGGCGCCCCTTGCGAGGGGACCCGCATCTGAGGTGAGGAGGCTGGTGGGGGGTCACCCGTCCGAAGACCCGGTGTAGCGTCAACCCGGTGACGGATGGGCCTTCAGTAACTCCCTTGGAGGACATCTTCCCCTGATATGGGCTTCAGCGCAGCGGAGGAGCTTCCATCAAGACTCCTGCAACCCCTGGTCATAGCACAGGGAGTGTAGGGACTAGGAACCTGTACAGTGCCTCGACCTGCTTCCCCATCGTATCATGCCGTTGCATTTGACTGTATGTGGAGATACGCAATAAACCTGAGTTTGGACTTTGATGGGTGTATGGACTCTGTTGATGGGAACAAAGGGAGATTCTGGCACGGAAGGACTGACCCTCATAACCAGCACACATTTGGCCCGAGGAAAAGATTGATATTGGCCTTCACCTCACCCACATGCATGGGGAGGACATGGGCCGTAGCGCACCTCACTCTGTCGCTCGATATACCCCTAGCTAAAGAGGTCGGGGTGAGGAGGCCGCTACAGGTGAAAGAGGAGATGATTGGGAGAAGCTGTCAATGGAAAACCCAAATCTGCCCAAGGCTTGGAAAGAGAGAGCCAAGGCCCAGTTGACCAGATGGGAGAAGATCTTCTCCAAAGATGAGTTTGATGTGGGGTGTGCAAGGAGTGCCACCCATCGAATCCGCCTCCAGAGACAAGCCCTTCAGAGAGAGAGTCAGGCGGGTCCCACTAGCAGATCTGGAGGATCTAAGGCAGGGGTGTCCAAACTTTTTTCAAAGAGGGCCAGATTTGATGAAGTGAACATGCGTGAGGGCCGACCATTTTGCCTGACATTCTGTGAACCATTAAATTCGGTCTAAGTGTGTTCGTTCGAGCACTAATACACGGCCCAACAAGAATTATCTTGCCTTTGTGGCTGTGTGTGGTGAAGAGATTAGCTTAGGCGTGTTATTTGGATATACCGTATTTATCAGCGTATAACACGCACATTCAGTTTAAAAAATCTTTAATTTTAAATAAAGAACTGTGAATCAAAATAAGGGTCACTGCCCATCAATACAGGCTCACAAGTGCCATAAATGCAGCACCCCCGTTGCCCTGAATGCAGCACCCCCGTTGCCCTGAATGCAGCACCCCTATTGCTCTGAATGCAGCACCCCCCTTGCCCTGAATGCAGCACCCCCCTTGCCCTGAATGCAGCACCCCCCTTGCCCTGAATGCAGCACCCCCTTGCCATGAATACAGCACCCCCTTGCCATGAATACAGCACCCCCTTGCCATGAATACAGCACCCCCCTTGCCAGGAATGCAGCACCCCCTTGCCAGGAATGCAGCACCCCCCTTGCCAGGAATGCAGCACCCCCCTTGCCAGGAATGCAGCACCCCCCTTGCCATGAATACAGCACCCCCCTTGCCATGAATACAGCACCCCCCTTGCCATGGATACAGAACCCCCCTTGCCATGGATACAGCACCCCCCTTGCCATGAATACAGCACCCCCCTTGCCATGAATACAGCACCCCCTTGCCATGAATGCAGCACCCCCCTTGCCATAAATACAGCACCCCCCTTGCCATAAATACAGCACCCCCCTTGCCATAAATACAGCACCCCCCTTGCCATAAATACAGCACCCCCTTGCCATGAATACAGCACCCCCTTGCCATGAATACAGCACCCCCCTTGCCATGAATACAGCACCCCCTTGCCATAAATACAGCACCCCCTTGCCATAAATACATCACCCCCTTGCCATGAATGCATACTCACCATTGCAGCCTGATTTATGGACAGCTACAGCCTTGGAGGAGACAGGGAGGGGGCGGGACGAGCACCGACAAACATACAGGAGAATTTCCTGTTTTATCGGCTGCCTCTTTAATCGAAAGTCCCGCCTCCTGTGATGGACAGAACAGTCGTCCAATGGCAGCGCAGGAGACGGGACTTCCTGTCGCTGTGTAAACAGGGAACACTCCTGTATGCACGGCGCTCGTCCCACCTCCTCCAAGCAGCAGCATGTAATCTTTTGTGGCCCCCGGCGCTCAGGGATTCGTTGGGGGCCACAAAAGACATACATGTCAAAATGATCAGGCGGGCCGTCCGAAACCGGAACGCGGGCCGCGATTGGCCCACGGGCCGGACTTTGGACATGCCTGATCTAAGGGAACAACTCGCAGAGCTCAAGAGGACTGGTGTGATCCGGGAGTCTAGAAGCCCCTATGCCTCCCCGATAGTGGTGGTCAGGAAGAAGAATGGGTCGTTGAGGCTATGTATAGACTACAGGACTCTCAACAGGAGAACCATCCCCGACCAGTACACCACTCCGAGGATAGAGGACACTTTACAGAGTCTGTCTGGAGCCAAGTGGTTCAGCGTTATGGATCTCAAGAGTGGATACTACCAGATCCCTATGCACCCGGAAGACAAGGAGAAGACAGCCTTCATAACCCCAGTGGGGTTCTTCGAGTTTGATCGAATGCCTCAGGGACTGTCTGGAGCTCCTGCTACCTTCCGCTAACGTCTCATGGAGAAGACTGTAGGAGACATGAACCTTATTGAAGTCCTTGTATACCTGGACGATGTCATTGTCTTTGGGAGAACCCTGGAAGAACACGAAGAGAGGCTGGAAAAAGTGTTGAGAAGACTCAGTGAGGAGGGACTCAAGCTTTCGCCTGAGAAGTGTCGGTTCTACCAGTCTTCTGTGAACTATCTGGGCAGTGTTGCCAACCGTACGTTAATTTACGTACAGCATGTAAATTTAACCCCCTTTTTCGGGTGTACGTAAAGTCCGTTGTGGGCATCGGCTGCCCATAAAAAAGATGGCCGTGAGCCGACCATGCAATTGCGCATGCGCCGTTGCGAAGCCGGCCGGACTCGGGAAAGCTCGTATGCGTTCGGCCGAGCGGCGCATGCGCAGTAACGTAATGGCGCGGCGCCATTTTTGAATAGAGTTTCAGCCAGGACGGGACTCAGGAGTGCTCGCGGGGCGGGCTACAGTGTCTCACAGTCGCCGACGCCGTAGGAGGAGAGGACTCGGCCGAGCAGGGGTGAGGAGGAGGAGGAGGGGGGGGATATAAAGTAAGAGGAGGAAATGGAATGCGCTGGGAGCAGGAGCCCGGAGGGTGAAGCGGCCATGGCATGCAGGGGAGGGACAGAGACTGATGTGCTCTCTCTGTCCACCATCATATAACTTCTCCTCCTCATCATCAGTATGCTGTGTCCTCCTTCCGTGCCCTTTTCGTCTCTCCACAGGTCAGAGCTGCACTTACCTGTGGAGAGGTGAAAGGGGCACAGGAGGAGGACACAGCATACTGATGATGTGGAGGAGAAGTTATGTGATGGTGGACAGAGGAGGAGGCCACTGTGAGGGGGTAAGGAGGACCCTATCATGTCCGCAGCCTCTGTCCCCCTCCTGTGTCATGTCCGCAGCCTCTGTTCCCCTCTTGTGTCATGTCCGCAGCCTCTGTTCCCCTCTTGTGTCATGTCCGCAGCCTCTGTTCCCCTCCTGTGTCATGTCCGCAGTCTCTGTCACCCCTCCTGTGTAATGTCCGCAGCCTCTGTCCCCCTCCTGTGTCATGTCCGCAGCCTCTGTCCCCCTCCTGTGTCATGTCCGCAGCCTCTGTCCCCCCTCATGTGTCATGTCCGCAGCCTCTGTCACCCCTCCTGTGTCATGTCCGCAGCCTCTGTCACCCCTCCTGTGTCATGTCCGCAGCCTCTGTCCCCCTCCTGTGTCATGTCCGCAGCCTCTGTCACCCCTCCTGTGTCATGTCCGCAGCCTCTGTCACCCCTCCTGTGTCATGTCCGCAGCCTCTGTCACCCCTCCTGTGTCATGTCCGCAGCCTCTGTCACCCCTCCTGTGTCATGTCCGCAGCCTCTGTCACCCCTCCTGTGTCATGTCCGCAGCCTCTGTCCACCTCCTGTGTCATGTCTGCAGCCTCTGTCTACCCCCTGTGTCATGTCTGCAACCTCTGTCCATCTCCTGTGTCATGTCCGCACTCCGCAGCCTCTGTCCCCCTCCTGTGTCATGTCCACAGCCTCTGTCCACCTCCTGTATCGTGTCCGCAGCCTCTGACCATCTCCTGTCTTTTATGTCTGCAGTCTCTGAGGGGATCCTAGAAAGATGTCAAGAGTGGGGGCGCCGTGATGGGGGTTACGGGAAGAAACGGACGTGTGGACTGTGGAGAGGAGGTCAGAGCCACCAAGCTGGAGCCGTCTGACTGAGCCCCGCACTGTGGACCTGAGAGCAGGTCAGTGACAGCGCCGCCAGGCCAGTCTGTGGGGGGGGGGCACTGATCTAAGGAGGGGAGTAAATACAATAATGTAAGGGGGCACTGATATAGAAGGTCCCCCCTATATTAGTACCCCCCTCCATTACCTTAGTGTATTCACTCTGTGGAAGGTGGTCTCTATTCACCAGAGCCCCCCTCCACATCAGAGTTCCCCCTTACATCATGATCTGCAGCGTTCCCCTTTACATAAGAGTTCCCTTGCGCTGTAAGGGGGCATCCTGCAGACTCTGATGTAAGAGGGAACTCTGTGCTGGCTGGGTTATAGTATCCTAACCTTCATGTGAATTGAGAAATATGTTTTTTTACTTTTGTTTAACTGAAACACATTGATATTAGCATTAGTTGTGTGTTTATAGTTGAAATATTGATATTTGCACTGTTTAGCAGTAAAAACGGTAATTTTAGGTACTTTTTTGCAGTGTCAGTAAAAAATGCGGCTCTGCCAGTAATCTTCATTATTTTTGCCAGTAAGAAATTGGTGCCGTACAGAAATTTTGGCATCCTTGCCAGTAAATTTCACTTCAGGGGGTTGGCAACACTGTATCTGGGGCACATAGTGTCTGAAGAAGGAGTGGCCACAGACCCTGAGAAATTGGAGGCAGTTACCTCCTGGCCACGACCCACCACAGTAACAGAACTCAGATCCTTCTTGGGGTTCTGCTCCTATTACAGGAGGTTTGTGGAGGAATTTGCCCGAATTGCCAGACCATTGAATGAACTACTCAAGACCGAGGGGGAAGAGGACGACTCAGGGCCCAGGAAGCCGGGAGAGTCGGTCAGAGATCAGTGGAACCAGAAGTGTGAAGAGGCCTTCCGGGCGTTGAAGAAGAGCCTAACCACTGCCCCAGTCTTGGCCTACGCAGACCCAACAAGACCCTATGAACTACATGTAGATGCTAGTCATGACGGTCTGGGGGGAGTACTTTACCAAGAACACGAAGGACAACTGTGACCTGTTGCCTACGTGAGCAGGAGCCTGACCCCCTCTGAGAAGAACTACCCCACTCACAAGCTGGAGTTCCTGGCCCTTTGTCACGTACCTTTGGTGTGAGCCTGACGTGCAGAGGGAGACCTCCCGTACAACCCCGGCTCGGAGACCACTGGAGTGGGGACAGTGGTGGTAAGAGCGCGGTGAGGTAAGGGTGCCTGCTTGGTCCTCTTGGCTGGGTGTAGTAAAGCCAAGCGAAAGCTGGAACAGCTGGAACTGGGAGCAGCGGATGCAGGTCAGCAGGTGCAGGTATGCAGAGCAGCGGATGCAGGTCAGCAGGAGCAGGTATGCAGAGCAGCGGATGCAGGTCAGCAGGTGCAGGTATGCAGAGCAGCGGATGCAGGTCAGCAGGTGCAGGTATGCAGAGCAGCAGATGCAGGTCAGCAGGTGCAGGTGTGCAGGACCGCGAATGCAGGTCAGCAGGTGTAGGTATGCAGAGCAGCGCAGTCAGACAAGCCAGGTCTTTCACATCAGGGTAAACAGCATAAACGGCAGGCAGAGAGTAGTCAGAGTCCAGGCTGGGTCTTGGCAACAGATGATCAGACAGGTAACTTAGCAGGGTCAAACAAGCCAGAGTCAGGACTGGAGATAGGAGGGAGGTCAGGAAGCCGGGTCATACACAGGAACACGATACAGGCACAGAGTCGGGAACAGAAGCAGATCAAACCGCAAGGGGCAACATCTCTGGAACGTCTTTTATAGGAAGTTCATGGGAGGAGCAAGGGGTTCAGGGTTCAACATCAATCAAGACACCAAGCAGAGTAGTCTAATCCATTAGATAGTTTATCCAGCAGATCAGGCAGGGAGCTGTCCAGCATCCCAGATAGCTCAGTGGGAAGAGTCAATGCCAGACACAGACGAGGTCCCAGGTTCAAGCCCAGTATGTCCCTGACAGTGCCCCCCCCCCTTAAGGGCAACCTCTGGGTGCCCAAGAGAGCTCTTTTCTGGGGGTGACTGCGAAAAAATGCCTGGATTAACTCTCGGGCATGAATGTTCCGTTGGGGTTCCCAGGAGTTCTCCTCCAGACCATACCCCTTCCACTTAATCAGGAATTGAAGTTGGTTCCCCCTTCTTCTACAGTCCAAGACGGCCTCCACCTCAAACTCCTCATCCCCGTCAACCATTACAGGTTCAGGCGGTCCTGATCCCCTGTTTGGGAAGGGATCCGGCACTGTAGGTTTCAGTAGTGACACGTGAAACACTGGGTGAACCTTCAATGAATCTGGTAAAGAAAGTTCATAGGAGACTTCATTTAATCTCCGTTTTACTGGGAAGGGGCCGATGAACTTGGGTGCCAGTTTCCTTGCGGGGCAGGTCATCCTAAGGTTGGCGGTAGACAGCCATACTTGATCGCCTTGTTGAAGGCATAACTCCCCTCTCCTCTTTCTGTCAAACATCCTTTTATTGGTTGCCTGCGCCTTGGTCAAGGCTTCCTGTAATATTTTGTTGTTACGGGTCAGGAAATCAACGGTACTCTGGACTGCTGGGACTGTTGAATCAGAAATGAGATCAGGTAGGAAGGTCGGGTGGAACCCATAGTTGGAGAAAAACGGAGACTGACCTGTAGCCGAGTGACTGGCATTATTAAAGGCAAACTCCGCCAGGGGTAGTAGTGTTACCCAGTCATCTTGAACAAAGGTGGTAAAGCATCGGAGATATTGCTTGAGCGTTTGGTTCGTCCTCTCGGTTTGCCCATTGGTCTGAGGGTGATAGGCAGAGGACATGGACAGCTCAATCTTCAGGACCTTGCACAAAGCCTACCAGAAGCGAGAGGTGAACTGCACCCCTCTGTCTGAAACAATGTCTGTTGGAACCCCATGTAACCTTACTATCTCTTTTATGAAGACCTGGGCAGTTTCCATGGCAGATGGCGTGCTCTTCAGTGGCACGAAGTGGGCCATTTTAGATAGACGGTCGACCACTACAAAAATGGCTGAGCAACCTTCTGACGGGGGAAGTTCCACTATGAAGTCCATAGCAATCCTTTGCCAGGGTCGATCAGGAACTGGTAAGGGTCTGAGAAGACCCCAGGCCTTGCTTCTAGCGGTCTTACTACGGGTACAGGTGGCACATGAATTTACATACTCCCTGCAGTTCCTTTCAAGATCCGGCCACCAAAATGTGCGTTGAATTAGTTCCTGGGTTTTATGCATTCCGAAGTGGCCGGCCAGGGGATGATCATGGCACAGATTTAATACTGTTACTCTGACATCTTCTGGTACAAAGATCTTGTTGTCTTTCCATAGTAACCCATCCTTGGGTAACAGGGTAATCCCAGGAGGCCCTGACATATTTGCTGAAGCTTGTTTCAAGCCGGACATTAGATTTGTTTGCAAGAGTAGAAAGTTACCTTCCGATAGGATGGTATCAGGAGCTGACACTTCTTTCGGATCATCGAACATGCGAGAAAGGGCGTCTGGTTTGGTGTTCTTTGAGCCGGGCCGGTAAGTTATGTGAAATGAAAACCTAGAGAAGAATAAGGCCCATCGTGCCTGGCGTGGTCTCAGACGCTTGGCAGCTCTCAAATACTCCAGGTTTTTGTGGTCTGTATAAATGAGTATGGGATGCGCCGCTCCTTCCAACAGATACCTCCATTCTTCAAGGGCGGACTTGATGGCCAGGAGCTCCCGGTCCCCCACGTCATAGTTCTTCTCGGCCGGAGTAAGCTTACGAGAGAAGAAGGCTATTGGGTGCATCAAGTCCTTGAGACCCTGGCGTTGAGAGATAACGGCTCCTAACGCTGTCTCTGAGGCATCTACCTTGAGTAGATAAGGTAGAGCAGGGTCAGGGTGACTCAGAATAGTGGCTGACGTGAACAGTCCTTTTAAATTTGTGAAGGCAGCCTGTGCCTCGGGATTCCAACAAAACCGGACATTCTGCTTGGTCAGCTGCGTAATCGGGGAAATAATAGCGGAGAATCCCTTGATGAACCTCCGGTAGAAGTTGGCGAAGCCAACGAAGCGCTGCACCCCCTTCTTGTCTGAAGGTGCAGGCCAATCCAGAATAGCTGAAACTTTTTGCGGATCCATCTTGAATCCCTCTGTTGAAATTACCAAGCCGAGGAACTGAATACTCTGTCGCTCGAATTCGCATTTTTCTGGTTTTGCGTACAGTCCATGTTGACGGAGTCGACAGAGTACGATCTTGACATGTTCCCGGTGCTGCTCAATTGAAGTGGAAAAAATCAAAATATCGTCTAGATAGACAATTACGTAAATGTCCAGGCAGTCCCTAAAAATGTCATTGACTAGATGCTGAAAAGTAGCAGGGGCGTTACATAGGCCAAAAGGGCATTACTAGGTATTCGTAATGGCCGAACCTGGTCCGAAAAGCAGTCTTCCATTCATCCCCTGCGCAGATGCGGACCAGGTTGTACGCCCCCCGCAGGTCTAGCTTGGTAAACACAGAAGAGGTCCTGAGCCTCTGAAAGTGTTCGGGTACCAGGGGCAGAGGGTACCGATTCTTGACCGTAATTTTATTTCATTCCCGGTAGTCCACACAGGGCCGGAGAGAATGGTCCTTTTTCTCCACAAAAAAGATTCCCACCCCTGCTGGAGAAGTGGAAGGACGGATGAACCCCCTCTTTAGGTTTTCGTCAACATACTCTTTCAGAACCTCTAGCTCCCGTTCAGATAAGGGGAAGATCCGTCCAAAGGGAATTTCAGCCCCAGGGAGAAGCTCGATTGGACAATCGTATGGACGATGGGGCGGAAGGGTCTCAGCTCCCCGTTTGCTGAAAACGTCCAGGAATCCATGGTATTGTTTGGGCACAGCAGCGCGTACCTCTGAATCCGGCTCCAGGCATAACAGAGGACCAGAAGTGCTGAGACATGGAGGCATGCAGTGGTGTTGGCAATAAGGCGACTGGAACCTAATACTCCCGGACCCCCAATCGATCTGTGGGTTATGGGCCTGAAGCCAGGGTAGACCCAAGATGACTGGAAACAGAGGGGATGCAATGGCATTCAGGCTTAATAGTTCCTTATGATCTGTAGAGGTGGTTACAAGCAAAGGAGGGGTTTCTTGAGTCACTACTCCTGACTTAATACGGGACCCGTCTGCTAAAAAGATGGAAAGTCCCTGAGTCTTTGGCTGGAGTGGGATGTGCTGTTGTGCTGCAAAGTTAAGATCGATGAAACAATTACATGCTCCTGAGTCAATTATCGCGGTGACTGGTATTGTCCTTCCTGGCAATTGGAACGAGATAGGTAGGGCCAGGTGGGTGGTGTTGGCAGAGGGAGGTGGACCACTTGGAGAAGGGGTAGCTGGGACCTTGCGCAGCTTAGCAGGACATGAGAAAAGGTAATGGCCGGCTCCTCCACAATATAAACAAAGATCATTCTGTCGCCGGCGAAGTCGTTCTTTGGCCGACAGGGAAGGTCTCATCAGTCCAAGCTGTCTCGGCTTTATGGTAACAGAAGTCTGATTGGCAGGTAAGGAGTTAACTGGAACTGAACTGGCAACAGCAGGAGATACCCGGGGTAGCATCCAGGCTGGACGGAGATGCTGGGTAGCCCTCTCTGTTCTGCGCTCCCGGAGTCATCGGTCTATCTGAATAGACAGGGTGATTAAAGTCTCTAGGGCATCAGGAACACCGACCCGGGCTAACTCGTCTTTCAGTCCCTCAGAGAGACCGAGACGGAACTGGTGCCGTAGGGCTGCATCATTCCACTGGGCATCCGCGCTCTGCGGCCTTGCTGGAGCGCGTGGAGGGCAGCCTCGGCGGTGGAAGTCCGTTGAGGGTCATCATAGAGTCGAGCCATGGCATCAAGAAAAGATGAGAGAGAGTCCAGAGCTTCATGGCGGACTTCCAGCAGATGGTGGGCCCAAGCCTGAGGTTCCCCCTGTAGTAGAGCGATAACAAACCCTACTTTGGTGACCTCTAATGAAAAAGTCAGAGGTAGTAAGGAAAAGTATGGTTCACATGCGTTGCGAAACGCCCGGAATTTGCTTCGATCCCCAGAAAACTTATCGGGAACGGGGACCCTAGGCTCAGGAGGTGGTGGCGTTCCAGAGGAGGAAGTTGGGACTGAAGGTGCATCTGCAGTGATGGTCTGGGTTTGCGTCTGCCTATCCACTTGAACGTAACTGCCTTGTAGAGACTTCACGACCCGGTTGAGGGCTGCGAGGTGCTGACTGACGTCATCCATAGGCGAGGTCCCTCTTGCAGGCTCAGACATGGCGGTTTGATACTGTCACGTACCTTTGGTGTGAGCCTGACGTGCAGAGGGAGACCTCCCGTACAACCCCGGCTCAGAGACCACTGGAGTGGGGACAGTGGTGGTAAGAGCGCGGTGAGGTAAGGGTGCCTGCTTGGTCCTCTTGGCTGGGTGTAGTAAAGCCAAGTGAAAGCTGGAACAGCTGGAACTGGGAGCAGCGGATGCAGGTCAGCAGGTGCAGGTATGCAGAGCAGCGGATGCAGGTCAGCAGGTGCAGGTATGCAGAGCAGCGGATGCAGGTCAGCAGGTGCAGGTGTGCAGGACCGCGGATGCAGGTCAGCAGGTGTAGGTATGCAGAGCAGCGCAGTCAGACAAGCCAGGTCTTTCACATCAGGGTAAACAGCATAAACGGCAGGCAGAGAGTAGTCAGAGTCCAGGCTGGGTCTTGGCAACAGATGATCAGACAGGTAACTTAGCAGGGTCAAACAAGCCAGAGTCAGGACTGGAGATAGGAGGGAGGTCAGGAAGCCGGGTCATACACAGGAACACGATACAGGCACAGAGTCAGGAACAGAAGCAGATCAAACCGCAAGGGGCAACATCTCTGGAACGTCTATTATAGGAAGTTCATGGGAGGAGCAAGGGGTTCAGGGTTCAACATCAATCAAGACACCAAGCAGAGTAGTCTAATCCATTAGATAGGTTATCCAGCAGATCAGGCAGGGAGCTGTCCAGCATCCCAGATAGCTCAGTGGGAAGAGTCAATGCCAGACACAGACGAGGTCCCAGGTTCAAGCCCAGTATGTCCCTGACACCCTTAAGTGGGCGGTAGCAGACAAGCTCAAAGACTACCTGTATGGGGCGGAGTTCACTGTGAAGACCGACAACAACCCCCTTACCTACCTTTTCACCACAGCAAAGCTGGACGCCACTGGACACAGGTGGCTGGCCGCACTGTCTGGATTAAATTTCAGCCTAAAGTACAGGCCAGGGGCTGGAAATTGAGATGCAGATGCTCTGTCCAGGAGATCTCATGCCCCCACCAGTGACACAGAAGACTGGACTCAAGTGTCACCTGACGGGGTGCGGGCCCTTTGTCAAGGGGCTGAATTACAAGCCAGAGGAGGCTCGAGGGCAGAAGAGATAGGAGTTACCATGGTGGGAGTCCCCAAACAATACTGTGGAGTAACCCAACTGGAGGAAGACAATCTGCCGAAACTGTCCAAGAAGGAGCTGAGATGCGACCAATTAGAAGACCCCATGGGGAAATTGGTCCTGGAAGCCCTGGAGAATCAGGATCCAAATAGACTTCTGCGCCACTCCTCAAAGGAAGCTCGCCTGTTGAGGAAAGAGTGGGACAGGTTGCAGGTGCATCAGGGAGTGGTCTACCAAAGGGGCCCCTCTGATAGCCTGGAAGATAAATGGCAATTGTTCCTTCCGGAAAAACATCGAGAGACTGTTCTGATTGCCCTGCATGACAATCACGGCCACCTAGGGGCGGAAAGGACCTTTCAACTCGTAAGAAGTCGGTTCTATTGGCCCTGTATGAGGGCAGAAGTAGAAGAGTACTGCCACTCATGTGCACGCTGCATCCAGAGGAAGACTTTACCCCATCAAGCTGCCCCAATGGGCCATCTACAAAGTCAAGGCCCAATGGATCTGGTATGCATTGATTTTCTCTGCCTCGAACCCGACCTGAGTGGACTAGGAAATGTTCTGGTGATAACCGATCATTTCACCCGGTATGCCCAAGCTTTCCCAACCAAAGACCAGAAGGCTTCCACAGTAGCCAAGGTACTTATGGAGTCCATTCAGACCAAGGAACGGACTTTGAGAGTCGGCTGATCCGGAAACTCCTGGATTCGTTAGGAATCAAGAAAACCCGAACCACACCTTACCACCTACAGGGAGATGCTCAGCCGGAGAGGTTTAACCGAACCCTGCTCAACATGTTGGGAACTCTGGATAGTGAGAAGAAACAACATTGGAGCAAACACATAGCAGCTATAGTACACGCTTACAACTGCACCACAAGTGATGCTACAGGCTACTCCCCCTATCGACTCATGTTTGGGAGAGAAGCAAGGTTACCCGTGGACCTGACCTTTGGCACCTCCTTAGACCATTCCTCAGCCACCTGCCACAAAGGATATGTAGACAGGCTCAGACACAGCCTGAAAGTAGCCTATGAACAAGCTCAAGCGGCCTCAGAACAAAGGGGAGCTTGAAACAAAAGAAACTTTGACCTGAAGGTCCGGGTACAAGACCTGCAGCCCGGGGACTGAGTACTGCTACGCAATCTGGGGGTCCCTGGAAAACACAAACTTGCAGACAGATGGAGATCTGAACCCTATGTCATCTGTAGGAAGCTGCCGGGCCTGCCTGTTTACAAGTTGAAGCCAGAAGGGGAGGTAGGACCACTGAAGACGTGGCATCGAAACCACCTGCTCCCACTTGCTGAAGCAGTCAGGATACCTCCAGTGAGGGACTCCCCTGAACTAATCTCTATTCTGGATACTCCCAGGCCAAACACTCGGTCCCAGACCTCTCGGGCTGAAGATGGAGAGGCTTCTGAACTTAGTGGAGATGAAGGAAGAGAACTTGACTGGCTGTGGCCTTCCCCAACTCCAAGAACTTCTGCTATAGATCTTCCAACCACTGAAGACACTGTGGATGGAACACTGAATGCAGAAGCCACTGAGTTCATCCCATCTAGTCCTTCATCAGATTACTGGGAAGATGTCTGGGACACTTGCTCAGAGGAGGACCCTGGAGACTCTATGTATCCTTCGGCCCCTGAAGCAGATGTTCTAGAGCCCGCCGTGTTGCCCGAACCTGCTACAGAAGAAGAGCCTGTGGCGCCAGAGCCAGAAACCCCAAGAGAGCAAAGGGCTTGAAGAGTCATAAGGCCTCCCAAAAAGTTGACCTACCCACAAATGGGGAAGGGCTCAGAAGATTCTGTGGTCACTGCCAGGAGGAGTGCAGAGAATCCGGATCTCTCCACTGTTCATTTGGTGGAGGGCAACCCCCACTCACTCTCTGGCACAGTTAGGCAGGCCACTCATGATAGTGTGACCTGTGGGCAAGGGAATTCAACCCCTCGGTTTTGGTGGGAATTCCCTATGCCAACATCATACGCAACGTTGTCTAGGGTTGTACGCAGTATATGTTAGAATTATCTTTGGGGACCAAAGAGTTTAAGTGGGGGGAGTGTGTAGCGGGGTCTCCTTTAAGACTCTCAGGACTACCTTACCCAGAACCCCATTCGGCATCCAGGATGCAATGTTTCCACCCCAGAGACTCATGGGTGGGGTTATATAAGAAGGAGGCGAGGCTGCGCTTGGCCTCTTTGGGACATGAGACTTCAGTGGAGAGATCTTCCTGTGCGGATCCGCTGTGGTACAAGGCCTGAAGCCTGGGGCCTTGCGCTGCTACCCAAAAGAGCCTTCCACCCCATCGCGAGCCTGGGTGGCATCTGACTCGGTTTCCTCAACCGCTGCTGAGCCGGAGACCAGACCGCTGCAGACGCTGTGTGTGGAGACACAGCAGGTGGAAGTTCCCGGACTGGGATCGCGTCCGGAGGGGTGAGCGAGCACCTACTCAATCCATATACTGTACCATATTGTTAGGCGTACAGACTGCCGTGGCCCACCAGTTCATATTTAAGTCTCCACTGGAGATCCATAGCAGAACTGAGTCAAAAGGATCTCTAGTGGAGTGTTCTGTGTTGGCATTTTTACCCTTTGGATTACAAATGTGTTCCTGAAATGTGCACCACCGTTTAAAGACTTGCATGCAAAGAATTCATCCCCTAGAGACTGAGTTATAGGGTCAGGCCTGGCCGGCCAGATAGTTTTTCTTTTTCGTACATCACGGGACACAGAGCGACTTAGTCATTACTAATGGGTTATATAGATTACCTTCAGGTGTTGGCACTGGCCAATTCCAAACCGGAAGTACCCTCCCCTATATAAGCCCCTCCCATCCGGGAGCACCTCAGTTTTTTGCCAGTGTCTAAGGTGTTGGCCAAAGAGTAACATGTGTTTTCACTGGGCTTGCGTACAGGTTCTTTTGGGCCTTAGTAAGCTGTTCCGGATCCCACCAAAAAAGCTTCATAGCTAAACGGTCGGTACCCGGGCCTTGCAGCAGAAGAGCAAGGTTTTGCCTGTAATGCCTCTCTTAGGAGGGCTGGACCCTGGGATCCAGAGCTCTGGTCATACCCACGACCAAGATGTTGTCTGTGCAGGGTGCTATACAGGTCCAGGGGAGTGGAATCCTTGGGAACCCGGTCCCTGAAGGTTTAATTACAATGCCTGCCGTGATAGGTGAAGTTTGGACTTCTGTGGACCAAACAAAAGTCCTGCGGCGGGGATCAGGTAAGTGGGGGCCCCCAGGAACTTGGTTCTATTGGGGGACCCCCAAGCCTAATTTGTCTTTCTGTCTGTTACCTAACGGTATTCCCGCTAAATATCTGTGTTTGCCTGTAACTACTGAAAATGTAAAATTTTAATAGTAGTCAAGAAAAAAAAAAAAAAAAAAAGGGGGACCGCGGTACCTGTGTTAAACCACTAGAGGCCGCTGTAGTCCATTTTTCTTGTCATGTGGATCTTTGGTTTTCTCAAGTCAAAAGATCCAGGCAGTTGGTAAGTTTCTCTGTGGGAATCCACTTCCTCTGCCCTGTTGCTGCGCTCATCCACCGCACAGGCCCTCCGGCAAAAAGGGCCCTGGCTCCTAGTCCCTGTTTGATTTCGAAAAGGGCGCCAATGGCGCACGGGCGTGCGCGCGGGCGCGTGCACGCGGCTCCTATGAAAAAAAAGGGGCGGGGCGGGTGGATGACGCTCGATGCGCGCCGCGGCGCTTCTGCGCATGTGCAGGCGTCCCAGCATGGTTAAAAGACACAGTACAAGTGTCAGCTGGATGCAAACAGAGCTAGCAACAAACAGTGGCACACAGAGGCGGTTGATGCAGGTATCCCCATAGAAAGGCACTTTAGTGGACACCAGCTGGTATATAGCAGCAACTGTGTTAGACTATTACCAGCAAAAATTGGTGTATGACGACGGGAATACCTCAGCTTTGTGCTTAAAGGATATATCGTCCAGACGCTCCAGAAATAGGTCTTCCAGGAAGCCAAAGGGGTCTCCATCGGGCTCTGAGGATATTGGGCATGCTTGTACTGCACCAATCTCCCCTGAGAATTCAGAGGTCAGTAGCCGTAGAAACCCCGCAGGAATGCCTGGTGCTGCGGCTGTCCCCAGTCCACCTGCTCCTGTATATATAACAGAGGAGGTTTTATCCTCAACTCTGGGAGGATTGGAAGAGAGATTAACAGCATTGATCGCTGCTTCCCTGTCACAGGAAAAGCGCGTCCGATCTCCGTCTCCTCCTTCAGAGTGCCTGTTAGTGGAGGAACAGCCCCACACAGAGATCGACCTACCTGAAGGGGATCAGGATGAGGTTGATTCAGTTATGGAGGAATCAACAGTGGAAGAACCTTTCTCAGCATCTCAGGCTGAAAGATTATGGGTTCAGTCTCTGACTAACATGGTCCGATCAGCATTTAAAATGCCTCTGGCGGAACCACCATCCACTACGGTTTCCTCGCTAGGGTCGCTAAAAGCTCCCCAGGCTGTCTGTTCCTTCCCAATCCACCCTTTATTAGAAGGGCTTATTTACCAGGATTGGGAGCATCCTGATAAAATATTTGCTCCCCCCAAGAGATTTCCGGTGATCTATCCCATGGAGGATAAGTTCATAAAAAAATGGAGGGTCCCTACAGTGGACGCAGCCATCTCTTCTGTTAACAAATCACTGACATGTCCAGTAGATAATGTTCCAATGTTCAAAGACCCAATAGATAAAAAATTGGAGTCTTTACTAAAATCTGCTTTCTCTACAGCAAGCATGGTGACACAACCTGCGGTAGCAGCGATTGGAGTCTGCCAAGCAGTGAAAGATCAGTTGAAACAAGTCTTAAGGGACTTACCAGATCAGCAGGCTCTTGCCCTAGCTGACCTGCCTAGAGCCTTGTGTTTTGCGGTGGACGCCATAAAGGATACAATCCAACAGGCCTCCCGCTTTACGCTGTCTATAGTACATATGCGTAGGCTTCTGTGGCTCAAAAACTGGTCTGCTGAAGCTCCCTGTAAAAAACTGCTGGTTAGCTTCCCATTTCATGGAGAACGCTTATTCTTACCGGTTAAGAACAAGGGTAGAAGTCCTTCTTTTAAGAGGCCCACATCGGCTGTGAAGCAGTTCCGACGGCCTCCGCGGTCAAATTCAGGGGGCAGAAATCAGGGACAATCACAGGGTAACAAGAAGCCCTGGATCAAGAGAGGTACAAAACCTCCCCCCAAGGCATGAAGCGTTGCCCCCACTCAATCGGGTGGGGGGAAGACTTCAGTTGTTCACAGAGACCTGGCGGGACACCATCAGAGACAGATGGGTGCTCTCCGCAGTAAGTCTGGGATACAAGCTGGAGTTAAAAGGCACTCCTCCTGCCCAATTTATGAGGTCGAACGTGCCAAGAGATCCCCAGAAGAGAGGATCCCTCCTTCTGGCACTAGAACAACTATTGCTCCAAGGTGTAATCATGAAGGTTCCCCTGGAAGAAAGCGGATTCGGGTTTTACTCGAACCTTTTCACAGTCCCCAAACCAAATGGGAACGTGAGGCCCATATTAAATCTAAAAGGGCTAAACAAGTTCCTAAATATCAGGACTTTTCGGATGGAGTCGATCCGATCGGTGGCCACCGCCCTACAAGGGCAGGAATGGTTAGCCTCGATTGACATAAAGGATGCTTATCTGCATATTCCCATCTTTCTGGCCCACCAGAAATTTCTACGCTTTGCAGTAGAAGGGCGCCATTTTCAGTTCAGAGCCTTACCTTTCGGTCTGGCCACAGCACCACGAGTGTTCACAAAAATTCTAGCCCCATTATTGGCCAATCTAAGAACACAGGGTGTAACGATAATGGCATATCTAGACGACCTGCTACTAATAGACCACTCAGTGGAAAAGCTGGAAGTAGCTATTCACAAGACAATCAAGTATCTGGAATATCACGGTTGGATTATCAACCGGGACAAGTCAGCTCTAAGACCAGTCAAAAGTCTGGAATACTTAGGGCTAAGGCTGGATTCAAATCAGAGAAAGATTTTCTTACCTCCAGAGAAGGTGTCGTCTTTAAAAGATTTGACCCACTTAGTGGGTACAAAAAGAAAACCATCCATACGCCTCTGCATGAGGCTGCTGGGAAAAATGGTGGCTTAATTCGAAGCGGTACCCTACGGTCAATTCCATTCAAGGAATTTGCAAAGGGCCATACTGTCAGCCTGGAACAAAAAAGTTCAGGCTTTAGACTTACCAATGTCCCTGTCCCCTTCCGTTCGCAAGAGCCTCCATTGGTGGTTGGTGCCCCAGAATCTGGAAAAAGGGAAACCCTTCAGTCCGGTTTCTTGGAAGGTAGTCACTACAGATGCCAGCCTCATAGGCTGGGGGGCAGTACTGGAGCAATGGTCTCTCCAGGGCAAGTGGTCAGAAGCAGAAAAGGCCCTGCCCATCAATCTCTTAGAGATACGAGCAGCCCGGTATGCCCTAGTAGCATGGACATCCAAACTCCAAGGGTCCCCTGTCAGAATTCAATCAGACAATGCCACAGCAGTGGCATATATCAATCACCAGGGTGGCACCAGGAGTTGTGCAGCCCAGAGGGAAGCAAATTGCATCCTGGAGTGGGCAGAAAAATATGTCCCAGCCATATCCGCGGTTTTCATCCCAGGAGTGGAAAATTGGAGAGCGGACTTTTTAAGTCGCCAACAATTATGCCCGGGGAATGGTCTCTTCACCCCGAGGTTTTCCAGGCAATATGCCAGCGGTGGGGAACACCGGATGTAGATCTGCTAGCATCCAGATTCAACGCAAAGGTGGACAGATTTGTGTCTCGCACAAGGGATCCTCTAGCTTGCGGCTCGGATGCCCTAGTGTTCCCTTGGGATCAGTTCAAGCTGATATATGCATTCCCACCGCCACAATTGTTACCGCGATTACTCCGCAGAATCAGGGTAGAAAAGAAACCAGTGATTCTGGTGGCTCCAGCGTGGCCCCGAAGGGCATGGTACGCGGAGATTGTAAAAATGTCAGTGAGGAGTCCTTGGACCCTCCCACATCGTCCGGACCTGCTGTCGCAGGGACCGATATACCACCCTTCCTTACCAGCCCTAGGTTTGACGGCCTGGCTATTGAAGCCCACATTCTGAAAAAGAGAGGGCTCTCTAATTCTGTGGTATCTACCATGATCAATGCCAGGAAGCCGGTATCCAGGCAGATCTATTATAGGATCTGGAAAGCGTACATTAAGTGGTGTGAGGCCAAGAAATGGCATCCACGTAAGTACGTGATAGGGAGGATTTTGGACTTCCTACAGTGGGCTGTAGATAGGAAGCTGGCCTTGAGTACTATCAAGGGTCAGATTTCGGCCTTGTCAATATTTTTTCAAAGACCCTTGGCTTCGCATTCACTAGTCAAAGCTTTCATACAAGGAGTGATGCGTATTAGCCCTCCGGTTAGTATTCCCATATGTCCTTGGGACTTAAACCTGGTTCTGTCAGTTCTACAGAAACAACCGTTTGAACCATTGCAACACATTTCCTTGGTTCTTCTCACCAGGAAATTGATTTTCTTAGTAGCCGTTTGTTCGGCTAAAAGAGTATCGGAATTAGCCGCCTTGTCCTGTAAGGAGCCATATCTGGTTGTCCATAAGGACAGAGTAGTATTACGTCCTCATCCAGCCTTTCTTCCTAAGGTGGTATCGAGGTTTCATTTGAACCAAGATGTGGTTCTTCCTTCTTTTTTCCCCAAACCTAGCTCGGTAGAGGAAAAGTTATTACATTCCTTGGATGTAGTAAGAGCAGTTAAAGCTTATCTAAAAGCCACTGCTCAGATTCGCAGAATGGATACTTTGTTTATTCTGCCGGAAGGCCCTAAAAAGGGTCAGGCAGCATCAAAATCCACTTTAGCCAAGTGGATTCGACAGGTCATAATACAAGCCTATGGCTTGAGAAAGAGACCGCCTCCGTTCAAAGTTAGGGCGCACTCCACAAGAGCAGTTGGAACTTCATGGGCAGTGCATCACCAGGCCTCCCTGGCTCAAGTATGTAAGGCCGCAACATGGTCTTCGGTACACACGTTTACTAGATTCTACCAGGTAGACGTTAGAAGTCAGGAGGATGTCGCCTTTGGGCGCAGTGTGTTGCAGGCCGCAAAAGATCCTCATGCCTGATGGCGCCCAGCTTATGTATCCCTCCCCTCATTTGGCATTGCTTTGGGACGTCCCATTAGTAATGACTAAGTCGCTCTGTGTCCTGTGATGTACGAAAAAGAAAAAGGGATTTTTATAACAGCTTACCTGTAAAATCCTTTTCTTGGAGTACATCACGGGACACAGAGCTCCCACCCCTCTTTTTGGGACACTTATTGCTTGGCTACAAAACTGAGGTGCTCCCGGATGGGAGGGGCTTATATAGGGGAGGGTACTTCCGGTTTGGAATTGGCCAGTGCCAACACCTGAAGGTAATCTATATAACCCATTAGTAATGACTAAGTCGCTCTGTGTCCCGTGATGTACTCCAAGAAAAGGATTTTACAGGTAAGCTGTTATAAAAATCCCTTTATTTAGTTGCTGCACCATAGGGCGCATAGTGAAGTACTGTTACACGTGGAGCGTGTGCGTCATATCTTACTAGTTATAGTGTGTCTATTGCTGCAGGGCTCTGCAGATAGATTTATGTGATTTGTTACAACTGTTGATTTTTATTGCCAGCAGAAAGTAAACTCGTTACTCTTCTATCATTGCACTGGTGTCTGAATTTAACCATAGAGCATAAGATATATATTACCGTAGACTAACTGTGTCAGAGTGGGTCGAGTAAATTGCCGGGGGTTGGCGGAGCTGTCTTCAGGGCCCAAACTAAATCTGCGGCCCTCTTAGCTGAAGGTATCGCTACATATGAATTGGTTAAAACATTTTTTACATATGTAGCGCACAGACCCCTTTCTTTACCTGCATTAACTTTGGCTCCTCGCAGGAAGAGAGAGGCACACCGCACCACAAGCCCGTACCCTCCTGTGCGAGGAGGTTGAGCGGTGTTGTTGTTGGGTCTTCCACGGTCAGAACATGAAAACCTCCAGAGCCTGATTCTCACCTCTATGTTAAAGTAGACACAAGTCCTTGACTTCCCAGTAAAGTGAATGTCCACACCAGCTGAAACTCCAACTCAGAGTTTATTTTCTCTTAGCCAATAACACAGTCTCTGATAGGAAAATGTTGGAGCAAGAAACAGAACAGTACAAGGTGTGGAGGAGGTCCAGGCACAAACGTTACAGATGTTTGCTCAGATTCTCAAGCAAGTTTAACTAGGCGCACAGTCTCTGCCACAGACTGTGAAGTTGGACTCTGCCACAGACCTGGCGAAACTGATCCCCTTCTTTAGCTATGGCCCTTTTTTTAGGAGAAGACATCCCTCCGGAGAGTTACCGGGACCCTACCGTCACCATGACACTGCACTGGGTCTTCGGAGAGTTCCTTCCCGGCCTCCTTATCCTAGATACGGGTCCCCTCGCAAGGCGGCACCCTGAGATTCCTCGATCCCTGGCGGACCCCAGCCGAAGGTGCTGGGCCCCAGGCCTCCACTGCGGTCCCTGGGTTTACATACCCAGAGCGGGCAGGAACAGCATGGTAGTACCTCACCCTGAGCTAAAGGTGCCCAGGATGGAACAGGAACACCCGCCCTGGGCCTAAGGTGCCCAGGGCGGACAGGAACACTCCCTGAGAGAAGGACTCCCGACGACCGACCAAACGAACGACCCCAAACAGGCAGCGTCTGCCCCTTTTATATCCTCTCCCGGCATGCCCAGCAGGTAGCCCACACCCACCGTATGGCTGCTGAGAGGGGACACACAAGGCACAACACTGTATCAGCGGTTCAACCCTAGCCTACTATGGCAGCGCCACCCGCAGGCCACAGGGAACTGCACACCGATACTCTCCCTGTAGACAAAAATGGTTGTAAAACCCTGACAAATTAGGGTGTTTGAACAAACTACCACTCAAACACTTCCCCTAAATTTAGGACCCTGCTACACATACATCGTGTGTTTAAATAAGAGAATTGTTACCATACTGGGACCCAATAAGATACCAAAATGTCTTGTAACAAAGTCAAAACAATGACTGTATAATAAAGAAAAAAACAGGAAGTAATGTAGCTTGGTATATATAATACAACCCTGTCGGGTTTGCTGACTGCAGCAAGGTTGGAGAAGCTCTGTATGTGCTTTACCCGCTCAGCTCCACCAGTTCAAAGTAATTACAGAGCAGCTGTGCAGCGATGGACTCTGCATCTATGTGTGTGTGTGGGCTCAACCCCCCAGGATCTGTGTAGAGTGGACAGTGTAATATCCCCACTGGCAGTGCAGATCAAATCCAATTCGAGGATGGGAGAGAAGAAGCCAATTTGAACCACAGAGGGGACTTGATGTGCCAGCAGCATAGATTATGGAACTTGTAATTCTTAAAGGGGCAATGCACCATGCTTCCTAATGGAGACTAATGGCTGCTGGACTTCAGTTCCTACAGATACCAGCTGCTGGAGGAGGAGAGCTTCACCGTTTTCCCAGGCAAATCTGCTTAGATCTAGTCAGTTCAGGGAAGAGAGCGACTGGTAGAGATCTGTTGACAGGGTTCGTGCCTCACATCTGAGTGGCTGGAGCCATTAAAAAGAGCTAAAAGGACCTGTTGCTGTGTAGGGATGAGCTCGGTGTTCGAGTCGAACATACGTTCGACTCGAACATCGGCTGTTCGATCGTTCGACGAAGATCGAACGATTTGGGCCGTTCGCGCCTAATTCGAGTGACGCGAATGGCCCACAATGCACTACGCCATCGCAGTGTCATCCAGGCGCTGTGATTGGCCAAGCATGCACTGTGACCCCGCATGCTTGGCCAATCACAGCGCCGGCAGCGAGGAGAGCAATGATTGGCCACAGGCAGGATGCCTGTGGCCAATTATTGCTGAGGGTGTTTAGTACACGCCCCACACTATAAAAGGCCGCCAGCACGGCGGCCTAGTGTAGTGTGTTCCGGAGCAGGGAAAGAGAAGCATAGGCAGGGACAGTGACATTTTTTTTTCTTGCTTAACCTGGATTCCTTTAGTTTAGGGAAAGAGAAGGATAGGTAGGGAGAGTGTCAGTGTGTTTTACTGTGCGAATCCTTGTTTCTAGGGACAGGGAAGGACAGTGAGGGAAATTCTCCTTGTGCTATAGTGTGCTAAAGCATTGATCATCAACCATCTTTAAAAAAACATTTTTTCTAGGGACAGAAAACTATAGGTAGGGAGAGTGTCAGTGTGTTTTACTGTGCTAATCCTTGTTTCTAGGGACAGGGAAGGACAGTGAGGGAAATTCTCCTTGTGCTATAGTGTGCTAAAGCATTGATCATCAACCATCTTTAAAAAAACATTTTTTCTAGGGACAGAAAACTATAGGTAGGGAGAGTGTCAGTGTGTTTTACTGTGCTAATCCTTGTTTCTAGGGACAGGGAAGGACAGTGAGGGAAATTCTCCTTGTGCTATAGTGTGCTAAAGCATTGATCATCAACCATCTTTAAACAAACATTTTTTCTAGGGACAGAAAACTATAGGTAGGGAGAGTGTCTGTGTGTTTTACTGTGCTAATCCTTGTTTCTAGGGACAGGGAAGGACAGTGAGGGAAATTCTCCTTGTGCTATACTGTGCTAAAGCATTGATCATCAACCATCTTTAAAAAAACATTTTTTCTAGGGACAGAAAACTATAGGTAGGGAGAGTGTCAGTTTCTTTCACTGTGATAATCCTTGTTTCTAGGGACAGGGAAGGACAGTGAGGGAAATTCTCCTTGTGCTATAGTGTGCTAAAGCATTGATCATCAACCATCTTTAAAAAAACATTTTTTCTAGGGACAGAAAACTATAGGTAGTGTGACAGCAGGAAGGTAAAGTCACCTGGTTGCATCCAGGGGGGTAGATATATTTCGCCCAGATTCAGGCTTTACGCCGACTTATACAACTAGGTGGAGAGTTGTATAAGGCTAGTGGGCTCATGGATGACTCATACCTCTAGGGAGAGTGTGGGGCGTCGTACAGACAGGGAGTTGATGAGGCCAGCTGAAGCTTGTCAGCTCATTTAGGCCTCTATAAGAACTCCCAGCTTCATTAGATGTTAGCTCATGCCTGGAACCAGACCTGTGTGGACTGTCTAGGGAGAGTGAACCCCTGTGCGGTGAGACAAAGCCTGTGTGGCTATTTGCTTGGACATTTAAAACCAGGGACTTAGGGACTAGGACAGCACTAGGCTGATCCCAGTTGTTAGTTAGGAAACCTGTATGTTTAGTCAGAGGTCAAGTTGACCAGGATTTATTTTGTTTATGTTTCTTTTGGCTTTGCTGTGTTTTGTCACTGTAAATAGAAAATAAACCGCACCTTTTTTTTTTGAAAACCACAACCTCCGTTTGCTGGGCCTGTTTTTGTGTGGGGAGCCCATCCCGGGGGTCACACACACCCGCTGCCGAGCTAACCCCCTCACAGTTGGTGGAGAATGCGTGCAGTTTTTTTTTAAGCCAGCATGGAGGAGATACTGAAACAGCTGGCTCTAGCAAATGCCAATCAACAGCAGACAAATGCAGGTTTGCAAAGGAGCCTTGCAGCCCAGCAGCAAGCTCATCAACAGAGCCTTGCAGCCCAGCAGCAAGCTCACCAACAGAGTCTGGAAGCTCAGCAACAAGCCCAGCAGCAATCTGAGGCCCGCTTCATAGACCTGTTACAGAAGCAAGAGCAGAGACTACAACAAATGGAAGCAGTAATGCAGCAACGTCCGCAGACCAGTGAGGAAAGCCGTCCCACTAATACCGCGTCCTTTGGGGTGAGTCGTTTATTGACAAAAATGACTGGAGAGGATGATCCAGAGGTATTTTTGACCACATTTGAAAGGACCGCTGAAAGAGAAAAGTGGCCTGAGGAGCAGTGGGCTGGACTGGTGGCTCCTCTGTTAACTGGTGAATCGCAGAAAGCTTACTATGACCTAGAGCCTAACCAAGCAAAAGACTATGTGATGCTAAAAGCTGAAATTTTGGCAAGGCTGGGTGTCACCCAGGCTGTCCGGGCTCAGCGTGTGCATAACTGGACTTTCCAGCTTGGAAAACCCCCCAGGTCTCAAATGTATGATCTCATTCACCTGAGCAGAAAGTGGCTACAGCCAGAGACTTTGTCCGCACCAAAGATTGTGGAACGTGTTGTAATGGATCGGTTTTTGAGAGCTCTTCCTACTGCCATCCAAAAGTGGGTAAGCCATGGAGACCCAGAGACGGCCGATGGTCTTGTGGATCGTGTGGAGAAATACTTGGCTACAGAGAACCTGACGGCCTCTTCCAGAGACACTCGGACTTTCCACCCTAAGACCAGACCATCCCCAGGGGCGGATAAGAGGATTCCAAGGGGTGAGGGTGGAGAGAGTGAGAGGGTGGGAGCTCTACCCCAAGTTTGGCGAGAACAGCCTGGGAAATCAGCGGCTCAAGAGGCGGCAAGAAGGATCGTTTGCTACCGCTGCCGGCAAGCGGGACATATTGCAGCCAATTGCCCGGTTGTGGAGGAACCCATGCAGTGTGACTTTCTGACGGGCAGACGTCAGTCGCTGTGTGCGACAGTCGCATGCACTGCCATTCGAGGAACTGAGAAACATTTATGCAAAATGTGTGTTAATGGTAGAAATGTTGTGGTATTGCTGGATTCAGGTAGCCTTGTGACCCTGATAAAGGCTGAGTTAGTTAAAACAGAGGTCTTTGGGAATAGCAAGGTAGCTGTTATTTGTGTGCATGGGGACACCCGAGAGTATCCAGTGACTACAGTGTGTTTCGAGACCCCCAAAGGTACCCTCTCTCATCCAGTGGGCTTAGTATCTCAGTTACCGCATGACGCCATTGTGGGAAGGGATTTTCCGAAGTTCTGGGAACTGTGGGATGATCCTGAGCCCCCCACTGGTGCCCCTATGTACCAGGAATGTGATAGCCAGAACTCCCCTGAGAGTGGTGAGGACTCTCCGGAATTTCCCTTATCAGTATTGGCAGGGGAGACTCAAGAAACTGGAGAGGAGCCCACCTCCTCAGACGAAAACCTACCGTCTGTGGAGTTTTCTGATCTTGAGGTTCACAGGGAAAACTTTGCCACAGAACAGTTGAAAGACCCCGCCCTAATAAAGGCACGGGAAAACGTAGTGAAAATAGATGGCGAGTTAGTGAACCCAGATAATACCTGCACTTACCCATACTTCAGCGTAGAGAAGGACCTACTGTATCGGGTGGCAAAAAGGGCAGAAGAAACCGTGGAGCAGCTTGTGGTGCCCAAACCTTACAGGAAGTTGGTGTTGGAGTTGGCCCATGGGCACATTCTTGGAGGTCATCTGGGGACAGAGAAAACCCGAGAGAGGGTATTACAGGGATTCTATTGGCCGGGGGTGATGAAGGACATAGAAAATTATTGTTCCTCCTGCCCTGTGTGTCAGAGGTCGGCCCCGATGCCACATTTCCGTAGCCCGCTGGTCCCTCTACCCATCATTGAGGTCCCGTTTGAGAGGATCGCCATGGATTTGGTAGGGCCTATAATCAAGTCCGCTAGGGGGCACCAGTACATATTAGTTATAATGGACTATGCCACCCGTTATCCAGAAGCGATCCCTCTCCGAAATACCTCGGCCAAAACCATAGCCAAAGAGCTATCTCTTGTGTTTAGCCGGGTGGGTATTTGTAAAGAACTGCTTACGGACCAAGGTACACCCTTTATGTCCCGGGTTATGAAGGAGCTGTGTAAATTGTTCAAAGTGACGCAATTACGTACATCTGTGTATCACCCCCAAACCGATGGGCTGGTTGAAAGATTCAACAAAACCCTAAAACAAATGTTGAAGAAAGTGGTGGATAGAGATGGAAAGGATTGGGACTGTCTACTTCCTTATCTGATGTTTGCTATTAGGGAGGTGCCCCAATCCTCTACGGGATTCTCCCCCTTTGAGTTACTGTATGGGAGACACCCAAGAGGGCTGTTGGATATTGCCAAGGAAACTTGGGAAAGTGAGAGTTCTCCCCACAGGAGTGTGATTGAGCATGTCGCCCTGATGCAAGACCGAATTGCACAGGTAATGCCCATCGTGAAGGAACATTTGGCCCAAGCGCAGTTAGCACAGCAGAGAGTGTACAACCGTGGAGCCAAGACCCGTACCTTTTCCCCGGGGGATAGGATACTGGTACTTGTCCCTACGGTTGAAAGTAAATTCCTTGCCAAATGGCAAGGCCCCTATGAGATAATGGAAAAAGTGAGCGAAGTGAATTACAAGGTCAGACAACCAGGAAGGCGAAAGCCCGAACAGATCTATCACGTTAATCTGTTGAAAGCCTGGAGGGATAGAGAGTCCCTAGTCGCAGACACTTGGTCACCAGCTCAAACTGGTTGCGTGATTCCTGAGGTTGGAATAGCAGCCACCTTGTCACAACCCCAACAACAGGAGGTTAAGGAGTTTGTGCTTCGCAACAAGGAGGTATTCTCTGAGCTGCCGGGACAAACATCTGGGGTAGAGCATGACATCATTACCCCGTCCGGTGAAAGGGTGAAGTTAAAACCCTATCGGATCCCAGAGGCCCGACGGGAGGCAATACGGGAGGAAGTACAGAAAATGCTGAACTTAGAGGTGATAGAGGAGTCCCAAAGTGATTGGTCTAGTCCCATTGTGTTGGTGCCTAAACCGGATGGGAGCTGGCGATTTTGTAACGATTTTCGTCAGTTGAACAAAGTTACAAAATTTGACACCTACCCCATGCCACGTATAGATGAGTTGATCGACCGGCTGGGAACAGCCCGATACATGACGACTCTTGACCTCACAAAAGGGTATTGGCAAATCCCCCTGGCCAAGTCGGCCAAAGAGAAAACCGCATTTGTAACCCCAGACGGGGCGTTCCAATATAAAAGAATGCCGTTCGGGTTACAGAATGCGCCGGCCACATTCCAGCGGAAAATGGACCAGATGCTGAGGCCCCATCGGAAGTATGCTGCGGCTTACCTGGATGACGTAATTGTCCATAGCACAGATTGGGCCTCACATCTGCCAAAAGTGCAAGCAGTCCTGGACTCTGTTCGGGAAGCGGGGTTTACGGCTAACCCCAAGAAGTGTACCATTGGGCAGGAGGAGGCCAAATATCTTGGGTACACCATTGGGAGGGGAGTAATAAAACCCCAACTCAACAAAGTCGAGGCCATCCAGAGTTGGCCACGTCCCAACAGCAAGAAGCAGGTACGAGCCTTTCTGGGAATCGCTGGGTATTATCGGCGATTCATTCCCCACTTTGCTTCTAAGGCTGTGCCCCTAACCAACCTGACGAAGGGGAAAGGGTCGGTCATGATTAAATGGACCCCCGAGGCTGAGGCAGCATTCCAATTCTTGAAACAAGCCTTATGTAGCCAGCCAGTGTTGTACTCACCCGACTTCTCTAAAGACTTTGTCGTACAAAGTGATGCGTCAGATGTGGGGTTAGGAGCAGTATTGTCCCAGGTCTGGAACGGGGAAGAGCACCCAGTCATTTACCTCAGCAGGAAGTTGAAGTCCCATGAGGTAAATTACGCCACCGTTGAAACGGAGTGTTTAGCGGTGAAGTGGGCTCTAGATTCCCTTCGGTACTACCTGCTAGGTAGGCACTTTGACATGGTTACGGATCACGCTCCGTTAAAGTGGATGGCTCAAAACAAGGAAACAAATAGAAGAGTGAATAGGTGGTTCCTGGCCCTCCAGGAATTCAACTTCACAGTAAAGCATCGCCCTGGCGTTCAAATGGGGAATGTGGATGCTTTGTCTCGAGTACATGAATGCCTGATTGCTGGTGTTCCAACCCCGAGGTTAAAACAAGAGGGGGGGGTATGTGACAGCAGGAAGGTAAAGTCACCTGGTTGCATCCAGGGGGGTAGATATATTTCGCCCAGATTCAGGCTTTACGCCGACTTATACAACTAGGTGGAGAGTTGTATAAGCCCAGCTGAGGCTAGTGGGCTCATGGATGACTCATACCTCTAGGGAGAGTGTGGGGCGTCGTGCAGACAGGGAGTTGATGAGACCAGCTGAAGCTTGTCAGCTCATTTAGGCCTCTATAAGAACTCCCAGATTCATTAGATGTTAGCTCATGCCTGGAACCAGACCTGTGTGGACTGTCTAGGGAGAGTGAACCCCTGTGCGGTGAGACAAAGCCTGTGTGGCTATTTGCTTGGACATTTAAAACCAGGGACTTAGGGACTAGGACAGCACTAGGCTGATCCCAGTTGTTAGTTAGGAAACCTGTATGTTTAGTCAGAGGTCAAGTTGACCAGGATTTATTTTGTTTATGTTTCTTTTGGCTTTGCTGTGTTTTGTCACTGTAAATAGAAAATAAACCGCACCTTTTTTTTTTGAAAACCACAACCTCCGTTTGCTGGGCCTGTTTTTGTGTGGGGAGCCCATCCCGGGGGTCACACACACCCGCTGCCGAGCTAACCCCCTCACAGTAGGGAGAGTGTCAGTGTGATTTACTGTGCTAATCCTTGTTTCTAGGGACAGGGAAGGACAGTGAGGGAAATTCTCCTTGTGCTATAGTGTGCTAAAGCATTGATCATCAACCATCTTTAAACAAACATTTTTTCTAGGGACAGAAAACTATAGGTAGGGAGAGTGTCAGTGTGTTTTACTGTGCTAATCCTTGTTTCTAGGGACAGGGAAGGACAGTGAGGGAAATTCTCCTTGTGCTATACTGTGCTAAAGCATTGATCATCAACCATCTTTAAAAAAACATTTTTTCTAGGGACAGAAAACTATAGGTAGGGAGAGTGTCAGTTTCTTTCACTGTGATAATCCTTGTTTCTAGGGACAGGGAAGGACAGTGAGGGAAATTCTCCTTGTGCTATACTGTGCTAAAGCATTGATCATCAACCATCTTTAAAAAAAATTTTTTCTAGGGACAGAAAACTATAGGTAGGGAGAGTGTCAGTGTGTTTTACTGTGCTAATCCTTGTTTCTAGGGACAGGGAAGGACAGTGAGGGAAATTCTCCTTGTGCTATAGTGTGCTAAAGCATTGATCATCAACCATCTTTAAAAAAACATTTTTTCTAGGGACAGAAAACTATAGGTAGGGAGAGTGTCAGTGTGTTTTACTGTGCTAATCCTTGTTTCTAGGGACAGGGAAGGACAGTGAGGGAAATTCTCCTTGTGCTATAGTGTGCTAAAGCATTGATCATCAACCATCTTTAAAAAAACATTTTTTCTAGGGACAGAAAACTATAGGTAGGGAGAGTGTCAGTTTCTTTCACTGTGATAATCCTTGTTTCTAGGGACAGGGAAGGACAGTGAGGGAAATTCTCCTTGTACTATACTGTGCTAAAGCATTGATCATCAACCATCTTTAAAAAAACATTTTTTCTAGGGACAGAAAACTATAGGTAGGGAGAGTGTCAGTGTGTTTTACTGTGCTAATCCTTGTTTCTAGGGACAGGGAAGGACAGTGAGGGAAATTCTCCTTGTGCTATAGTGTGCTAAAGCATTGATCATCAACCATCTTTAAAAAAACATTTTTTCTAGGGACAGAAAACTATAGGTAGGGAGAGTGTCAGTGTGTTTTACTGTGCTAATCCTTGTTTCTAGGGACAGGGAAGGACAGTGAGGGAAATTCTCCTTGTGCTATACTGTGCTAAAGCATTGATCATCAACCATCTTTAAAAAAACATTTTTTCTAGGGACAGAAAACTATAGGTAGGGAGAGTGTCAGTTTCTTTCACTGTGATAATCCTTGTTTCTAGGGACAGGGAAGGACAGTGAGGGAAATTCTCCTTGTGCTATACTGTGCTAAAGCATTGATCATCAACCATCTTTAAAAAAACATTTTTTCTAGGGACAGAAAACTATAGGTAGGGAGAGTGTCAGTTTCTTTCACTGTGCTAATCCTTGTTTCTAGGGACAGGGAAGGACAGTGAGGGAAATTCTCCTTGTGCTATACTGTGCTAAAGCATTGATCATCAACCATCTTTAAAAAAACATTTTTTTCTAGGGACAGAAAACTATAGGTAGGGAGAGTGTCAGTTTCTTTCACTGTGATAATCCTTGTTTCTAGGGACAGGGAAGGACAGTGAGGGAAATTCTCCTTGTGCTATACTGTGCTAAAGCATTGATCATTAACCATCTTTAAAAAAACATTTTTTCTAGGGACAGAAAACTATAGGTAGGGAGAGTGTCAGTGTGTTTTACTGTGCTAATCCTTGTTTCTAGGGACAGGGAAGGACAGTGAGGGGAATTCTCCTTGTGCTATAGTGTGCTAAAGCATTGATCATCAACCATCTTTAAAAAAACATTTTTTCTAGGGACAGAAAACTATAGGTAGGGAGAGTGTCAGTGTGTTTTACTGTGCTAATCCTTGTTTCTAGGGACAGGGAAGGACAGTGAGGGAAATTCTCCTTGTGCTATAGTGTGCTAAAGCATTGATCATCAACCATCTTTAAAAAAACATTTTTTCTAGGGACAGAAAACTATAGGTAGGGAGAGTGTCTGTTTCTTTCACTGTGATAATCCTTGTTTCTAGGGACAGGGAAGGACAGTGAGGGAAATTCTCCTTGTGCTATACTGTGCTAAAGCATTGATCATCAACCATCTTTAAAAAAACATTTTTTCTAGGGACAGAAAACTATAGGTAGGGAGAGTGTCAGTTTCTTTCACTGTGATAATCCTTGTTTCTAGGGACAGGGAAGGACAGTGAGGGAAATTCTCCTTGTGCTATACTGTGCTAAAGCATTGATCATCAACCATCTTTAAAAAAACATTTTTTCTAGGGACAGAAAACTATAGGTAGGGAGAGTGTCAGTTTCTTTCACTGTGATAATCCTTGTTTCTAGGGACAGGGAAGGACAGTGAGGGAAATTCTCCTTGTGCTATACTGTGCTAAAGCATTGATCATCAACCATCTTTAAAAAAACATTTTTTCTAGGGACAGAAAACTATAGGTAGGGAGAGTGTCAGTTTCTTTCACTGTGCTAATCCTTGTTTCTAGGGACAGGGAAGGACAGTGAGGGAAATTCTCCTTGTGCTATACTGTGCTAAAGCATTGATCATCAACCATCTTTAAAAAAACATTTTTTCTAGGGACAGAAAACTATAGGTAGGGAGAGTGTCAGTTTCTTTCACTGTGATAATCCTTGTTTCTAGGGACAGGGAAGGACAGTGAGGGAAATTCTCCTTGTGCTATACTGTGCTAAAGCATTGATCATCAACCATCTTTAAAAAAACATTTTTTCTAGGGACAGAAAACTATAGGTAGGGAGAGTGTCAGTTTCTTTCACTGTGATAATCCTTGTTTCTAGGGACAGGGAAGGACAGTGAGGGAAATTCTCCTTGTGCTATACTGTGCTAAAGCATTGATCATCAACCATCTTTAAAAAAACATTTTTTCTAGGGACAGAAAACTATAGGTAGGGAGAGTGTCAGTTTCTTTCAGTGTGATAATCCTTGTTTCTAGGGACAGGGAAGGACAGTGAGGGAAATTCTCCTTGTGCTATACTGTGCTAAAGCATTGATCATCAACCATCTTTAAAAAAACATTTTTTCTAGGGACAGAAAACTATAGGTAGGGAGAGTGTCAGTTTCTTTCACTGTGCTAATCCTTGTTTCTAGGGACAGGGAAGGACAGTGAGGGAAATTCTCCTTGTGCTATACTGTGCTAAAGCATTCCTCATCAACCATCTTTGAAATCCTTGTTTTTTGGACAGTCAGGGAAATTGTCGTTGTGCTATTCTGTGCGAAAGCAATCATCCTCAACCATATTTAGAAATCCTTAAGTAAAGGGACAGAGAAGGACACCTGAAGGTAGCCCTTATTGCTTTTTTCCCATCTCCCTGCAGGCCATCTATTAGAATGTCTGGAAGGCAAACAAGGAGAGGCAGACAGTCAGGAGGCAATAAAAGAGGGCAAGCAGGCTCTGTGTCTGGGGGCAACAGTGCTGGTCGTGGACGCGGTGCATTGTCATCAGCACATGGCCATGGGACACGCTTGTCCTTCTTTTCGGCAGCTGGACATGTTGAGCCACATCATGCCGAAGACTTGGTAGAGTGGATGACCAAGCCCTCCTCCTCCTCCTCATCCTCTCTCACCCAGGCTCAGGGTACTGGCAAAGCAGCTGCCAAAGCATCCTCTTCCCTGGTATCAATGTCAGACTCATCATCAGTCACTCCTTCCCTAGACCCACCATGTCCTCCTCCTGACTGAGGAGTCCCCCGAACTGTTTGAGCACAGTGTTGGGTACATGCTCCAGGAGGATGCCCAGCGTTTCGAAGGGTCTGATGATGAAACCCAGCTACAGGAAGGCAGTAGCGTGAGAGCAGACAGAGGGGATGCTCAAGAAGGACACCAATCTGGCAGTCATGTTCCAGCAGCTGCAGCATACTGCCAGATTGGCTCCAGTGATGAGGAGGGAGGGGATGATGAGGTCACTGACTCCACGTGGGTGCCTAATAGGAGAGAGGAGGAGGAGGAGGATGAGGAGGAGGCACATCTCCAACGAGGCAGGATACCCTTTGGTGGCCAGCGTAAGGGCAGTACACAGACGGAATCACACCGCAGAGCTCCGCCTGTGCAGGGCGCTGCCTCTGCCCGTCATTCAAAAAGTTCTTTGGTGTGGGCCTTTTTTGAGGCTAGTGCATCAGATCGCACAGCTGCTGTTTGCAACATATGTCTCAAGCGTATATCGCGTGGCCAAAACATCAGCCGCTTGGGTACCACATGCCTGACCAGACATATGTTGACCTGCCATGCAGCTCGTTGGCAAGCCTACCTCAAAGACCCACACCAAAGAACAAAGCGGACCTCTCCTTGCACCGCATCAGCTGGGATCTCCAACCCCACTATAACTTCAGTCCTCTCTGAAACATGCACTGAGAGGAATGAAGGTGTAGAATTAGGTGTGTCACAGCCAAGTACTTGCGGCCACTCTGCTAGCAGTACACCGACGTCCGATTCTAGCAGGCAAATTTCCCTGCCCCAGCTGCTGGACCGTCGAAAGAAGTTCACTCCCAGCCATCCACATGCCCAGCGGTTGAATGCTAGCTTGGCTAAATTGCTAGCGCTTCAACTGCTGCCTTTTCAGTTGGTAGACTCGGCCCCCTTCCGTGAGTTTGTGCAATGTGCGGTTCCTCAGTGGCAGGTTCCCAAACGCCACTTTTTCTCACGGAAGGCTATTCCGGCTCTCTACCGGCATGTGGAAGGCAATGTCTTGGCCTCGCTGGACAGGGCGGTCAGCGGTAAGGTGCATATTACCGCTGACTCATGGTCCAGCAGGCATGGACAGGGACGTTACCTTTCTTTCACGGCCCATTGGGTCACTCTTTTGGCAGCTGGGAAGGATGCAGGACAAGGTGCAGTAGTGTTGGAGGTTGTTCCACCGCCACGCCTCCAAAATGCTACTACTGGTTGTGACACACCTCTCTCCTCCACCCCCTCCTCTTCTTCTTCCTCCATGGCCTCTTCCTGTGCTTTGTCCTCTGAACCAGCGGTGCTCCGTAGCCGTTCAAGGGGCTACGCAAGTACGCAGGCAAAAAGATGCCATGCCGTGCTTGCGCTGGTGTGTTTGGGGGACAGAAGCCACACTGGGGCAGAGGTCCTGTCTGCTCTGCAGGGCCAGGCCGAGAGGTGGTTGACGCCACGCCAGCTTAAGCCAGGAATGGTGGTTTGCGACAATGGCACCAACCTCCTCTCCGCCCTCCGACAGGGACAACTGACCCATGTGCCCTGTGTGGCTCACCTTCCTTAACCTGGTGGTGCAGCGGTTCTTGGGCAGGTAACCGGGCTTACAGGATGTCCTGAGGCAGGCCAGGAAAGTCTGTGTGCATTTCCGCAGATCTTATAATGCCAGTGCTCGCCTGGCTGAGCTGCAAAAGGAGTTGAACCTGCCCAAGAACCGCCTTATATGTGACATGCCCACCAGGTGGAACTCAACGTTGGCCATGCTGCAGCGGCTGCACATGCAGCAGAGGGCCATCAATGAGTACCTGTGCGACTACGGCACCAGGACAGGGTCAGGGGAGCTTGGTTTTTTTTCTCCACGCCAGTGGGGCATGATCAGGGATGCATGCACTGTCCTGGCACCATTTGAGGAGGCCACGAGGATGGTGAGCAGTGACAGTGCATGCATCAGTGACACTGTACCTCTTGTCCACCTGTTGGAGCACACGCTGCGTGGAATAATGGACAGGGCACTTGAGGCAGAACAGAGGCAGGAAGAGGAGGACTTCCTTGCCTCTTAAGGCCCCCTTTACCCAGACAGTGTTCCTTCTGTCCCACCCATCGCACAGGAAGAGGAGGAGGAGGAGGAGGAGGAGGAGGAGGATTGTGTCAGCATGGAGGTGGAGGCTGGCACTCAGCATCATCAGCAGCAGTCTTTTAGGGATGATTTACAGTCCCAAGAAACCAGTGGACTTGTACGTGGCTGGGAGGAGGTGGCTGCGGATCATGTCGTCCTTAGTGACCCAGAGGACTCCGGACCGAATGCCTCAGCAAACCTACGCTGCATGGCCTCCCTGATCCTGCAAAGTCTGCGGAAGGATCCTCATATTCTTCGGATCAAGGAGAGGGACCATTACTGGCTGGCCACTCTCCTTGATCCACGGTACAAGGGTAAGGTTGCGGACCTTATGTTACCGTCGCAGAGGGAGCAGAGGATGAGACAACTCCGGGAGGCCTTGCAGAAAGGTCTGTGCAACGCGTTCCCAGAGACTGGGAGGTTACAAACTCCTGGTCCTGGACAACGAGTTGGTGAGGCTTCGGCCAGTCAAAGAAGGAGCGGTGGGGAAGGTGGCCGTCTGACCGATGCGTTCAGACAATTCTTTAGTCCGCAGCCCCAAAATATGATCGGTTCCAGCAACCATCGCCAGCGTCTGATAAACATGGTGCAGGAATATCTAGGGGCAAGGTCAGACTTGGACACCTTCCCCACCGAAAATCCTCTGGCTTACTGGGTCTTGAGGATGGATCACTGGCCAGAGCTTGCACAGTATGCAATTGAGCTACTGGCCTGTCCTGCATCCAGCGTTCTTTCGGAACGCACATTCAGTGCTGCTGGAGGATTTGTCACGGATCACAGGGTGCGCCTGTCCACCGACTCGGTTGATCGACTGACTTTCATCAAGATGAACCAGTCTTGGATCACCACCAGCTACCACACACCTGATGCTGATATAACAGACTAATTGATTTTAACATGTCACATCCCTTCAAGACTGATGCTGATGCTGAGTGCCTGTGCTGTTATGTTGACTGGCTATCCTCCTCCTCCGAGTCCTCAATGATACGATTGATGATGATAGCTTGGAAGATCATTTTTGTTTATGGGTGCCGCCACCAGTGGCTAAGGCCCAATTTTTCAGCCCCTGTTTAACAGGGGCGTGTAATTACAATTTTTGAAGCAATAATTTGCCATAGGGCTCATTGCTGTGCTCCAAGTACAGTATCTGTGAGGGGTTGGAGTGTTGTGCCACCAGTGCCTAAGGCCCAATTTTTCAGCCCCTGTTTAACAGGGGCGTGTCATTACAATTTTTGAAGCAATACTTTGCAACAGGGCTCATTGCTGTGCTCCAAGTACAGTATCTGTGAGGGGTTGGAGTGTTGTGCCACCAGTGCCTAAGGCCCAATTTTTCATGTAATTACAATTCTTGATCTAATAATTCACAGCAGGGCCCATTGCTGCACCCACCAAGAGTAACTCTGAGGGCTTACAGTGTTGTGGCAATGCCACCACCACCACCACCACGAAAGGCCCAATTTTTCAGCCCCTGTTCAAAAGGGGCATGTAATTACAATTCTTGATCTAATAATTCACAGCAGGGCCCATTCCTGCACCCACCAAGAGTAAGATCTTCTGGACGCAGCACTCCGGTTAAAAAGCCTTTATTCCAAAAAAAGGTTCAGGAAACCAAAAACACTCTGCACAACACAACAAACTGATCTAGTTTGGCTGACGCGTTTCACACTATTTAAAGTGCTTATTCATAGCTCAGCTATGAATAAGCACTTTAAATAGTGTGAAACGCGTCAGCCAAACTAGATCAGTTTGTTGTGTTGTGCAGAGTGTTTTTGGTTTCCTGAACCTTTTTTTGGAATAAAGGCTTTTTAACCGGAGTGCTGCGTCCAGAAGATCTTCCTTTCTTTCTTCAATTGCACTTGCATTTGCCTGCACCCTTGGTTGCTGGGAGGAGGTAATTCCAGGGACTTCCACACCTGAGCGGCTCCCTTCCTTCTGACCCACCAAGAGTAACTCTGAGGGCTTACAGTGTTGTGGCAACACCACCACCACCACCACCACCACGAAAGGCCCAATTTTTCAGCCCCTGTTCAACAGGGGCATGCAATTACAATTCTTGATCTAATAATTCACAGCAGGGCCCATTGCTGCACCCACCAAGAGTAACTGTCAGGGCTTACAGTGTTGTGGCACCAGCACCACCATCAAAGGCCCAATTTTTACTACCACTGTTCAACAATTATATGTAATTAAAATTCCTGATATAATAGTTGACAGCAGGGCGTTCCAGCACCAACCAAGAGTAACTGTGAGTGCTTACAGTGTTGTGCCAACACCAACAACTAAGGGGCCTATTTCTGCAGAGTATATACGGCAGGTCCCTACTTTCAAACATCCAACTTACAAACGACTCCTACTTGCAAACGCAAGAAGACAACAGGAAGTGAGAGGAAATCTACCCCTTGGAAGGAAAATTCTCTCCTGTAAGAATTAATATGGGAGAAAGGTGTCTCCTCTGTACTGATGCTTTATCACCAATCCTTGTTTCAAGAAAAACACCACATTTTAAAAACAGTTGTCATTGGGACGGAAAGTGAGGTGAAATGTTCTGAACAGGGGCACAGACAGCAAAACAAATGTTACAGGGGTGATAACCCTTACCTATGTTTTCCAAAAAGTTTAAAAATAGATTTTTGGGCTGGAGCTACACTTAAACAATGTACCTGTTCAAAATTACAAACAGATTCTACATAAGAACAAACCTACAGTCCCTGCCTTGTATGCACCGCCTGTATACGGCTGTTCAGAGTATATAGGGCCTTTTTTATTTTATGTGCGGGGTTCCCCTTAATATCCATACAAGACCCAAAGGGGCTGGTAATGGGCTGGGGTAGGGGGGGGGGGTCATGGGGTAGCTATGCCATTTTTCTTAAAGATTTTCATCCATATTACCGAGATCAGACATTACATTAAAGCCGCAAGCAGTTTTAAATGGCTTTTTTTTCCTTTAGAAGTGTCATTTTGTGCAGGGACAGTTCTAAACACGGGAAACACGTGGCACTTCACAGGCATACTTTAGACACCCCCCCAGGTACGATATTTAAAGGAATATTTGACTTTTTTTTTTTCACTTTATGCATCATTAAAATGACTGCTCCCGAAAAACGACCGTTTTTAAAACTTCTTTTTGCATTGATACATGTGCCCTGGTGCAGAACCCGGGTTCCCAAACCCTTTTTAGGACAATAACATGCATAATAGTCGTTATAATTAGCACTTTAGAATTCGAACGTTCGCATCCATTGTATTTAATAGGGTTCTAATGTTCGTACGAACTTTCGGTCCGTTCGCGGGTTCTGGTGCGAACCGAACCCGGGGGTGTTCGGCTCATCACTATTGCTGTGTCTGCTTCCCCACACCAGGGAGAGGGGATGGACCTGAACCTGAGCCCGCTAGAGCTGCCTTCAGAGACTGAGTTTTAGAGAGAGAGAGTCACTGTTTCTTCAGGATCCGAGCTGAGGGACTGTGGCCTGTGTGAAGATCCGGGACCTGATCACTGGGAACCACTGATCTGCCAAGCCGTTGGGTCCAGATTAGTCCAGATTAGCCGTTGGGTCCAGATTAGTCCAGATTAGCCGTTGGGTCCAGATTAGCCGCCTGCCAGGAAGTGGCGAACTGAACTACGCATCCTAAATGCCCATCATATACTGTTAGTCCATACAAAGACTTTAAAGGAAAAGTGCTCTGCCTAAAGAAGGCCCCCACCAGAAGCCGGCCAACATTAATTACTAGGCACCAGTTACTTTCTACTATCTCCAGAGGTACCCCATACTAAAAATGTGTACACCCATCTGTTACTGGGGCTGTATGCACAAGGTGCACACCAGGATCCTTTCATATTCCTTTGAACTGGTTGAGGTTGTTTAGAGACTCTAGTTACTCAGTTGCTGGTTAATTTAAATGCCTTTGAGCGCCAGCTAGTGGGTAATGTAATAGATCGTTTTGCCCTTTATAGCTCTCTGAAGTCCATGCAACTACATGATTTCTAAGTTATCCCATGTTTTTTTTGCAAATATTTGTTTAAGTAGATATTTTTATGTATAGTTTGTAATTATTGCGTGACAGAAGCCAAATTTGCTCACTACATACTCAGCATGTATTAGCAGTGATACACAATGGTTGATGTTCAGTAATTCTCATGCCCTATACACACGACCGGTTTTCCCGTCGGAAAAACTGCGATGAGAGCTTTTGGCCGGGAATTCTGACCGTGTGTATGCTTCCTCGCAGTTTTTCCGACGGGAAAACTGCCGGAAAAAAAAGAGAGCAGGATCTCTTTTTTCCCGTCAGGAAAAAATCCTAGCAGTAAAACTGTTCGTCTGTATGCTTTTCCGACGTGTAAAAAAACAGGCATGCTCGGAAACAAATCAACGCATGCTCAGAAGCATAGAACTTAATTTTCTCGGCTCGTCGTAGTCTTTTACGTCACCGCGTTTTTGGCAGTCAAAAGTTCACCGGACTTTTTTGTGACTGTGTGTATGCAAGGCAGGTTTGACAGGAATTCCTTCGGGAAAACCATCGGTTTTTTATCCGACAGGAAAACCGGTCGTGTGTACAGGGCATAACAATGCAAGTCTATAGGGTCTATTAAGAAATGTTTTCAAACTATTTTAAAGTGGTTGTAAACCCCAGTCATGAAATTTTAACTAAGCAGATATAGTATATCTGTAGTTTTTACTTATCCCTCTCCAAAGCTCTGAGTGTCGTTTTTCTGGTGCTTCATTCCTCTGTTATCAGCATGAGTCACAAATTTTCCCGATACATCAGATAAATTTGTGTCAGGGAGGGATATAAGCTTGTTTATTCAGAATACAGCTTTGCATGATCCTTTGTTCCTCTGCCTATGTGGAGGGGGGTGTGTCCCTTTCCTCCAATCAGCTCTCACATAGTGTATAAGAGCTGCTGCTCTCCACCCCATCCTCTGTACTGCTCACAGATGCATAGTGATTTTATTGAAAATCTGCCCTTTTGAAGGGGTTTAGGGAAGAGAAGCATTATATGGATAGAACTGTACAAGGTTATCATTGGAGATTGTTTATAGACCTCCCAGTGTTAACGAGGAGGTGGAGACTCAGCTCCTTGCACAGATAGAAAGGGCTGCAAGGGCTGGGACGATGATAATAATGGGGGATTTTAACTACCCAGAAATTGACTGGAGTAATGACACTGCAGGAACAGTTAAAGAGCAAAAGTTATAAATGATGCTCTGCTGGACCTGGTAATCCCAAACTATGCAGAGTTTATTACTAATGTTCATTTAAAAGAACATCTGCATACCTCCCAACTTTTCTATTGTCCACTGCGGGACATTAATTCATGTTCTTTTCCCCCTCTCATCAATGTTGTGGTGTTGTTGCCCGACTAACCTGGTTTTCACTGCCGCTCTGACTTCCGCCTGGCTTCCCTGCCTGGCGCGCTGGCGGACTGCTGAGGGGACTAAAGGTCTATGCGGGAAACCAGTGTCACACGCGGGTACGCGGGAAGATGATGTCCCTGCGGGAGAAACCCGCAGAATCCGTGCGGGTTGGGAGGTATGCATCTGGGTAGCAGTGACCATAACATGGTTTGATTTAATGTTAGCTGTAAGCAACAAACACATAATGGAAAGGAACAAAAACCTTAACTTTGAAAAAAGCAAATGCTAACATGTTTTGCGCATGCGCGCAAAACATGTTAGTGTGAGGACTCTCCAACACTACAGGAGCCCACCATCCCGCCAGCCAAGTCTGCACATCCCTCCTGCTCCTTGCCCCCATCTTGGTGTTTCTTCCGGCCGCCAGTTGGAGAGCACAACAGCTACATAGCCGCATAGAGCCGCTGATCATTCCATCTCCTGCCTGCCTGCACAGCTGGTCTGATTGCGATACAGGTACTTTCAGAGTATGTCACATCTTTTTTTGGTCTTCCTGGTCTCCACGGCTTTTGTATTTCCATCCAGCCATAGGCTGTGAAAGACTGCATCTATGGATACAAGTTTAAATCTCTACTGACGGCAAGGATAGTGCAAGTTACATCCAGTAACTTTGATCAACACCAAGCTCATTCCATCCAACTGGTCATCACAACCAGATTTAATCAGCACACTTGCATATCTTAACCCTTTGGCTGGCGGTGTTGGTTGTTATGCGTTTTTTAATGCTTCAATACTGATCAAGATTTTTGTCTTATCCCAGTTTGAAGGTTATTGTACTTTGTATTTTTGATTCCATCCGATCAAATACATTAATCAATTTTCAGCATGCATTTTAATCAATAAATTATCATTTTTATTTGATCACCAAGTTACATTTCATCATTTTTGCCTCCATTTGAGTGCTGGATTGTATATACCGGTAATTGCCTACTGTCCGACCACAATGAAGTAAGGCCATCACTTCCTGGTCTTCTTGGCAGCCTTCCCTGAAGCCTTCTCTGCAGCCTTCCTTCTGCGTGTGGCTGGAGGCTGGGCCACTGGAGGGATACTCCTGTCAGGAGGAGGAGAAGGAGGTGGAGGAGAGGGGGGTGGCGGAGAAGAAGAAGATGGAGAAGGAGGAGGTTGAGGTTGGGAAAGCTGGGTGACCTCACATATAGCCGTATTGGGGGTAAGTCTCTCCATCACCCCCTTGTTCAGCAAGGTGATGAGCAGGGGCTCGCATAGGAGGCATTGCTCCATGCTCATCACCTTGAACTTGGCCTCAACTAGGCCGGCAATGGCCTCTTCAGGGGATGTGGGCTCCTGGAGGGTGGCACGTGCCTCTCTAATAAGGGCCATTGCTGCCTCACTTGTGCTCCTGTCCCTCCTGCTTCTTTTAGGAAGGCGGATGGGAGGCACCTGCGATCTTGTGCTGCTACTTGGGCCGGCCACCTCCTGTCTGCCACTGGGCCCAGCCACCTCCTGGCTGACAGTGGGCCCTGCCACCTCTTGGCTGACAGTGGGCCCTGCCACCTCCTGGCTCACAGTGGGCCCTGCCTCCTCCTGCCTGACAGTTTCCAGACCCTCCTCCTGGCTGATTTCATCCTGTGTATGAAAAAGGTACATAGTTTTATTTTTTGGTTTATTCTTTTCACACAAATTTGAGATCATGAATGTAGCAAATTGAATGTAAATCAAGAGAAAAGACAATTAATTTTATGACCACATCAGATTTCATTTTTTCCCCCCAATTTATGGCAGACTAATGTCTATAGATATTGATTTCACTTTTGTATCCCAATTTTTTTGGGGATTTACATATTGGCTTATTTTTCCGGCATTAATTTTCTGACAATACATTTTCATTAAATACTATACCTGGCTCCAGATGTCCAAATCAGCTTCTTCCAGGATGGCTGCCTCCTCTTGCTCCAGAGAAGGCTCAGGTTGGCTGCAGGGAAGTCTGGGGGGAAGACTGGACAGTGATGGCCTTGCCTCAATGTGGTCATCCAGAAAATACATCCTGCTGTAGTACCACAAATTCGGGACATATACATCAGCTGCTGCTGCTCCTGACCTCTGAAAAGCCAGGACCTTAGAGCGTTCAGTCCTGTATGTGCCTCTCAAGCTCCCAATTTTAGTGTCCACCTGTTTTGCTGTTGCTGTGGGCACCTTGGTCTGCACAAATGGGAGCAGGCTCTCCAGCGCTGCTTTCCTTACACCTTTTTTGCGATGTCTGGGGTTTTTGGTTTCCCACAGAGCGGGCAGCTTCCTTACCCGGTCTATAAATTCCGCAAGGAATTCCTTATCACTAATAAACACATTCATTTTTTTTCTGCAAGCCAAAAATAATGAAAAAAAAATGTCAGTCACACAGTCTAACCTCCTGTAAATCTTATTCACCTTATATATCCTCGACCATTCTCTAGACAGTATAGGCCACCAATTTCACAAAGTCTCAAAATCACATACCTTCGTTCGCACGTCCGTCAATTTTACTCCTCTCTCCGCACACCGAACGTAGTATAGTCACATGTGTGTTTTCTATATATACACCACGCATGCGTAAAACTACGTCGCTCCGCACACGTCGCCCGCCCATGACGTTCAAAGTAACATCTTTTCCCCGCCCCTTCTCTTTCGGCGCGCAGACAGATATGGCGGATTCACAGCAGGTGTCTGCTAATTCCTCAAATAACGAGGAGGCGACAAGCCCGGAGACTGAGGAAACGTCACGATCAAGGAGGAGATTCAAGGCCTCGAATATGTCTTACGCGGAGATGGCGGAGATGGTGGACATATTGCAAAAGTCGGATTATGACGCAAAGCATGGGCCGTATAGCAAACCTAATCGAAGGAAGGCTGAAATCATGAAGAAAGTCGTGAAGAGTCTGAAGAAGAATTTCGGGGTGAAACGATTAAATGAGCAGCTCAGAAAGAGGTGGTCTGACCTCAAACTGAGGGAGCCGGAGCAGTTAAGGAGCATTAAGAGAATGCTTGAAAAAAGTAAGTACTTTTTTCCCTGTTTTCCTATTATTGTATTTCACAACTTGCATGTTGCTCCATGTTATTGCATTTTTCTATTGTACCTTACAAAATGTCATCGTTTGAACTTGGTTTGGCACAGTAATCGTTCGTTACAGACACATCGTTCGGCCACTATGCACGATTTTTTTAGATTTTACAGGGTTCAAATAATTTACACAGCTGCCTGTTTTTATTCAATAGTTGTTATTACATTGTTGGCTAGATGATGTGTTTGTAAAGAGAATGAAATGCAAACTTTAATCAGTGTAAAACAGAGGACACTCAGCAGCTGGTTCCACATCTGTACTTTTGAGCACTATAGTGTGGGCCACCAGAACCTCCTTTTTTGGGTGACACACACAGGTGCATCAGTGCATTTTTGGGGTGCCTCCATGTGTAAAAAATGTCAGCCAAAGGTGAATAGTCAAGAATATATTTTTTCTAAATAATGTCTTCATCTTGAAATCCCGCCCAAACAGACACTTTTCCCCCACTTCCAAGCAATGTATCATGTTTTTTTTTTTTTTATGTGTGATAACTATACCTTTTGTTTGATTCTCATTGGGGAGAGAAGACTGGGAGGAGAACACTCCGGGGAGCATAAGAAACCCACACCTTCTAAACAAACCAAACCTCACCAAGACCCACAACCTGAGGGTGTTGAGGAAGTTGAAGAGGTGGAGGAAGGAGAAGTGCAGGAAAGAGAAGTGGATGATGTGGTGGAACTTGTCACCACAACAGGTCAGTATCTGTCACCACAGCTTCAGGTAATAGATGTAGGCATGCAGAGTTATAATTCCTTTTATTTATTTTTATAGGGGATGAAAATGTTGTGGTGAAAGAAAGTACGCGTTTCTCTGCTGACAGTGCCCTACGAATCATACAGCAAGTGATGGAATGTAGTACAGAACTGGACAGAATTAAACAAAGAATTCATGTGATGGATCAAACCTTTAAAGACATCCTAGATGTTTTGGGGAGAATTTAATAAGGCAACAAACCCCCCATTTTTTGTTTGAGATTGTTCTTCCCCATTTTTTAAGCTTTTAGACAATCAATCCAGCCAAAATTTGAATATGCACACAGTGTGTCAACATGTGCCATCTGCCATCAGGGGATATCCATGTACGGGTTTTGGGGGTGTAACCCCTTCCTCGTATCTCAAGTAGGTGAAATGAAGAAGGGGTTGTACCCCCAAAACACGTCCATTGATCACCCCTGATGGCAGATAGCACATGTTGACAATAGGGATCAGGAGTCTAAAATCCCAATTGAAAATGACTTCAAATTGTGTGCATATTCAAATTTTGGCTTGGTCAGGGGTGCCAATACCTCATATTAGGACGGCCAGATAGAGACATATTTTGTGTAATTGAATGTCTCATATTGCCAAGAGGTATCCAATGTTGTAGTTTGTTGAATGCTACTGATGGTTTTGTATTTTGTTAAAAAAAAAAAAGGCCGGTTTCTGGCCAGCCAAAAAATAATATATACATACTGTTCTATTTACCATGTGTGTGAATGTGCACAGAGTAAAATGTTTGAACAACAACAAAGTGTAGCTTCTTTGTCAAATAAGCTATAACCTTATTTGTGTATTTTTTTGGTGTTACTAGTGAAATGGTTGGTATTTACTAAAGGAAAATACACTTGGCACTACAAATGCACTAAGACAAACTAGGAGACAGGAAAAAAAAAGTTTAAAGATTTAATCAGATTTTTATTTTGTTCTTTCTCCAAGCATATTTAGACATGGCCTGGCATAGGAATTGCCCCCCTACCCGTGAAATATTCAAGATATTTCTGACGAACCTCACGGGCATTTTGAGGGGGGCAAGCCAGAACGGCCAGATTCTAGGCCCGCAAGGGTATTGCCAGATGAAAGTCCTGCCTCAGGCAATATTGAGGCCATATAATTTGGTGATTTCCGGATCAGAAAGTTATGGAGCACACAGCAGCAGAAAACAACATAGTTAATCTTGTACTCCGCCAAGTGAATTGGAGTCATGAAAAGGCGGAACCGGCTGGCCATTATCCCAAAGGCATTTTCTATGACTCTTCGGGCCCTGGCCAGCCGGTAGTTGAACACCCTCTTCTCCGGGGTCAGGGTCCTCTGGGGAAATGGCCTCATGAGATGCGGTCCCAGTCCGAAGGCTTCATCAGCCAAAAAAACAAAGGGGAGTCCTTCAACATTCCCTGCATCCGGTGGCAATGCAAGGTCATCACTCTGGAGACGGAGGGCAAACTCCGTCTGGCTGAAGGATCCCCCATCGGACATCCGGCCATTCTTCCCCACATTCACATAGAGGAATTCATACCATGCTGACACCACCGCCATCAGCACAATGCTATGAAACCCCTTGTAGTTGAAGAAGTAGGACCCAGAACGGGGTGGCGGCACGATGCGGACCTGCTTCCCGTCAATGGCTCCACTGCAGCTGGGGAAGTCCCACCGTGTGGCAAACTTCGATGCCACAGTCTGTCATTCCTGTGGTGTGGAAGGAAGCTGTGGAGTCAAACAAGATAAAAAAATATTAGTACTTTTGTACATAACATTGCAAGCAGATTATACTAAAATACATTCTAGCCCAACATCAATCTAAGTTTCCGTATAATGTGTTTGTAAAAAGTATAATGGAAGGCTCAAGTATCATATTCATCACCCCCTCTGATGGTCCATTATAATCAAATTTGGGGGGGGCTAGATGTGTTTGGCCACAGGATAGCATTGCAGTGGCGGTGCGTCCAGAGTGGGCGCTGGAGCGCTGCCCCCTCTCTCCTGCGCCCATCACTCAGAACAATACATAGGTTCATGCCTTGCATTAACCTATGTTTTGTCAATGCCGCCTACTATTCAGGTGGATGGCCCCCTGTTGAGCGACGGCCATATGAATAACAGCGGCAGTTTTTTAGGGGAAATTGCCTATCAGAGCCAGCGGGTCAAATAGGCTTGGCGATTACAGCCTGAGGGATGTAATTGGCTTCATAAAAGTTAACCAGGGGACGCAGGGGGGGTGCATTCCTTGGGTAAACACTGACAGGCTCCTCTGCCAATCATGTTCACAAAGTCTGTTTAACGGTAACCTGATTGGCTGATGCAACATCGAGGGCAGGAGAAGACATCAAGGAGAGAAGAAGGATGGCGCTGACCAGAAGAAGGTAAGTGCAGGGCTGGGGGTGAACTGGCTGCATTGGAGGGGGCAAACTGGCTGCATTGGAGGGGGCAAACTGGCTGCATTGGAGGGGGCAACTGGTGGCGTTTAATAGGCACAGTCGCAAAAATGGAGGAAGTTTCTAGATAACATTTTGGGGTGTCCCCCCAAACATTTTGAGCAGCAGTCGTCACTGCTGGAAAGGTTAGTGAAGTGAAATATGCATGGAGGAGAAAAAAGAGGCATTTCTAAACTTCCGGCATGCATGAGGACAAAGGGGACATTCTCAGCATATTACAATCATGGTAATTAGGGAAGGATGAAAGAAATACAATACATTAGCATGCATGAAATACATAAAATGTGATGTTAATGGAGAAAACTTACCCTAATATAGTCCTCCTGCAGGACTTGGATAATGGCAGAACAGGTGTCTGGGATTATGAGGCCCAGAGCCTGGGGGGAGATGCCTGTCGTGAACTTTAAGTCCTGCAGACTTCTCCCTGTCGCCAGGTAACGTAAGGTGGCGATGAGCTTCTGCTCAGCACTGATGGCTTCCCGCATAACGGTGTCCTGCCTGGTAATATAGGGGGACACCAAAGCCAAAAGATGCTGAAAAACGGGGTAAGACATCCGCAGAAAATTCCTGTAGTCCTCAGGATTATTCTCCACGATCTCCCGCAGCAGAGGCATATGGCAGAATTGGTCCCGCTGGAGCAACCAATTCTTGATCCATGAACTCCTCCTCACCCCGTTCATGGACTTGTCTTGGTCCAAAACAAGCAGACTAACACCAAGCGCCCGCACAGCATGAACTCGACGATGAGAACGTACCTGCGACATGGCTAGGAAACGGTCGTCTGATCAGAACGTACTAAACAGAACGCACTTTAGAACAGCAAGGCCTATGAAGAACAAACTGAAATTCAGAAACGAATGGGCAAGAACGCACTGTAAAACAGATACGACCTGCCTACACGCCCTGAAAGACAAGATACGAACCCACAAGCACAAACTGAACCGCAGATAACAAACTGAAAGCACGAAGACTGAAAAGCGCGAATCGTCTCTTCCCAAACTTTTACTTCACACGCGGTAACACGAGACCAGCAAAAGCAGCCCAAGGGGTGGCGCCAGTGAAATCGATTTTCCCCTTTATACTGCCGTCGTACGTGCTGGACGTGACCACGCAGAACAACAACGAGATTTGGAATTGTCAGTGTGTACGCATGGAAAGTTTGACGAGAAACTCGTCAAGGTTGACAATAATCTCGTCGAGAAAAACGACGTGTTTTTAACGACGAGAAACTCGGTCGTGTGTACGAGGCTTTCGAGGGAATATTGGCATAGATGAACACAGAACAGAAATTGGAATTCTTCAAAAAGATGGTATGTGAACTCACTGCAAAATATATTCCCATGGGCAATAAGTTTAAAAGGCTAAAAATAAAACCTATGGGGCTCACAGACAAAGTTATAAAAGCTATGAACAACAAGAAAAGAGCTTTTAAAAAATATAAAAATGAAGGCACAATATCATTGTTTAAATATTACAACGAATATAACAGTATATGTAAAAAGGAAATCAAGACCGCAAAAATTCAAAACGAATGACAGATTGCAAAAGATAGGTGAACAAACCCAAATAAATTCTTCAAATATTTTAATAGTAAAAAGGTCAGGTCTGAGCATGTAGGCTCTTTACAAAATAATCTAGAGTGGGTGACTGGGAACAAAGAGAAGGCACATTTATTAAATACCCTTTTCAGCTCTGTGTATACAAAGGAGAATGGGGGAGCTCATGGCCATAAAGGGGAGGGTTTTGACACCAAATGATCCACAATGGCTCAAAATTGATATGGTCCATAAATATTTAGACAGAATAAAGGTGGATAAAGCATCGGGTCAAGATGGCATCCACCCACTAATCCTAAAATAATTGAGCTCTGTCATTTCAAAACCATTGTTTTAGCAAACTGGCTAAAAGATAGAATTCTTACTCTGAATAGTCTAAAGTTATCAGTGGTGTACCCCAAGGTTCAGTGTTGGGACCCTTACTTTTTAATATATTTATAAATGATATAGGGTCAGGGATTAAAAGTACCATTTCAGTCTTTGTAGATGACACCAATGCAGGGGAATAACGTCCTTACATGTCTCCACCTTACAAGCCGACTTCAATGCACTGTTTAATTATGTGGCCGGTGAGGTTTAGGCCTGGTTCACACTGGGGCGACAAACGCTCCGACATTGGGAGCTCATGTCGCATGACGTGTGAAAATCAATGTTTCCCTATGGGAGCCGTCTTAACTGGTCCGACACATGTCGGTCCGACTTTGAGAATGCTCCCTGTACTACTTTGGTCCGACTTTGATCCGACTTCAGCCCATTGACTATCATTGAAGTCGGATCAAAGTCGGACCGCAGTCTTGCATGATCCGACTTTGGCATGCAACTTGTGCTCTGCTGATCTTGAGGGGGAACTCCAGGCCAAATTTTAAATAAAAAACCGTCATGGGTTCCCCCTCCAGAAGCATACCAGGCCCTTGGGTCTGGTCTGGATTTGAACGGGCACCCCTACGCCAAAAAAACGGCGTGGGGGGTCCCCCCAAAATCCAAACCAGACCCTTATCCGAGCACACAACCTGGCAGGCCGCAGGGGAAGAGGGGGGGATGAGAGAGCGGCCCCCCTCCCTCCTGAACCGTACCAGGCCACATGCCCTCAACATGGGGGGTTTGGTGCTCTGGGGCAGGGGGGCGACCTGCGGCCCCCCCACCCCAGAGCACCCTGCCCCCATGTTGATGAGGACAGGGCCTCTTCCCGACAACCCTGGCCGTTGGTTGTTGGGGTCTGCGGGCGGGGGGCTTATCGGAATCCGGGAGCCCCCTTCAATAAGGGGGCCCCCGGATCCCGGCCCCCCCACCCTATGTGAATGAGTATGGGTTACATCGTACACCTACCCATTCACCTGGTGGAAAAAAATTGCAATAAAAAAACCACACAGCTTTTTTAAGTATTTTATTGCACAATATAAAATTAATATAGGCTTCCCATGACGTCACAGTCACATGTTCCCATGACGTCACAGTCACATGCTCCGGGGCCATGTGCCCCGGAACATGTGACTGTGACGTCATGAGAAGCCTATATTAATGCGGAGCGGAGAGCCAGTATTACAGCGGGAGGAAGCGACGCGTCAACATCGAGGAGGAGAAGAGGGAAGAAGACGCAGACGGCGACGACGGGAAGACCGCGCCCCTCCACTAGCGAAAGAGCTACCAAGAAGTTAGTGGAGGGGCCGGCAGAAGGACAACGGAGAGCCGGACGAGACGACGCAGAAGACCGGGCCTCCGTTAGCAAAAGAGCTAAAGAAGTTAGCGGAGGCCCGGCGGAAGAAAGAACCGGAGAGCGAGGCGACGACACCGGAGACCCCCGAAGTCGGAAGAAGACCCCCGGAGCTGTGCAATAAAATACTTTAAAAAGCTGTGTGGTTTTTTTATTGCAATTTTTTTCCACCAGGTGAATGGGTAGGGGTACGATGTACCCCATACTCATTCACATAGGGTGGGGGGGCCGGGATCCGGGGGCCCCCTTATTGAAGGGGGCTCCTGGATTCCGATAAGCCCCCCGCCCGCAGACCCCGACAGCCAACGGCCAGGGTTGTCGGGAAGAGGCCCTGTCCTCATCAACATGGGGGCAGGGTGCTCTGGGGTGGGGGGGCCGCAGGTCGCCCCCCTGCCCCAGAGCACCAAACCCCCCATGTTGAGGGCATGCGGCCTGGTACGGTTCAGGAGGGAGGGGGGCCGCTCTCTCGTCCCCCCTCTTCCCCTGCGGCCTGCCAGGTTGTGTGCTCGGATAAGGGTCTGGTTTGGATTTTGGGGGGACCCCCACGCCGTTTTTTCGGCGTAGAGGCGCCCGTTCAAATCCAGACCAGACCCAAGGGCCTGGTATGCCTCTGGAGGGGAACCCACACGTTTTTTTTTATTTAAAATTTGGCCTGGAGTTCCCCCTCAAGATTCATACCAAACACAGTGCCTGATATTGGCGGGGATCCAAGTCGGATCCCCGTTTATTGAAAGTCGGACATATGTCGGCTTCATGTCGCAGGGCAAAGTCGGATCCAAAGTAGGACAGATGTCGTGTCGCACTAGTGTGAACCCAGCCTTAATGTTGATGAATGTAAAGTTGTGCACTTAGGGACTAAGAATATGCATGCATCATACATACTAAGGGGAGAAAATTGGGGGAATCAATGGTGGAGAAGGATCTGGGGGGTTTGGTAGATCAAAAGCCTTATAATAGCATGCAATGCCAAGCTGCAATTTCCAAAGCAAAGTATGGACTCCAGAAGGAGAGAGAGAGATATAATTTTGCCCCTGTACAAATCATTAATAAGACCTCATCTGGAATATGCAGTTCAGTTTTGGCACCAGGTCATAAAAAGGATATTGGGGAACTGGAGAAAGTGCAGAGAAGGGCAACCAAAGAGGCATGGAGGAGCTTAGCTATGAGGAAAGATTAGAGGAACTGAATTTATTCTCTCTTGAGAAGAGGAGATTAAAGGGGTTGTAAAGGTAAAAAAAAAAAAAAATTTAACCACTTAACGACCGCCCACTGTAATTATACGTCGGCAGAATGGCACCGACAGGCAAAGTCACGTACCGGTATGTGACTGCCTTCGTATAGTTAGGGGGTCCGATCGGACCCCCCTTCTATACAGTGAGCGGTGGTTATTTGTTCAGGAGCGATCCGGGATGAGGGGACGGCCGTTCGATTCCGGCCACCCCCTCGCGATTGCTCCCGGCGAATGAAAACCTTCCTCTGCCTGTGTAATGTAAACACAGGCAGAGGAAGTGATGTCATCTCTCCTCGTGTCGGTCTTTTCGATCCGGCACGAGGAGAGAAGACATCTCACAGTAAGTGCACCAACAGCCCACTGACACCAGTACACGTAGGCACACTTTTCACCCCTCAGTCACCCCCAGATCACCCCCCAGATCACCCCCAGTACCCCCAGTCACAGTGCACCGTTTTTTTACTGATCACTGCAATCAGTGTCATTTGTGACAGTAAAAAGTTGCAGGGCAGTTAGGTTTAGGCCCCTTTAGGTTCAGGGTAGCCCCCTAACCCCCCCTAATAAAGGTTTAACCCCTTGATCGCCCCCCAGGTAACCCTTTCACCCCCTAACGCCAGCGTCACTAAGCAATCGTATTTCCGATCGCTGTATTTAGTGCCGGTGGTGCCCTAGATAGCCAGGGCAGTTAGGTTTAGGCCCCTTTAGGTCCAGGGTAGCCCCCTAACCCCCCCAATAAAGGTTTAACCCCTTGATCGCCCCCCAGGTAACCCTTTCACCCCCTAACGCCAGCGTCACTAAGCAATCGTATTTCCGATCGCTGTATTTAGTGCCGGTGGTGCCCTCGATAGCCAGTTATTTATTTTTAGTTTCGCCGCAGATTTTTATAGCGTCAGGTACCCCCATATATTATTTTAACCCCCTGATTGCCCCTAGAGTTAACCCTTTCACCATTGATCACCGTATAAGTTTTACTGGTGACACTGGTTAGCCAGTTAGTTATTTAGGTTACCCATCAGGTTTTTATATAGCTTCAGGTACCCCCATATATAACCTAATAAAGGTTTTAACCCCCTGATTGCCCCTAGTTAACCCTTTCACCAGTGATCACCATATAAGTTTTACGGGTGACGCTGGTTGGTTAGTTTGCTTTTTATAGCATCAGGGCACCCGCCGTATATAACCCAATAAAGGTTTAACCCCCTGATCGCCCGGCGGCTGATATCAATTAGGTTTTAGCGCCAGAGAGGGTCTGCGTTGCCCCAGGCAGCGTTAGGTTAGTGCCAGGAATGCTAACACTCACGCTTGAAGCATACACCACCATTAGTGGTATAGTATCTGAACAGATCAATATCTGATCTGATCAGATCTATACTAGCGTCCCCAGCAATTTAGGGTTCCCAAAAACGCAGTGTTAGCGGGATCAGCCCAGATACCTGCTAGCACCTGCGTTTAGCCCCTCCGCCCAGCCCAGCCCAGCCCACCCAAGTGCAGTATCGATCGATCACTGTCACTTAATAAACACAACACACATAACTGCAGCGTTCGCAGAGACAGTCCTGATCCCTGCGATCGCTAACAGTTTTTTTTGGAAGCGTTTGATACATTTGCTGACAGTCAGGTGCTTTTTTTACCTGTGAATCTTACTAGTGTACCCCTAAATTTAGAGCCCAAAATGGCAAGACGAAGGTACACTAGTAAAGAGGCCTACGAGATTCTGAGCATGACAGATAGTGAAGAGGAGGTCACGCATCTGTCAGATTCAGGCTCAGAATATCTTCCCATAGAAGACAGTGAAGTCAGCGGCTCCACGTCAGATAGCTCTGACGGCGAAGGTGAGGTCCCTGCTAAGGTCAGGCGTACCCGATCCCGATCTTCTGAGGTTGTTGAGGAGCAAGAACCGCAGGTCTCTCGTATCATGGAGCAGAGTAGTACTAGCGCTGCTATTCCTTCTGGTGAATTGGCAAGCACCAGCGGCCTAGTACAGCCTGGGCGTACATCCAGCACTGCAGTATCACGTGGTGACGTGGCGAGTCCCATAAGTACAGTTCAAGCTGGCGAGGTGGCAAGCACAAGTAGTGTCCCGCTGCCACCAAGAAGACAAAGGCAGGCCCGTCGTGCCCATAGTGCCCTTCCTGCAGAATTTGCCTATCCTGATTGGGTCCCCACCACTTCTGCAGAACCCATACTTCCCCCATTCACTGCCCAACCCGGTATTCAGGTGGAAACAGCTGATTTTATGCCAATTGATTTTTATTCGCTGTTTTTTACAGAAGATCTCTATAGATCTATTGTTGACCAGAGTAATTTATATGCTGGTCAATTCATCGCCGCTAACCCCCAGTTGCCTTCCATTGCCAAAGATTGGATACCAATTACGGTTTCCGAATTTAAGACCTTTCTGGGCCTTTCCCTCAACATGGGCACACATAAATTCCTGTCATTGCGTGCTTTTTGGTCCACGCACCCAATTGACCACATGCCCGTGTTCTCTGCCTCCATGCCCAGAACACAATACGAGCAGATTTTGCGGTTCATGCACTTCAACGACAATGAACTTTGTCGTCCACGTGGAGACCCTGAATACGACCGGCTCTATAAAATCGGCCCCTCATAAACCACTTCAACGAACGTTTTGCAGCCTTGTTTATTCCCGATCAAGTTGTCTGCGTTGATGAGTCCCTGATTAAATTTTCTGGCCGCTTGTCTTTCAAGCAGTACCTTCCCAGCAAGCGTGCCAGATACGGGGTCAAGCTCTATAAGTTCTGTGACAGGGCAACAGGCTATGTATGGAGCTTTACAGTTTGTGAGGGAAAAGACAGTCGGTTGAGCCGGTCAACTGCCCGGATTACATAGGGAGCGCTGGCAAGATAGTGTGGAACTTGGTGTCACCCTTATTCGGAAAGGGGTACCACTTGTATGTGGACAATTATTACACGAGCGTGCCACTGTTTAGTCACTTGTTTGATCATCAGATTGGAGCATGTGGCACCGTGCGACCTAATCGCGGGGGCTTTCCCCAGCGGCTTGTAGATGCCCGTCTTAGGCTGGGGGAGAGAGCCTGCTTGAAGTGTAATAATTTGCTCGCTATGAAGTGGAGGGACAATAAGAATGTTTTCCTTCTTACCTCCCTTCATGCAGACACGACAGTCCAAATTCCTACGGCGACTGATGTTGTGGAGAAACCCCTCTGTGTCCACGAATATAACAAAAATATGGGAGGGGTGGACCTCAACGACCAGTTGTTGGCGCCGTATCTAATTGACCGTAAGGCGAGACGCTGGTACAAAAAAGTGTCTCTATCCTTATTCCAATTGGCTTTGCTGAATGCTCATGTGCTATACAGAGCTTCAGGCGGGACTTTATCTCTTCTAAAATTCCAGAATGAGATAGTCACAGAACTCCTGTATCCAGGCGGTTCTGCACCTCACCATCCCCTACCAAATGCAGTAAGCCGGCTGCATGAGAGGCATTATCCGTATGCCCTCCAGAGTACCCCTACCCAACGAACCCCCCAAAAAAGATGTCATGTCTGTAGCAAGCGCGGATTTAGGCGTGACACCCGTGTTTTTTGTCCACTCTGTCCTGACAAACCTGGTCTTTGCCTTGGTGAATGTTTTGAACGCTACCACTCAAAAGTGAAGTTTTAGCGTAGGGTACAGCATTTCACAGACTAGGACACACTTACACAGGGTCTCCCAAGATGCCATTACATTTTGAGAAACCCGAACCATTACAGTTGTTAAAGTTACAAAAAAAAGTGTAAAAAATAAAAAACGTAAAAAACAAAACACAAAAAAATATAAAATAAAAAAACCAAAAATAGTTGTCGTTTTATTGTTCTCTCTCTCTCTCTCTCTCTCTCTCTCTCTATTTTCTCTCTATTGTTCTGCTCTTTTTTACTGTATTCTATTCTGCAATGTTTTATCATGCTTGCTTTTCAGGTATGTAATTTTTTGTTTTCAGGTGCGCCATTCAACTGCAGCGGCGGAATTATTTATCTTGACAGCAACAGCGTTTGCTCCCACGATACATAAAGCCGTGACTCCACTGCTGTAGGAGGTGATTTCACCACCACAGTTAAAAAATAAAAAGAGCATATATGCCGAAGCATGGGGGCAGCAGGGGCGGAGGAGCAATTTTGCTCCTAATGCCTCGTACATATGGTCGAAATTCCGATGGAGGCTTGCCCGTGGAAAAGTCCGACCGTGTGTACACGGCATAACTTTTTTGCGGGAGGATGCCCCCATGCTTCGGCATATATAAATGGTGCATGTATGCCCATCATTAGAAGTGGGTGGATGAAGGGAGGTATTCTAATGGTGGGCATACCCACCGATCAATCTCTTTTTTTCTTTCAGCCAACAGGCTGCATGAAAAAAAAGATTACAATACATGTCCAACAAGGACCAGCAACGTACTGGTATGTTGCTGGACTTTGAATGTTTATACCAGAATGATGCCTGCAGGTTTAGGTATGATCTTGGTATCATTCTTTTCAGCCAGTGGCCGACTTTCATGTAAAAACAATTCTAGCAGATAATTAGCCTCTAGACTGCTTTTACAAGCAGTGGGAGGGAACGCCCCCCCCCCGGATATAAACAGCGCCATTGGGAAAGCATTTTATCACACCGATCTTGGTGTGGTCAGATGCTTTGAGGGCAGAGTAAAGATCTAGGGTCTAACCCCCCAATTTTTTTCAAAAAAAGAGTACCTGTCACTACCTATTGCTATCATAGGGGATATTTACATTCCCTGAGATAACAATAAAAATGGTAAAAAAAAAAATATATGGAAGGAACAGTTTAAAAATAAAATAAAAAAGCAAAATAAATAATAACAAAAAAAAAAGCACCGCTGTCCCCCCCTGCTCTTGCGCAAAGGCGAACGCAAGCGTCGGTCTAGCGTCATATGTAAACAGCAATTGCATCATGCATGTGAGGTATCACCGCGAAGGTCAGATCGAGGGCAGTAATTTTAGCAGTAGACCTCCTCTGTAAATCTAACGTGGTAACCTGTAAAGGCTTTTAAATGCTTTCAAAAATGAATGTAGTTTGTCGCCGCTGCGTGTTTGTGCGCAATTTTAAAGCATGTCGTGTTTGGTATCCATGTACTCGGCCTAAGATCATCTTTTTTATTTCATCAAACATTTGGGCAATATAGTGTTTTTTAGTGCATTAAAAATAAAAAAAGTGTGTTTTTTCCCAAAAAAATGCGTTTGAAAAATCGCTGCGCAAATACTGTGTGGGAAAAAAAAATGCAACATCCACTATTTTAATCTGTAGGGCCTTTGCTTTAAAAAAATATATAATGTTTGGGGTTCAACATAATTTTCTTGCAAAAAAATTTTTTTTTCATGTAAACAAAAAGTGTCAGAAAGGGCTTTGTCTTCAAGTGGTTAGAAGAGTGGATGATGTGTGACATAAGCTTCCTAATGTTGTGCATAAAATGCCAGGACAGTTCAAACCCCCCCCCCCAAATGACCCCATTTTGGAAAGTAGACAAGCTATTTGCTGAAAGGCATGTTGAGCCCATTGAATATTTTTTTTTTTTTGTCCCAAGTGATTGAATAATGACAAAAAGAAAAAAAAAATGTACAAAAAGTTGTCACTAAATGATATATTGCTCAAACATGTCATGGTTATATGTGGAATTGCACCCCAAAATACATTCTGTTTCTTCTCCTGAGTACGGGGATACCACATGTGTGAGACATTTTGGGAGCCTAGCCGCGTACAGGACCCCGAAAGCACCGCCTTCAGGATTTCTATGGGTGTAAATTTTTGATTTCACTCCTCACTGCCTATCACAGTTTCGGAGGCCATGGAATGCACAGATGGCACAAACCCCCCCCCCCCCAAATGACCCAATTTTGGAAAGTAGACACCCCAAGCTATTTGCTGAGCGGTATGTTGAGTATTTTGCAGATCTCGCTTTTTGTCACAAAGTTTTGAAAATTGAAAAAATAAAAAAAATAATGTCTTTCTTCATTTTCAAAAACAAATGAGAGCTGTAAAATACTCACCATGCCTCTCAGCAAATAGCTTGGGGTGTCTACTTCCCAAAATGGGGTCATTTGGGGGGGTTTTGTGCTATCTTGGCATTTTATGGCCTTCAAAACTGTGATAGGTAGTGAGGAGTGGAATCAAAAATTTATGCCCTTAGAAACCTTGAAGGCGGTGCTTGGTTTTTGGGGTCCCGTACGCGGCTAGGCTCCTAAAAAGTCCCACACATGTGGTATCCCCATACTCAAGAGAAGCAGCAGAATGTATTTTGGGGTGCAATTCCACATATAACCATGGCATGTGTGAGCAATATATCATTTAGTGACAACTTTTTGTACAATTTTTTTTTTCTTTTTGTCATTATTCAATCATTTGGGACAAAAAAAAAATATTCAATGGGCTCAACATGCCTTTCAGCAAATAGCTTGGGGTGTCTACTTTCCAAAATGGGGTCATTTGGGGGGGTTTTGTGCCATCTGGGCATTTTATGGCCTTCAAAACTGTGATAGGCAGTGAGGAGTGAAATCAAAAATTTATGCCCTTAGAAATCTTGAAGGCGGTGCTTGGTTTTTGGGGTCCCGTACGCGGCTAGGCTCCCAAAAAGTCCCACATATGTGGTATCCCCGTACTCAGGAGAAGCAGCAGAATGTATTTTGGGGTGCAATTTCACATATGCCCATGGCATGTGTGAGCAATATATCATTTAGTGACAACTTTGTGCAAAAAAAAAAAGTTTGTCATATTCCCGCAACTTGTGGCAAATTATAAAATATTTCATGGACTGAACATGCCTCTCAGTAAATAGCTTGGGGTGTCTACTTTCCAAAATGGGGTAATTTGGGGGGGGGGGGGGTTTGTGCTATTTTGGCATTTTATGGCCTTCGAAACTGTGTGAGGTAGTGAGGAGTGAAATCAAAAATTTGCGCCCTTAGAAATCCTGAAGGCGGTGCTTGGTTTTCAGGGGCCCGTACGTGGCTAGGCTCCTAAAAAGTCCCACACATGTGGTATCCCCGTACTCAGGAGAAGCAGCAGAATGTATTTTGGGGTGCAATTCCACATATAACCATGGCACGTGTGAGCAATATATCATTTAGTGACAAGTTTTTGTAATTTTTTTTTCTTGTCATTATTCAATCACTTGGGAGAAAAAAAATTCAATGGGCTCAACATGCCTCTCAGCAATTTCCTTGGGGTGTCTACTTTCCAAAATGGGGTCATTTGGGGGGGTTTTGTACTGCTCTGCCATTTTAGCACCTCAAGAAATGAGATAGGCAGTCATAAATTAAAAGCTGTGTAAATTCCAGAAAATGTACCCTAGTTTGTAGACGCTATAACTTTTGTGCAAACCAATAAATATACGCTTATTGACATTTTTTTTACTAAAGACATGTGGCTGAATCCATTTTGGCCTAAATGTATGACTAAAATTGAGTTTATTCGATTTTTCTTATAACAAAAAGTAGAAAATATCTTTTTTTTTTAAAAATTTCGGTCTTTTTCCGTTTATATCGCAAAAAAAAAATCACAGAGGCAATCAAATACCATTAAAAGAAAGCTCTATTTGTGGGAAGAAAAGGACGCAAATTTCGTTTGGGTACAACATTGCATGTCCGCACAATTTACAGTTAAAGCAGTGCATTAAAAAATGCCTGGATTCTTTCCTTAATGTACATATTATAACTACTGACATTTATAGGTAAAGTTGATCCAGGGATCATCTGATTGCCTCTCGGGGGATCAGGAACGAATTTCTTCCCCTGCTGGAGCAAATTGGATTGTGCTTTGCTGGGGGTTTTTGCCTTCCTCTGGATCAACTGTGGGTGTAGGATTGTGTATATGGGATTTTAAAAAAAAATTGTTTTGTTTTGTTTTCCCCTTTTTATTGGTTGAACTAGATTGACTTTGTGGGTTTTTTTTTTTACCCGACTAACTACCGGTATGTTGTTATTGATGTTGTTACTAATGTAACTATGTAAGACTGCAAATAAACAAGTAAAACTTATGTAGGAGGATTTGTTTCATCTCTGTGTATCATCTGAGCCTGATACCCTTCACTGGGTATATGTGAGAGTTTACAACCACTTTAAATCAATATTCACACATTAGAAATATGTGTGAATCCTAAATGAAAGTTATGTGAATCTTAGTTCAGGACTCTTGTTTTTCAGACTTTGTTTCACTGGTTGGTTTCAAGTTTTTTGTTCATTTTGTATCAATTGTTTACACACATTTGGTATTTGTATATAAGTCCATGAACTTATACACTTAGTTTTGACAGCGCACTTTCACTTAATACCACATTTGTAAATAGCTGCCTGAGTCATCTGACTTAGTGAAAGTAAAAATACTCCCTAAACTGATTCATATGTTTGCGCAACAATTTTTAAGAAGGGACAAAGCATTACTGCAAAATACCCACTGGCTACCTCTAGTGGCTTTTCAACAAATATCTGTATTTAACTAGCTCCCGAAGATTTTACCCCTTTATGATCAGGGCAATTTTTGCTATTCAGCACTGCGCAACTTTAACTGGCAATTGCGCGGTCATGTTATATTGTACACAAATTTAATTTAATTTTTTCTTTTTTTTTTCACACAAATAGAGCTTTGTTTTGGTGGTATTTAATGTCCAGTGCTTAAATATATGCAACTGTTTCTTTAACCACTTCAATACAGGGCATTTTCACCCCCTTCCTGCCCAGACCAATTTTTAGTTTTCAGCGCTGTCGCACTTTGAATGACAATTGCGCGGTCATACAACTCTGTACCCAAATTAAATATTTATGGTTTTTTTTTCCCACAAATAGAGCTTTTGTTTGGTGGTATTTGATCACCTCTGCGGTTTTTATTTTTTTGCGCTTTAAACAAAAGAGGAGCGACAATTTTGAAAAAAAACACAATATTTTTTACTTTTTGATTTAATAAATATCACAATTGTTTTTTTGTTTTTTTATATATTTTTTTCCTCATTTTAGGCCGATATGTATTCTTCTACATGTTTTTGGTAAAAAAAAAAATCACAATAAGCGCATATTGATTGTTTGATTGATTGTTTGCGCAAAAGTTATGTTATCTACAAAATATGGGATAGATTTATTGAATTTTTTTTTATACTAGTAATGGCGGCAATCTGCGATTTTTATTATGACCATGACATTGCGACGGACATATCGAACACTTTTGACACGTTTTTGGGACCATTGTCATTTATACAGCGATTAGTGCTATAAAACTGCACTGATTACTGTGTAAATGTGACTGGCAGGGAAGGGGTTAACACTAGGGGGCGATCAAGGGCTTAAATATGTTCCCTAGGGAGTGATTCTTACTGTAGGGGGAGGGGACTCACAAGGGGAGGAGACCGATCTGTGTTCCTCTGTACTAGGAACACACATCGGTTTCTTCACCTCTGACAGGACGTGGATCTGTGTGTTTGCACTCACAGATCCACAGTCCTGCTGTGATCACGGGCAATCGCGGGTGCCCACCGGACATCGCGGCCACCGGTCACGCGCACCGGGTCCCGAGCGATGCGGCACGCACCCCCTAGACGGCCGGGAAGCCCAGGATGTCATATGATGTCCACCCAGGATGGGAGATCCCTCCTGTGGACGTCATTTGACTATGGGCGGGTAATGAAGTGGTTAATCAATCAACGGGTAGGTATAATGAGTAGGTTCAATCTCAAAGATTCTTATCAGATTTTCCAACCCATACACCAATCAGTGGGTCTAATAAAGTCTCTTCAAAATCTCTCCAGTGTATACCTCCCCCAAAAAATCATATTGTGCAGTATTTTCCAAACTCTAATACACTTTCCACTCATGGGCTCAAATGCATGCATACCATCATGCATGTGTAACCACCAGAGATCAGTGACTTTGTGGTTCCCCTTTTACCTAAATCCTTACCAAACAGAAAAATGAATCATGCCCATCAGTAAAAATCTCTTCTTCCTACTGTAGACCACCCCTCATAAGGGGAATCACAAAGTCACTCATCACTGGTGGTTACACATGCATGATGGTATGCACGCATGTAAGCACATGAGTGAAAATGCACTTGCTTCAAAACATGGCTTCGGACACACTTTTTTAAAGCTCTCTGAGCGCCAGTCAAAGCACCCGGCACTAAATAAAATGGTTAGATTAAAGTCCTGTTTACACCTTGCTTTTGCTTTGCTTTGGCTTTGCTTCTAAAATTATACCCCATGTTGCTTTAGTGGTGCTTCAAAGCATCTTCAAAGCCTCCATAGAAGTCTATGACAAAACTCGCTTAAAGCACCCGCAGATTTTGAGAGGCCTTAATTATGCTTTAGCTTTGTTTTGTTTTGGAGAGATTGCAGGTATGAGATATCAATGCACACAGCAGGGCATCTGCCAAGCTTCATTAATGCTTCAAAAAAGGACCACCAATGCATCATCCAAGCACCACCGAAAGCATCATCCAATCAACAAGGCATCATCCAAGCACCACCGAAAACATCATCCAATCATCAACAAGGCATCATCCAAGCACCACTGAAAGCATCATCCAATCATCAACAAGGCATCATCCAAGCACCACCGAAAGCATCATCCAATCATCAACAAGGCATCATCCAAGCACCACCGAAATCATCATCCAATCATCAACAAGGCATCATCCAAGCACCACCGAAAGCATCATCCAATCATCAACAAGGCATCATCCAAGCACCACCGAAATCATCATCCAATCATCAACAAGGCATCATCCAAGCACCACCGAAAGCATCATCCAATCATCAACAAGGCATCATCCAAGCACCACCGAAATCATCATTAGGGATGAGCTTCGTGTTCGAGTCGAACATACGTTCGACTCGAACATCGGCTGTTCGATCGTTCGACGAAGATCGAACGATTTGGGCCGTTCGCGCCAAATTCGAGTGATGCGAACGGCCCACAATGCACTACGCCATCGCAGTGTCATCCAGGCGCTGTGATTGGCCAAGCATGCACTGTGACCCCGCATGCTTGGCCAATCACAGCGCCGGCAGCGAGGAGAGCAATGATTGGCCACAGGCAGGATGCCTGTGGCCAATTATTGCTGAGGGTGTTTAGTACACGCCCCACACTATAAAAGGCCGCCAGCACGGCGGCCTAGTGTAGTGTGTTCCGGAGCAGGGATAGAGCAGCATAGGCAGGGACAGTGACTGTTATTTCTTTCTTGCTTAACCTGGATTCCTTTAGTTTAGGGAAAGAGAAGGATAGGTAGGGAGAGTGTCAGTGTGTTTTGTGCTTGTGCTATAGTGTGCTTAAAAAAAACATTTATTCTAGGGACAGAAAACTGTAGGTAGGGACAGTGTCAGTTTCTTTCACTCTGCAAGTCCTTGTTTCCAGGGACCTGGAAGGACAGTGAGTGAATTGTCCTTGTGCTATATTGTGCTTAAAAAAACATTTATTCTAGGGACAGAAAACTGTAGGTAGGGAGAGTGTCAGTTTCTTTCACTCTGCAAGTCCTTGTTTCCAGGGACCTGTAAGGACAGTGAGTGAATTGTCCTTGTGCTATATTGTGATTAAAAAAAACATTTTTTCTAGGGACAGAAAACTGTAGGTAGGGAGAGTGTTTTTTTTCTTTCACTCTGCAAGTCCTTGTTTCCAGGGACCTGGAAGGACAGTGAGTGAATTGTCCTTGTGCTATATTGTGCTTAAAAAAAAACATTTTTTCTAGGGACAGAAAACTGTAGGTAGGGAGAGTGTTTATTTTCTTTCACTCTGCAAGTCCTTGTTTCCAGGGACCTCTAAGGACAGTGAGTGAATTGTCCTTGTGCTATATTGTGCTTAAAAAAAACATTTATTCTAGGGACAGAAAACTGTAGGTAGGGAGAGTGTCAGTTTATTTCACTCTGCAAGTCCTTGTTTCCAGGGACCTGGAAGGACAGTGAGTGAATTGTCCTTGTGCTATATTGTGATTAAAAAAAACATTTTTTCTAGGGACAGAAAACTGTAGGTAGGGAGAGTGTTTTTTTTCTTTCACTCTGCAAGTCCTTGTTTCCAGGGACCTGGAAGGACAGTGAGTGAATTGTCCTTGTGCTATATTGTGCTTAAAAAAAAAACATTTTTTCTAGGGACAGAAAACTGTAGGTAGGGAGAGTGTTTATTTTCTTTCACTCTGCAAGTCCTTGTTTCCAGGGACCTGTAAGGACAGTGAGTGAATTGTCCTTGTGCTATATTGTGCTTAAAAAAAACATTTATTCTAGGGACAGAAAACTGTAGGTAGGGAGAGTGTCAGTTTATTTCACTCTGCAAGTCCTTGTTTCCAGGGACCTGGAAGGACAGTGAGTGAATTGTCCTTGTGCTATATTGTGATTAAAAAAAACATTTTTTCTAGGGACAGAAAACTGTAGGTAGGGAGAGTGTTTTTTTCTTTCACTCTGCAAGTCCTTGTTTCCAGGGACCTGTAAGGACAGTGAGTGAATTGTCCTTGTGCTATATTGTGCTTAAAAAAAACATTTATTCTAGGGACAGAAAACTGTAGGTAGGGAGAGTGTCAGTTTATTTCACTCTGCAAGTCCTTGTTTCCAGGGACCTGGAAGGACAGTGAGTGAATTGTCCTTGTGCTATATTGTGATTAAAAAAAACATTTTTTCTAGGGACAGAAAACTGTAGGTAGGGAGAGTGTTTTTTTTCTTTCACTCTGCAAGTCCTTGTTTCCAGGGACCTGTAAGGACAGTGAGTGAATTGTCCTTGTGCTATATTGTGCTTAAAAAAAACATTTATTCTAGGGACAGAAAACTGTAGGTAGGGAGAGTGTCAGTTTATTTCACTCTGCAAGTCCTTGTTTCCAGGGACCTGTAAGGACAGTGAGTGAATTGTCCTTGTGCTATATTGTGCTTAAAAAAACATTTATTCTAGGGACAGAAAACTGTAGGTAGGGAGAGTGTCAGTTTCTTTCACTCTGCAAGTCCTTGTTTCCAGGGACCTGTAAGGACAGTGAGTGAATTGTCCTTGTGATATATTGTGATTAAAAAAAACATTTTTTCTAGGGACAGAAAACTGTAGGTAGGGAGAGTGTTTTTTTTTCTTTCACTCTGCAAGTCCTTGTTTCCAGGGACCTGGAAGGACAGTGAGTGAATTGTCCTTGTGCTATATTGTGCTTAAAAAAAAACATTTTTTCTAGGGACAGAAAACTGTAGGTAGGGAGAGTGTCAGTTTATTTCACTCTGCAAGTCCTTGTTTCCAGGGACCTGTAAGGACAGTGAGTGAATTGTCCTTGTGCTATAGTGTGCTTAAAAAAAACATTTATTCTAGGGACAGAAAACTGTAGGTAGGGACAGTGTCAGTTTCTTTCACTCTGCAAGTCCTTGTTTCCAGGGACCTGGAAGGACAGTGAGTGAATTGTCCTTGTGCTATATTGTGATTAAAAAAAACATTTTTTCTAGGGACAGAAAACTGTAGGTAGGGAGAGTGTTTTTTTTCTTTCACTCTGCAAGTCCTTGTTTCCAGGGACCTGTAAGGACAGTGAGTGAATTGTCCTTGTGCTATATTGTGCTTAAAAAAAACATTTATTCTAGGGACAGAAAACTGTAGGTAGGGAGAGTGTCAGTTTATTTCACTCTGCAAGTCCTTGTTTCCAGGGACCTGTAAGGACAGTGAGTGAATTGTCCTTGTGCTATATTGTGATTAAAAAAAACATTTTTTCTAGGGACAGAAAACTGTAGGTAGGGAGAGTGTTTTTTTTCTTTCACTCTGCAAGTCCTTGTTTCCAGGGACCTGTAAGGACAGTGAGTGAATTGTCCTTGTGCTATATTGTGCTTAAAAAAAATATTTTTTCTAGGGACAGAAAACTGTAGGTAGGGAGAGTGTCAGTTTCTTTCACTGTGAAAGTCCTTGTTTCAAGGGACAGAGAAGGACACCTGAAGGTAGCCCTTATTGCTTTTTTCCCATCTCCCTGCAGGCCATCTATTAGAATGTCTGGAAGGCAAACAAGGAGAGGCAGACAGTCAGGAGGCAATAAAAGAGGGCAAGCAGGCTCTGTGTCTGGGGGCAACAGTGCTGGTCGTGGACGCGGTGCATTGTCATCAGCACATGGCCATGGGACACGCTTGTCCTTCTTTTCGGCAGCTGGACATGTTGAGCCACATCATGCCGAAGACTTGGTAGAGTGGATGACCAAGCCCTCCTCCTCCTCCTCATCCTCTCTCACCCAGGCTCAGGGTACTGGAAAAGCAGCTGCCAAAGCGTCGTCTTCCCTGGTATCAATGTCAGACAAATCATCAGTCACTCCTTCCCTAGACCCACCATGTCCTCCTCCTGAGGAGTCCCCCGAACTGTTTCAGCACAGTGTTGGGTACATGCTCCAGGAGGATGCCCAGCGTTTCGAAGGGTCTGATGATGAAACCCAGCTAGAGGAAGGCAGTAGCGTGAGAGCAGACAGAGGGGATGCTCAAGAAGGACACCAATCTGGCAGTCATGTTCCAGCAGCTGCAGCATACTGCCAGATTGGCTCCAGTGATGAGGAGGGAGGGGATGATGAGGTCACTGACTCCACGTGGGTGCCTAATAGGAGAGAGGAGGAGGAGGAGGATGAGGAGGAGGCACATCTCCAACGAGGCAGGATGCCCTTTGGTGGCCAGCGTAAGGGCAGTACACCGACGGAATCACACCGCAGAGCTCCGCCTGTGCAGGGCGCTGCCTCTGCCCGTCATTCAAAAAGTTCTTTGGTGTGGGCCTTTTTTGAGGCTAGTGCATCAGATCGCACAGCTGCTGTTTGCAACATATGTCTCAAGCGTATATCGCGTGGCCAAAACATCAGCCGCTTGGGTACCACATGCCTGACCAGACATATGTTGACCTGCCATGCAGCTCGTTGGCAAGCCTACCTCAAAGACCCACACCAAAGAACAAAGCGGACCTCTCCTTGCACCGCATCAGCTGGGATCTCCAACCCCACTATAACTTCAGTCCTCTCTGAAACATGCACTGAGAGGAATGAAGGTGTAGAATTAGGTGTGTCACAGCCAAGTACTTGCGCCCACTCTGCTAGCAGTACACCGACGTCCGATTCTAGCAGGCAAATTTCCCTGCCCCAGCTGCTGGACCGTCGAAAGAAGTTCACTCCCAGCCATCCACATGCCCAGCGGTTGAATGCTAGCTTGGCTAAATTGCTAGCGCTTCAACTGCTGCCTTTTCAGTTGGTAGACTCGGCCCCCTTCCGTGAGTTTGTGCAATGTGCGGTTCCTCAGTGGCAGGTTCCCAAACGCCACTTTTTCTCACGGAAGGCTATTCCGGCTCTCTACCGGCATGTGGAAGGCAATGTCTTGGCCTCGCTGGACAGGGCGGTCAGCGGTAAGGTGCATATTACCGCTGACTCATGGTCCAGCAGGCATGGACAGGGACGTTACCTTTCTTTCACGGCCCATTGGGTCACTCTTTTGGCAGCTGGGAAGGATGCAGGACAAGGTGCAGTAGTGTTGGAGGTTGTCCCACCGCCACGCCTCCAAAATGCTACTACTGGTTGTGACACACCTCTCTCCTCCACCCCCTCCTCTTCTTCTTCCTCCATGGCCTCTTCCTGTGGTTTGTCCTATGAACCAGCGGTGCTCCGTAGCCGTTCACGGGGCTACGCAAGTACGCAGGCAAAAAGATGCCATGCCGTGCTTGCGCTGGTGTGTTTGGGGGACAGAAGCCACACTGGGGCAGAGGTCCTGTCTGCTCTGCAGGGCCAGGCCGAGAGGTGGTTGACGCCACGCCAGCTTAAGCCAGGAATGGTGGTTTGCGACAATGGCACCAACCTCCTCTCCGCCCTCCGACAGGGACAACTGACCCATGTGCCCTGTGTGGCTCACGTCCTTAACCTGGTGGTGCAGCGCTTCTTGGGCAGGTACCCGGGCTTACAGGATGTCCTGAGGCAGGCCAGGAAAGTCTGTGTGCATTTCCGCAGATCTTATAATGCCAGTGCTCGCCTGGCTGAGCTGCAAAAGGAGTTGAACCTGCCCAAGAACCGCCTTATATGTGACATGCCCACCAGGTGGAACTCAACGTTGGCCATGCTGCAGCGGCTGCACACGCAGCAGAGGGCCATCAATGAGTACCTGTGCGACTACGGCACCAGGACAGGGTCAGGGGAGCTTGGTTTTTTTTCTCCACGCCAGTGGGGCATGATCAGGGATGCATGCACTGTCCTGGCACCATTTGAGGAGGCCACGAGGATGGTGAGCAGTGACAGTGCATGCATCAGTGACACTGTACCTCTTGTCCACCTGTTGGAGCACACGCTGCGTGGAATAATGGACAGGGCACTTGAGGCAGAACAGAGGCAGGAAGAGGAGGACTTCCTTGCCTCTCAAGGCCCCCTTTACCCAGACAGTGTTCCTTCTGTCCCACCCATCGCACAGGAAGAGGAGGAGGAGGAGGAGGAGGAGGAGGATTGTGTCAGCATGGAGGTGGAGGCTGGCACTCAGCATCATCAGCAGCAGTCTTTTAGGGATGATTTACAGTCCCAAGAAACCAGTGGACTTGTACGTGGCTGGGAGGAGGTGGCTGCGGATCATGTCGTCCTTAGTGACCCAGAGGACTCCGGAGCGAATGCCTCAGCAAACCTACGCTGCATGGCCTCCCTGATCCTGCAAAGTCTGCGGAAGGATCCTCGTATTCTTCGGATCAAGGAGAGGGACCATTACTGGCTGGCCACTCTCCTTGATCCACGGTACAAGGGTAAGGTTGCGGACCTTATGTTACCGTCGCAGAGGGAGCAGAGGATGAGACAACTCCGGGAGGCCTTGCAGAAAGGTCTGTGCAACGCGTTCCCAGAGACTGGGAGGTTGCAAACTCCTGGTCCTGGACAACGAGTTGCTGAGGCTTCGGCCAGTCAAAGAAGGAGCGGTGGGGAAGGTGGCCGTCTGACCGATGCGTTCAGACAATTCTTTAGTCCGCAGCCCCAAAGTATGATCGGTTCCAGCAACCATCGCCAGCGTCTGATAAACATGGTGCAGGAATATCTAGGGGCAAGGTCAGACTTGGACACCTTCCCCACCGAAAATCCTCTGGCTTACTGGGTCTTGAGGATGGATCACTGGCCAGAGCTTGCACAGTATGCAATTGAGCTACTGGCCTGTCCTGCATCCAGCGTTCTTTCGGAACGCACATTCAGTGCTGCTGGAGGATTTGTCACGGATCACAGGGTGCGCCTGTCCACCGACTCGGTTGATCGACTGACTTTCATCAAGATGAACCAGTCTTGGATCACCACCAGCTACCACACACCTGATGCTGATATAACAGACTAATTGATTTTAACATGTCACATCCCTTCAAGACTGATGCTGATGCTGAGTGCCTGTGCTGTTATGTTGACTGGCTATCCTCCTCCTCCGAGTCCTCAATGATACGATTGATGATGATAGCTTGTAAGATCATTTTTGTTTATGGGTGCCGCCACCAGTGCCTAACGCCCAATTTTTCAGCCCCTGTTTAACAGGGGCGTGTAATTACAATTTTTGAAGCAATACTTTGCAACAGGGCTCATTGCTGTGCTCCAAGTACAGTATCTGTGAGGAGTTGCAGTGTTGTGCCACCAGTGCCTAAGGCCCAATTTTTCAGCCCCTGTTTAACAGGGGCGTGTCATTACAATTTTTGAAGCAATACTTTGCAACAGGGCTCATTGCTGTGCTCCAAGTACAGTATCTGTGAGGAGTTGCAGTGTTGTGCCACCAGTGCCTAAGGCCCAATTTTTCAGCCCCTGTTTAACAGGGGCGTGTCATTACAATTTTTGAAGCAATACTTTGCAACAGGGCTCATTGCTGTGCTCCAAGTACAGTATCTGTGAGGGGTTGCAGTGTTGTGCCACCAGTGCCTAAGGCCCAATTTTTCAGCCCCTGTTCAACAGGGGCATGTAATTACAATTCTTGATCTAATAATTCACAGCAGGGCCCATTGCTGCACCCACCAAGAGTAACTGTCAGGGCTTACAGTGTTGTGGCACCAGCACCACCATCAAAGGCCCAATTTTTACTACCACTGTTCAACAATTATATGTAATTAAAATTCCTGATATAATAGTTGACAGCAGGGCGTTCCAGCACCAACCAAGAGTAACTGTGAGTGCTTACAGTGTTGTGCCAACACCAACAACTAAGGGGCCTATTTCTGCAGAGTATATACGGCAGGTCCCTACTTTCAAACATCCAACTTACAAACGACTCCTACTTGCAAACGCAAGAAGACAACAGGAAGTGAGAGGAAATCTACCACTAGGAAGGAAAATTCTCTCCTGTAAGAATAAATATGGGAGAAAGGTGTCTCCTCTGTACTGATGCTTTATCAGCAATCCTTGTTTCAAGAAAAAGACCACATTTCAAAAAGAGTTGTCATTGGGACGGAAAGTGAGGTGAAATGTTCTGAACAGGGGCACAGACAGCAAAACAAATGTTACAGGGGTGATAACCCTTACCTATGTTTTCCAAAAAGTTTAAAAATAGATTTTTGGTCTGGAGCTACACTTCAACAATGTACCTGTTCAAAATTACAAACAGACTCTACATAAGAACAAATCTACAGTCCCTGTCTTGTATGCACCGCCTGTATAGGGCTGTTCAGAGTATATAGGGCCTTTTTTATTTTATGTGCGGGGTTCCCCTTAATATCCATACAAGACCCAAAGGGGCTGGTAATGGGCTGGGGTAGGGGGGGGGTCATGGGGTAGCTATGCCATTTTTCTTAAAGAATTTCATCCATATTACCGGGACCAGACATTACATTAAAGCCGCAAGCAGTTTTAAATGGCTTTTTTTTCCTTTAGAAGTGTCATTTTGTGCAGGGACAGTTCTAAACACGGGAAACACGTGGCACTTCACAGGCATACTTTAGACACCCCCCAGGTACGATATTTAAAGGAATATTTGACTTTTTTTTTTTTCACTTTATGCATCATTAAAATGACTGCTCCCGAAAAACGACCGTTTTTAAAACTTCTTTTTGCATTGATACATGTCCCCTGGTGCAGAACCCGGGTTCCCAAACCCTTTTTAGGACAATAACATGCATAATAGTTGTTATAATTAGCACTTTAGAATTCGAACGTTCGCATCCATTGTATTTAATAGGGTTCTAATGTTCGTTCGAACTTTCGGTCCGTTCGCGGGTTCTGGTGCGAACCGAACCCGGGGGTGTTCGGCTCATCACTAATCATCATCCAATCATCAACAAGGCATCATCCAAGCACCACCGAAAGCATCATCCAATCATCAACAAGGCATCATCCAAGCACCACCGAAATCATCATCCAATCATCAACAAGGCATCATCCAAGCACCACCGAAATCATCATCCAATCATCAACAAGGCATCATCCAAGCACCACCGAAAGCATCATCCAATCATCAACAAGGCATCATCCAAGCACCACCGAAAGCATCATCCAATCATCAACAAGGCATCATCCAAGCACCACCGAAAACATCAACCAATCATCAACAAGGCATCATCCAAGCACCACCGAAAACATCAACCAATCATCAACAAGGCATCATCCAAGCACCACCGAAAACATCAACCTAGCAACAACAAAGCATCACTGAGGCATCGCAGAAGCGTCAAAAAAGTATGTTGCTTTAATGTATGTTGAAGTCAAGGCAAGTGTAAATAAGCCCTTTATGAGTTTTTCTATTTTTGGGGTATCACTGGAGAGATTGTAAAGAGGTTTGAGAAAGACATGGAGATGTTGGAGTGAAAAACAAAAAGCTTTATTAGACCCATTGATTTGTTGTATAGGTCCGAAAATCTGGTAAGAATCTTTGAGATTGGACCTACTGTATATACTTACCTGTTGACTGATTGAAGAAACAGCTGCATATATTTAATCAATGGACTTTTTAAATTCACATTCATATCTATGCCACCTGCCCTAGTTTTTATTTCAGAGTGAAATAGAAACTGGCATACTGTAGGTTCTGCGCTCAATTATCAAAGGGATCTTGGCCGTTTTTACAATAGCAAATTGCTGCAGATCCTCGCAAGATTAGAACTGAGGTACAGGATGTTGTCTTCTAGTTACCTGTCAGAACGCTAACATGCCTCTCTTTGCACAGAAGTGAACACACTACATGGGCAGAGCCTTCATGCCTGGCTGTTACCCCCATCAGACACATAGCCTTCCTTCTTCCTTTTACTCTCAGCTGAGTAGGGGGCAAAGAGCAGGGGAAGGGAGCAGGGGCAGGCTGAGGGAGCTGGAGCAAGCTGCTCCAGCTATCATAGGCATGCATACAGGGTGTGCCAGGTGTGCCTGGGCACACCCTAATCTCCCCGTGTGTTGCAGATTCCCCCTGTTTGGACCCCTGATATTTCACCAAAGTCCCCTAATGGGGCTCTTACAAAAATTGTAAAAATAAATAATGAAGGAAAATAAAATTGTAAAAAAGAAAATGATAAAAAAAAAAAACTACTGACACTATCCACTGCTCTACTGACACCTTCAGTATATATACACATGCACATACACACATATGAGTTTAAGCTTTGGGGTGCACACTCTAATGCAATAGGCTGCGCACACCTATGCCAGCTCTCCTGATCTCTATGCCATTTCTGGCGCAGACACGTCATAGAAAATGGAGCAGATCACTCCTAATTAACAAGTAGTTGTTAAATAAGGGCAAGATATTCACATTTCTAATAGGGGCTTTTACTCTAGTGATTTTTTGTAAATAAAGCTGTATTTAGGAATGTTGCAAGAGTCCTGATTGGGCACAGGGTGAAACCACTATAGGGCTGAGCCCAACCTTGCACTGTGACTCTAGCCAAGCAGCCGACTAATGTGATTGTGTTCTTTGCTTTGGCTTAAAGTGGTTGTAAACCCTTTACAACCACTTTTGCCTACAGGTAAGCCTATAATAAGGCTAACCTGTAGCTACCGTGAATTTCTTCTAAACTTGAGCACATGCCCACATGCACACTGAAGAGACGGCTCGTACGTGCCGTTTCTTCAGCTAGTGTGACGTTACCGGGATTGACGTCATCGTGGCTCCGGCCAATCACAGCGTCGGGGCACGCGATACCCAGAAGTAGCTCCAGGAGACATGTCGCTGGCCAAAGCTGTGTGTCGGGACCGCTACGGGCGCTTCGATCTAAGGTAAGTATATAATAATGCATACTAATGCATACTAGCTCATTATGCCTATGTCTCGCAGGTATTTTTTTTTATTGTCCCCGTGGGTTTACAACCACTTTAACCAGAGGATATAAATCCACACAAAGTATATCTGCTTCGAAAAAACCAAGTCAGCTTTATTTCCCACTTAATATTAATTGTAAGCTATAGACATGAGATGACAGTATAGCCTGATCCAGATTGTTTCTTGATGTTTTGTAGTGAAAGGTGTATGGGCAGGTTAGAAGATCTGTTTCCATTGCTATTATTCCTCCTGTGCATAGGTGTGCACAGCCTATTGCATTAGGGTGTGCACCCCAAAGCTCAAACACACATGAACACCACCTGCTGTTACAGGGAGGAGGCTATGATGGTAGGGGCATATTATATTACACCCTAAATACAGGTGTAATGGGTTCCTAAATTTGAACCTAGCCTTTATTATAATGGGGGCATTTACACTGGCACCCCCAACCACCCATCTGGTGCCACCCATGGATAATTCTAATGTACATGGGGTGATTAGGGTGTGCCCAGGCACACCCGGCACACCCTGTGCGCACGCCTATGCTCCTGTGATAAGCTGCCACTATTTCCCATTTCCCACTCTGCCCCTCCCCAGCTTTAAAATCAGCCAAGATTATAAGTTAATGTGATATTAAAGGTTCTTTTAAAAATGTAATAAAAAAAAGAAACATGTAATACTTACCTGCTCTGTGCAATAGTTTAGCACAGAGCAGCCCTGGCCCTCTTCTTCTGGGTGGCGCTCGGCTCTCATGCACAACGCTGGATCATGAATGGGTTACACGGAAGGTTTTTTATCTTAATGCATAGAATGCATTATAGTGGACCTTCACTCCCCTAATCATTATTGATTATTTTAAATCCTCATGCTGCTAGCATTAGTAAATAGATAGGAAATTATATCATATTTACTTGTTTTAAACTTTTTTTTTTTCAGCTACTTCTAGTTTCTTGCCAAATGATGTCATATATATTCCAGGAGTTTTCAAGAGTTGGGTAGAGGAGGAAGGATTTTCTCAGCTAAGCACACTCTCCATAGTTGCCAACATTCTCCAAAAATTTATAGGGACACGTTTTTGTCTGTGGGCGGAGTCTTATTATAATTAGGGGGCGGGCATTCATTTGTAGGCATGGTGTAGCAGAGGGTGGAAAAATGTGGTACGTGTAGCGTGCCACCATGAAAAAATGGGCGGGGTCTAAACTACATATTGGGCGTGGCTTAAAGGGTGTGTGGTTAGAGCGTGAGATGAAAGAGGGATGGGGGGAAGGAAGAGAGGGATGGAGGGAGAAAAACAGGGAGAAAGAAAGAAAGAGAAAGAGATAGGGAGGAAAGAAGGAGAGAGAAGGAAGAAGAAAAAGAAAGATGGATGGAGGGACAGTAGGCCCAGATCCTACACCACAATACAAATATGTGTATTCCAGAAAGTTTAACAATCAACAGATAAAGATACTCCAAACACTTGGTGTTAGTGCTTCAATCATCACGGCACCATGGTTGTTATGGTGTCAGGATGATTGAAGCGCATTATTTTTTATATTACATTGTAATATAAAATTAAATAGTTCAACTCACCATAATGCTGAGTAAGGGCAAATGATTCATGTAGCATTCATGTAGCATTTACTTTCTGGCCTTACTCAAGATGGCCAAATAAAGCATAGAAACATGGATGGATGGGGGAGTTTGCGTTGAATATTAAAAATGTATTAAATAGTGTTTTTGCTTTGTGGTGCTCAGATGCAGTGAAGAACCACTTTAAGGTAAAGAAAAACTTTAGAACCCCTTTAACCACTTCAATACAGGGCATTTTCACCCCCTTCCCGCCCAGACAAATTTTTAGTTTTCAGCGCTGTCGTACTTTGAATGACAATTGCGCGGTCGTGCGACGTGGCTACCAAACAAAATAGACGTCCTTTTTTTCCCACAAATAGAGCTTTCATTTGGTGGTATTTGATCACCTCTGCGGTTTTTATTTTTTGCACTATAAACAAATGAGCGACAATTTAGAAAAAAAACATAATATTTTTTACTTTTTGATTTAATAAATATCTCAATTTAAAAAAATAAAATAAATGTTTTCCTCAGTTTAGGCCGATATGTATTCTTCTACATATTTTTGGTAAAAAAAATCGCAATAAGCGTATATCGATTGGTTTGCGCAAAAGTTATAGCGTCTAGAATATAGGGGAAAGATTTATTGCATTTTTTTTTAAAATGTTTTTACTAGTAATGGCGGCGATCTGCGATTTTTATTGTGACTGTGACATTGCGACGGACATATCGGACACTTTTGACACATTTTTGGGACCATTCACATTTATACAGCGATTAGTGCTATAAAACTGCACTGATTACTGTGTATATGTGACTGGCAGGGAAGGGGTTAACACTAGGGGGTGCTAAAGGGGTTAAATATGTTCCCTAGGGAGTGATTCTAACTGTAGGGGAAGGGGACTCACAATGGGAAAAGACCAATCTGTGTTCCTCCGTACTGGGAACACACATCGGTCTCCTCACCTCTGACAGGAGGTGGATCTGTGAACACACAGATCCACAGTCCTGCCGTGATCACGGGCAATCGCGGGTGCTCGGCGTACATCGCGGCACCGGGTCCCGAGCGATGCCGTGGGTGCGCGCGCGCCCCCTAGGCAGCCGGGAAGCCCAGGACGTCATATGACGTCCACCCAGGATGGGAGATTCCATCTGTGGACGTCATTTGACTATGGGTGGGTAGGGAGGTGGTTAAAAAAGAGCTCAAGAGCCATATCTTATTACAGCTGAGAATGGGAGTTTTAGGATACCTGTAATGGGGTACAATATTAACCCTTCCTCCCATCAGTGAAAAGGGGTAAGATTGCACATATTTCTTCCTGCCAGAGGCATGGAAGAGGCATGGGGGTATGCAGTTCCCCAATCTATTAATTAAGACCTAGGGTATTTTTTTTCTTAAAATAATATAAAAAAAGTTTGCATTCTCAAATGGAGGAGCTATTTATATATATATATATATATATATATATATATATATATATATACTGCTATATACTGCTATGGAAGACTTATTTATTTATTTTTTCCCCCCAAGATTTACCCACCTTTCCCCCAAGAGTCACCCATTTACTAACAGAATCCTATGCTAAAAAAATTTGTTAAAATCTTGGGTAAAAACGATAATAAGTATACCCCTAAGTTTTACCTTCTTTATCTCCAAGCAGAGGAGTGAAGGAGTTGAAGGAGTATGGAGAATGGGGATTTGTACATGTGTTTCATTTCACTATAAGGCAGAACATAAGCAGACCACCTTACCCTCCTAAAGCTTGCATTCAGAGGGATTTCAGGCTTCCCTGCAGGATAATCTTTATAAATGTTGTATATCCACCTTGTAAAAACATGGCGTGTGTTGCCCACATCCCAGGTAAGTTCAAGAAAAAGCCCCCATTACTGGATAGGACTTTAATGGCAACAGCGCATCCAAGTTTAGATAAAATGTAAACATTTATTGATACATAATAGCATTTCCAACAAGGTAATACATATACAAAGATAATGAAAGCATACGACTCCAGTTACATGCTAAGGTAAATGCATATGTGAATAACATGTCTCCACTCCACCCGACACGTGCATCAGGGGTGCAATGGGGGGAGATGCATATGTATAAGACATTCACATAGATTAATTGCGATGAAATGGGTCGTATGAGTGCTCAAGAGAAAGGGTAGAACTCTATCTTTGACTAGTTAGGAGGAGAAAGGCAACACAATGTCCAACTAGAGGGGGGAAGGGTAGAAACCCCACCCTCCCAATGAAGGTCTTCAGACAAGGATGCCGCTGTGGTCCGCAGATGGGGTGAGATTCTTAAAAAAAGGTAAACTCCACATGAGTCTGTAGGAATAATCAGGAAAGTTTATGGAGTAATTGTTCCCTGTACACACAACAGTGGACTGCAACGGCCATGCTGACGTCTGGATGGTATCTCTCCCTCTGTGCTGTGCAGGATTATCAGGATAATCTTTGGTCATCTGGTGGAATCCAGTAGGGATTCTTCATTTAAGGCTGCTGGGGGTTATGGGTGGGAATCCCCACACTCTATGAAATGCAAGTTGTAAAAAGTAACTATACTCTTAAATCATGGCCTTCCTGTTAGGGGGCAGAAGAATATTTTATTTTAAAATGAGTCTTCACATTTAACCGCTTGCCGACCGCGCCATGTACATTTTTGTCGCCAGAATGGCATGGCTGCGCAAAGTAACGTATATATAGGTTACTTTGAGTTTCGTGGCGTGCGGGCACGCGCGAGCCCCTGCCGCGAGCTCCGTGACCATGCCCGCAGAACCCGCGGACTCAATGTCCACCGGTGTCCCGCGATCGTGTCACGTAGTGGCAGAACGAGGAGAGGCCAGTGTAAACAAGGCATCTCTCTGTTCTGCCTAGTGACAGGACACTGATCGCCTGCTCCCTCTCATCGGGAGCACTGATCAGTGTCGTGTCACAGAAAGCCCCACCCCCACACAGTTAGAATCACCCCCTAAGACACACTTAACCCCTTCCTAACCCCCTAGTGGATAAGCCCTTGCCTGCCAGTCACATTTATACAGTAATCAGTGCATTTTTATAGCACTGATTGCTGTATAAATGTGAATGGTCCCAAAATAGCATCAAAAGTGTCCGATGTGTCCACCATAATGTCGCAGTCACGATAAAAATCGCTGATCGCCGCCATTACTAGTAAAAAAAAAATATTAATAAAAATGGCATAAAACGATCCCCTATTTTGTAGACACTATAACTTTTGCGCAAACCAAATAATAAACGCTTATTGTGATTTTTTTTTACCAAAAATATGTGGAAGAATACATATCGGCCTAAAAAATTAGCTTTTTTTTAAAAAAAATTGGGGATATTTATTATAGCAAAAAGTACAAAATATTGCTTTTTTTTTTTTTTCAAAATTGTCGCTCTATTTTTGTTTATAGCGCAAAAAATTAAAACCGCAGAGGTGATAAAATACCACCGAAATAAAGCTCAATTTGTGGGAAAAAAAAGGACGTCAATTTTGTTTGGGAGCCACGTCACACGACCGCGCAATTGTCAGTTAAACAACGCAGTGCCGAATTGCAAAAAGTGGCCCGGTCATTTGGCAGCCAAATCCTCCAGGGCTGAAGTGGTTAATGGACAAAACTGTAATATGCATAGCTGCAGTCTGTAACCTGATTCTGTCTGGAAGATGCAGAAAAAATACCCAAGGATTTCCCACATAGCTCAAGAAGAACCTGTATGTGAATTCCGAAACTAGAACACAGGTGAGAGTGGGGATTTTACTGGTGCTTTACCTTATGTTTTCTACACTTTTTCTGCCACTACTTACCTGACCCCTCTCTGTTATTCTCCCAGGGGCTTCCAGTGAACCAGAGAATTTAATTCAAAATCATTTCCCAACTAAACAAAAATTATATTGATTGGTCCAGTGTATTTCAGGATATTATAACTGCAGTGGCTTGGACAAACTATGAAATATCTTCAACATCTAGATAAAGGTGACTAACTACCACTCAATATTTTTTAGAATAGCTAATGTGAAAAAGTGCACTAAAGTAAAAGGGGAGGCAATACACTGAGAATAAGCAGAAATTATGGGAAAGATGCTAAGCCCTGGTTCACACTGGTGCGTTTTGCCATGCGATTTGGCATGTCAAATCGCATGTCAAAACGGCGGTATATGCCGCAAATTTCCGGCAATGGCACCATCCTAATCGGTGCGACGACGCATCTGCGGCGCTGCACCGATTTCAAAAAGTAGTTTCTGTACTACTTTTTGCGATTTTGGCCCACGATTTACATTGACATCTGTGCAGAAACCTGTAATCGCGGCCGAAATCGGGTCTGACCAGCGGGAGTGAAATTGTGCGAGTTCAGCTGAATTCGCACAGCTTCACTCTCGCAGCCCAGTGTGTGAACCTGGGCTAAAGGAGAGAAAATGAGAATAACAGAGATTAATCAAAAGATACGTGATGTAGAAAATAGACAGAAATGAGTAAGAACAAAGTTAAATGTCTTCTAGGTGGTGGAGAGAGGATGGAAACAATTGTAATTATGTTGCTTGCAAGAACTGAGACACAAGAACTGGAAAAAGCCAGTATACAGTGCCTTGCAAAAGTATTCAACCCCCTTGGCTTTTTACCTATTTTGTTACATTACAGCCTTTAGTTCAATGTTTTTTTAATATGAATTCTATGTGATGGATCAGAACACAATAGTCTAAGTTGGTGAAGTAAAATTAGAAAAATATATACATAAAGCGATTTTTCAGAAATAAAAAACTGATAATTGGTATGTGCGTATGTATTCACCCCCTTTCTTATGAAGCCCATAAAAAGCTCTGGTGCAACCAATTACCTTCAGAAGTCACATAATTAGTGAAATGATGTCCACCTGTGTGCAATCTAAGTGTCACATGATCTGTCGATACATATACACACCTTTTTGAAAGGCCCCAGAGGCTGCAACACCTAAGCAAGAGGCACCACTAACCAAACACAGCCATGAAGACCAAGGAACTCTCCAAACAAGTAAGGGACAATGTTGTTGAGAAGTACAAGTCAGGGTTAGGTTATAAAAAAATATCCAAATCTTTGATGATCCCTAGGAGCACCATCAAATCTATCATAACCAAATGGAAAGAACATGGCACAACAGCAAACCTGCCAAGAGACGGCCGCACACCAAAAATCACGCACCGGGCAAAGAGGGAATTAATCAGAGAGGCAGCACAGAGACCTAAGGTAACCCTGGAGGAGCTGCAGAGTTCCACAACAGAGACTGGAGTATCTGTACATAGGATGACAATAAGCCGTACGCTTCATAGAGTTGGGCTTTATGGCAGAGTGGCCAGAAGAAAGCCATTACTTTCAGCAAAAAACAAAATGGCACGTTTTGAGTTTGCGAAAAGTCATGCGGAAGACTCCCAAAATGTATGGAGGAAGGTGCTCTGATCTGATGAGACAAAAATTTAACTTTTTGGCCATCAAAGAAAATTCTATCTCTGGCGCAGCCCAACACATCACATCACCCAAAGAACACCATCCCCACCGTGAAACATGGTGGTGGCAGCATCATGCTGTGGGGATGTTTTTCAGCAGTTGGGACTGGGAAACTGGTCAGAGTTGAGGGAAAGATGGATGGTGTTAAATACAGTGATATTCTTGAGCAAAACCTGTACCACTCTGTGTGTGATTTGAGGCTAGGATGGAGGTTCACCTTCCAGCAGGACAATGACCCCAAACACACTGCTAAAGCAACACTTGAGTAGTTTATGAGGAAACATGTAAATGTGTTGGAATGGCCTAGTCAAAGCCCAGACCTCAATCCAATAGAAAATCTGTGGTCAGACTTAAAGATTGCTGTTCACAAGCGCAAACCATCCAACTTGAAGGAGCTGGAACAGTTTTGCAAGGAGGAATGGGCAAAAATCCCAGTGGTAAGATGTGGCAAGCTCATAGAGACTTATCCAATGCGACTTGGAGCTGTGATAGCCGAAAAAGGTGGCTCTACAAAGTATTGACTTTAGGGGGCTGAATAGTTTTGCACATTTACTTTTTCTGTTATTTTGTCCTATTTGTTGTTTGCTTCACCATAAAAAAAAAACATCTTCAAAGTTGTGGGCATGATCTGTAAATTAAATGATGCAAATCCTCAAACAATCCATCTTAATTCCAGGTTGTGAGGCAACAAAACACGAAAAATGCCAAGGGGGTGAATGCTTTTGCAAGGCACTGTAGATGTCTAAAAGGGTTGAAAGCGTATAAACTCTCTCAAAGAAAAGGCGGACTTTGTGGGCATATCATGAGGCTGTAATTACATTTTTTTTTAATCTTTATTACAAAAATTATTAAAATAACATATAACAAACAACAACACCCTATTACTTGACAAGGTCAACAGATACCCAATAACACAGACATGGAGGTATGGATTATTTCACTAAGTAGATAAAAAGATCCAGACTAGATGCAATATAAGCAGTATATATATGTGTCAAGGGGTTAGGTCCATAAACTCCTCCATGCTTGCTTGTCAACGTGTTTCACAATTCAATAGCTTCCTCAGGACATACTCGGTAGGTGCTGATAGGCCTTGAGACCAGATATAGGATGACACCACAGAGGACAAAAAAATCAAACCAATCCTTCATAGGGATCAACTTCCAGGTGTTCAAGACAATCAACTATTCATATGTGACAGCTGGATCGAGGAGGAGGTGCAAGGAAGTCCAACCTCCAAAACTGATGATTCTACTAAAAACGGACTGATGTAAATCAATTAGAAAGTGGGTAAGTGAGGCTCAACGTCAACCAGCAAAGTTCAGAAATAAATATCCAAAACTAGCATGCAAGAGACAGCGACAACGGTGAGAGGTGTCCCTACTATTTTTTATATTTATTTCTGAACTTTTGTGGTTGATGTTGAGCCTCACTTACCCGCTTTCTAATTGATTTATTCCAGTCCGTTTTTAGTAGAATAATCAGTGACTTTGCTGGTTTTGGAGGCTGGACCTTCGTCCCCCTCCTCCTCGATCCAGCTGTCACATGTGAATAGTTGATTGTCTTGAACACCTGGAAGTTGATCCCTATGAAGGATTGGTTTGATTTTTTTTGTCCTATTTGGTGTCATCCTATACCTGGTCTCAAGGCCTATCAGTACCTACCCAGTATGTCCTGGGGAAGCTATTGAATTGCAAAATGTGTTGACAGGCAAGCATTGAGAAGTTTATGGACCTAACTCCTTAACCACTTAAGGACCTGCGCACGACTATATACGTCCTCTTTTTGGAGAGGGGTATCTGGGTAACAGCAGCAGCTGCTGCCACAACCGAGGTATCCATCTCTTCAGGCGCCGGTCCTGTAAATGATAATGGTGGTCTCTGCGGCCGATTCGCCGCAAGATCACCGTTATCGGCGGCGGGAGAGGGCCCCCCCTCCCGCCGCTCTTCTATGCCCTCCGCCGCTTACCGTCGGTAGCGGCGGAGACGATCGGGTCCTCTTCCTAGCTGGGTATGGAGACGAGCGAGGGGAAGATGGCCCTCACCCGTCTTCATGCCATAGCAGGGCAGAAGCAACGTCAAAACGTCACTTCCGCCCATACATCTTAAAGGGACATTTTTTTGTTGTCGTTTTTTCAAATGACAATTTTTTTTTTATTATTGCATTTTAGTCTAAATATGAGATCTGAGGTCTTTTTGAGGACCTGTCATGCTTTTTTCTATTACAAGGGATATTTACATTCCTTGTAATAGGAATAAAAGTGACCTTTATTTTTTTTTAACCACTTCCCTACCCAGCCATAGTCAAATGACGTCCACAGATGGGATCTCCCATCCTGGGTGGACGTCATATGACGTCCTCGGCTTTGTAGGGGGATATCTGAATGATGCCTGCAGCTAGAGGCATCATTCAGATATCCTTTTGAAGTGCCGGCGATTCTGTGCACCATAAGAACGATCATAGCGGCGATTCCGCCGCTTGATCGTTCTTATAGGCGGCGGGAGGGGACATCCCCCCCTCCCGCCGCCATCCGGTGCTTCTCCGGGCTCCCCCGTGCGATCGGGGACCCGGAGCGAATCTTCCGGCGTCGTTGGTGGGGTCACGTGATGAGCATAGAGATGACTGGTGACCAGATGGTCACCAGTCATCTCTATGATCGTCGGAGGCCCGGGCGCGATGTGATGACGTCACGCCCGGGCCTCAAATGTAAACAAAGCCGCCATTGCGGCTGTAAGTATGAGATCAGTGAAATTTTTTTCACTGATCTCATGCTTTCCAGCCTGGAGGAGAGATGTGGGGTCCTATTGACCCCGCATCTCTCAATAAAGAGAACCTGTCACACACATTCCTATTACAAGGGATGTTTACATTCATTGTAATAGGAATAAAAGTGATCAAAAAAAAAAAAAAAGTTAAATCATTGTAAAAAAAAAAAAAAAATAAGTAAAATAAATAAATAAATAATAATAAAAAAAAATTAAAACGCCCCTGTCCCCGGTAGCTCGCGATCAGAAGCGAATGCACACGTAAGTCGCCTATATATGTAAACGCCGTTCAAACCACGCATGTGAGCGCGTGCAACAATTCTAGCACTAGACCTCCTCTGTAATTCTAACCTGGTAACCTGTAAAAAAAATTAAAGCGTCGCCTATGGAGATTTTTAAGTACCGAAGTTTGGCGCCATTCTATGAGTGTGCGCAATTTTAAAGCTTGACATGTTAGGTATCTATTTACTCGGCGTAACATTATGTTTCATATTTTCCCAAAAAATTGGGCTAACTTTACTGTTTTGTTATTTTTTAATTCATGAAACCATATTTTTTTTTTAAAAAAGGCGTTTGAAAAATTATTGCGCAAATATCGTGCAAAAAAAAATGTTGCAATGACCATCATTTTATTCCCTAGGGTGTCTGCTAAAAAAACATATATAATGTTTGGGGGTTCTGAGTAATTTTCTAGCAAAAGAATTATGATTTGTACATGTAGGAGAGAAGTGCTAGAATAGGCCCGGTATTGAAAAAGCCCTGTATTGAAGTGGTTAAAAAAAACATTGTAAAAATAAATCAAATCAAGTAAAATAAATAAGAAAAATAAATAAGAAATTTTAAAGCGCCCTGCGAGATCCCGCGCAGAAGCAAACGCATACGTGAGTAGCGCCCGCATATGAAAACGGTGTTCAAACCACACAAGTGAGGTATCACCGCAATCGTTAGAGCGAGAGCAATAATTCTAGCCCTAGACCTCCTCTGTAACTCAAAAGATGCAACCTATAGAATTTTTTAAACGTCGCCTATGGAAATTTTTGAGGGTAAAAGTTTGACGCGATTCCACGAGCGGACGCAATTTTGAAGCATTACTTGTTGGGTATCAATTTACTCAGCGTAACATTATATTTTACAATATAAAAAAAATCGGGCTAACTTTACTGTTGTCTTATTTTTTAATTAAAAAAAGTGAATTTTTTCCAAAAAAAAGTGCGCTTGTAAGGGCGCTGCGAAAATACGGTGTGACAAAAAGTATTGCAATGACCCCCATTTTATTCTCTAGGGTGTTAGAAAAAAAATATATATAATGTTTGGGGCAGTAGCGGCTGGTGCTCAAAAGTTTTGGGGGGGCACAAACAAACTGAAAAAAAAATCATATACTGCCTATTTTGCATCTATTCTGGACCTTTTCTACTCCGTGAATGGATCCATACCTCCATGTCTGTGTTATTGTGTATTTGTGGACCTTTTCAAGTAATAGGGTGTTTTTGTTTGTTAAATGTTTTTTAATAATTTTTGTAATAAAGATTAAAAAAAAATAATATCCGTCTCATGATATGTCTAAAAAGTCCGCCTTTTCTTTGAGAGAGTTTATACTCTTTCAATCCATTTATATATCCATTGGATGTTGGCATAGTGGGGGTCCTCCCTTTCCTAGTATAGATGTAGTAACTGGCACTAAGAGAGACAGTTTTGGCAGAAAATATGTACCTGATGGTCTGGAACAGGTTGGTCAATTAAGTAGTCGAACTGAGGATAGGCATGTTTGGTCCAGAAATGGAAGAGGTCACTCAGAAAGTGGTCCTGTCATGGGGATTTCCGCTAAAGTAGCATGTGAGAGAAGTATAATGTGCCTGTCTGTGCCTGAATAGACAGGGATCTGTACAGGCTGGGCGTATGACTAGAAGACTGTGACATACTGTTTGGATGGCATGTGGTAGTGACTGGAACAGATGGGAAGACTTTCTGAAGAAAGTCCAAGAAATAACTGGTCTGCCAGGGCTTTCTTTAACCAGACAACTGGAAGAAGGCTAAACTTTTCGTTTCTAAAGTTTGCTGAAGATACTCCTATGTAGAAAGTGTCTTTGTTGTTAGTTATCTGTGTCATAATTAAAAATGAAAAATTTATGGAAATTTTGAAGCTATGGGAAGAAAAATGTTTTTCCTTGTTTTTTTCTAAAAAAAAATAATACATTTTAGAAAAAATAAATAAAAATCTGTGTAGTTTTACAAATTGAAAGTTGTTTAGTTGGACTGGAAACTTGAAATGCAGTGTATATTAAAGTATTATGCTTGAAATAAAAGTATAACTTATTCACTAAATAAAAAAAAACTTGCTTTTTAAAATTTTATTTTTTATTACAAATGGAATAACAAGGACCGTATATGTTTAGAACAATTCAACTATACTTGAGAACAAGTAACCCCCCTTTTGGTTTTTTGAAGAGGGGAATTGGACACTCAGTGGTTCCATTTACCTCCTCGAGGATCTTCTCTAGATCCAATTGGTCAATCAAGTTGTCAGAGTTACTTTCCTGATAGAGGAGTGTGAGGTCTCTGAGGGCCTTGAACTCACGCATAGTGTATTTGGACCAGTCTTCGTCTTGGGTTTCCTTAGGTTTGGACACATACATAGATTTAAGTAATAACTTGCGGGCAAAAAGATGTAAGTCGGTGACTGTTTCAAACAAGTCAAAGTTTTCCTGGGGACAAAAGCTCAGTCCTTTGGAAAGAAGGCTGATTTCGGCCGTGGTGATCTGATGTGTAGATAGATTAATAACATTTAGGGGTTTTGTTGTAATCGAATTACGTGTGGTTCCATCCCTCTCCCTAGTTTCTGTGACCGTGGAGAGCCCACGCCCCGTATAGAGTTAAAATTTTGATTAGAGACTGATCGTTCAAAAGACTTTTTGGCTCGATTTGGGATTATGGTAGCATCAGATAGAGAAGAGTCGGATTCACCCGACATCTTGGAAACTCCACCTGAGGCTCCTTGTAAGTGTTCATCAGTGTTGTCATAGTAAGCGTACTCAGAGTCTGTGTCGACTGTACGTTTTTTTGTATCCTGCTCCATGGAGCTTCTATTGTTTCTACTCCTTTTAGAACGTTCCCGCCCCCTATTATTACCACTTTCATCACGTGGTGGTGGTGAAGGATTTGTTTGCCGGTATCCCTGGGTCCTATTGGCTCGTGAAGAATCACGTGTTCGCCCTCTAGGGAAAGATTTGGTATTAGCCCACTTGTACGCTTTGCCTTCGGAAAATGATGGTTTGCAACACTTCCTTACTTGAAGATGCTGCTGGTGAAGAAACACTTTGTGATGATCCAGAAGCAGAAGAAATAATGTTTCTTGTATGAGAACTCTGGAGGGAAAGGCTACTTGCACTTTCATTATGGTACTCATAATTTAATTTCATAAAGTATTTTTTTATGTCTTTAGGGCACCTCTGGCATGCAAGTGTAACACTATGTTATGATTTTGCAGAACAGTTTTTTTGCAACAGTCTCCCACAACTTAACTATCATACAACTCAAACAGAAATGCTGGAAATGTTAGGACTTGAATGCTGTGAGCAGGATTCTTTCATCCAGATTAGCTGAAGCTGACCCATGAGAACTGGCAAAGGGGCGGGAGAAACTAAAAAGGGAAAAGCCTAGGAACCGCCTGGGGTAGATGGGGGAGACTGGGTTGGAGGCATGACGTGAGAGAGAGCAGAGTGGATCCACCAAAGCCCAGGCGGAATAGGGCCGAGTTGCAAAAGCTGCTAGAGAAGCTGATCATCCTGAGGTGGCAGGCAGCGGATCCTGCGGGCAGATTGTCCGGGTCATCGCCACCTTCACAGCCATCCCAGAGAGGACAAAAGGGCCCCCTCCACACGGAAGGTTATCGCTTCGCCCTACTGCACTGTGGAACTGGGTAAGAGGGTTCCTACACAATGCTGCCATTGCACTCACACCTGTTGTTTGCATCCAGTTGCTAGAGTCTACAATAGTTTATAGTACAGGCCTATATCTTTAGGCACAGGCGCTATAACCCATCCAGTGCTGCAGTGTAACTTCCTTATTGTTTTTACCAGCACTGCCTGCAAGATACTCTTTGATCCACTGCTAAGAAGGAACTCTACACACACCCACTTCAGACTTGAGCTATCCAAGGAAGAAATTAGTTGGTTTCCATTTAAAGAGGAAGTAAACTCTCATATATATATATATATATAGATATATATATATATATATATACACTGCTCAAAAAAATTTAAGGAACACTTTGAAAACACATCAGATCTCAACGGGGCAAAATCTCATGTTGGATATCTATACTGATATGGACTGGGTAATGTGATAGGAATGAAAGGATGGCACATCATTTGATGGAAATGAAAATTATCCACCTACAGAGGGCTGAATTCAAAGACACCTTGAAAATCAAAGTGAAAAAATTATGCAGCAAGCTAGTCCATTTTGCTGAAATGCGTGTATGCATGCCTGACAACATCAAGGCATGCTCCTAATGAGACGGCGGATGGTGTCCTGGGGTATTTCCTCCCAGATCTGGACTAGGGCACTGAGCTCCTGAACAGACTGAGGTGCAACCTTGCGGCACCGGATGGACCGAAACATAATGTCCCAGAGGTGTTCTTTTGGATTTAGGTCAGGTGAGCGTGGGGGCCATTCAATGGTATCAATTTCCTCATCCTCCAGGAACTGGCTCCATGCTCTCGCCACATGAGGCCAGGCATTGTCGTGCACCAGGAGGAACCCAGGACCCACTGCACCAGTGTAGGGTCTGACAATGGGTCCAAGGATTTCATCCCGATACCTAATGACAGTCAGGGTGCCATTGTGTAGCCTGTAGAGGTCTGTGCGTCCCTCCATGGATATGCCTCCCCAGACCATCACTGACCCACCACCAAACCGGTCATGCTGAACGATGTTACAGGCAGCATAAAGTTCTCCGCGGCTTCTCCAGACCCTTTCACGTCTGTCACATATGCTCAGGGTGAACCTGCTCTCATCTGTGAAAAGCATGAGGCACCAGTGGCGGACCTGCCAATTCTGGTGTTCAATGAAAAATGCCAATCGAGCTCCACAGTGTCCGGCAGTGAGCACAGAGCCCACTAGAGGACGTCGGGCCCTCAGGCCACCCCCATGAAGTCTGTTTCTGATTGTTTGGTCAGAGACATTCACACCAGTGGCTTGCTGGAGGTCATTTTGCAGGGCTCTGGCAGTGCTCATCCTCTTTCTCCTTGCACAAAGGAGCAGATACCGGTCCTACTGATGTTTTACGGACCTTCTACGGCTCTGTCCAGCTCTCCTAGAGTAACTGACTGTCTCCTGGAATCTCCTCCATGCTCTTGAGACTGTGCTGGGAGACACGGCAAACCTTCTGGCAATGACACGTATTGATGTGCCATCCTGGAGGCAGGGGCGGATCCAGAGTCTTTTCTCGGGAGGGGCACTGCCAAAAAATATGTTTTTTTGTGGGAAATTTATCGGGGAAATGGCTGGTGTCAGCGCTTCAATCATCCCGGCACCATGGATGTTATGGTGTCAGGATGATTGAAGCACATTATTTCTATTATTACATTGTAATATAAAATTAAATAGTTCAATGCAGAATCAGTGGGAGCTCCGAGTGTGTCACTTGCCACCTTTGCCTGCAATTAGTGGGAGCCCTGAGCGTGTCACTTGCCACACTTTGCGGATTGTCACTTGCCACGTCACCTGCCACATCTTGTGGATTGTCACTTGCCACACCTTGTGGATTGTCACTTGCCACATCACCTGCCACACCTTGCGGATTGTCACTAGCCACACCTTGCAGATTGTCACTTGCCACGTCACCTGCCACACCTTGCTGATTGTCACTTGCTTGCCACCAGATGCAGATTGTCATTTGCCACGTCACCTGACACAATTTGCGGATTGTCACTTGCCACGTCGCCTACCACACCTTGCGGATTGTCACTAACTTGCCTGCTAAGGTGTAGTTTTGGTTGTCTCTTGCTGTGTCCCAGACTCCCAGAGTCAGGCAGCAAAGAGATAATGTAATCTCTCTGCTGCCTGCACAGTGAGGGTGGAAGTCACTGCAGGAATGCAGGGCAGGCACGGGCGGTGAGAGATGATCTCATCTCTCTGCTCCCCCGCTCCCGGGTAGCTGATTGGCCAGCTGCCACACTGAGCCTGCTCTCTCACTCTCACCAGCGCTGCCAACACACTGAGCAGCACGGTCTGCCCACAAACTGCGCCGCCCGCCTACAAACCGTGCCGCAGGCGGAGCCACCCGCTTTCTTACCCTTCTGTGGAGCCGCACGCTATCGCACCTGCCCGCAGAGTGGCCTGATGTGACTCACTGACGTCACTCGTTGCTAGACGCCAAGCGGCCCAGGCGTTAGCAACGAGTGCAGGGAAGAGGCTCCACCCACCTCCTCCTCCGCTCCTGGTATTGTGTCAGTGCGCCGCGTAACTACATTAGACAAGTCTCTCTCTAAGCGCCGCTGATCGACTGATGTGAGAAACTGAGAGAGAGACTCAGAGAGGCAGCGGCAGCCGCAGAACAAGTACTGTATATACTCGAGTATAAGCCGACCCGAATATAAGCCGAGGCACCTAATTTTACCCAAAAAAACTGGGAAAACGTATTGACTCGAGTATAAGCCTAGGGTGTTCATCTGCTTGCCTCACGGTGCCTCACTTTGCCTCACTGTGCCCATGCCTCACGGTGCCCATGCTTCACTGTGCCCATGACCAGACTGATGTTTAACATGGGAGTCTATGAAAGGAGTGCCAGGATTTGAAAAATCGGTTCTCCAGGGCCGTAGGTCTCCCAGACACCAAACATTGCACACTTGTAGAGGAGACATGGGGCTACATGTGTGCCAAGTGTGGGGTCCAGGGGACCTACGACCCGCCGGTACCGAGCCCGCAAATTCACCGGAGAAATGACCGTTTAAGATTGGAGTCCATGGAAGGGGTGTCCGGTTTAAAAAATGAATGCTCCCCGGCCGTAGGTCCCCCAGACACCAATCTTTGCACACTTGTAGAGGAGACGTGGGGCTACATGTGTGCCACGTTTGGGGTCCAGGGGACCTACGGCCGGCCGGTACCAGGTCCCCAAATTTCGGGAGATCAGGCGCAAAAAAAAAAAACAGAGCAAGCGAGTGTGACAGATGGTCTCGGGGGGGCAATTGCCCTGTTGCCCCCCCCTGGATCCGCCCCTGCCTGGAGGAGTTGGACTGCCTGTGCAACTTCTATAGGGTCCAAGTATCGCCTTGTGCTACCAGTAGTGACACTGACCCTAGCCAAATGCAAAACTAGTGAAAAACAGTCAGAAAGGATGAGTAGGGAAAAAAAATGTCAGACACCTCCACCTGAAAAAACATTTCTGTTTTGGAGGTCGTCTCATTGTTGCCCATCTAGTGCACCTGTTGTTAATTTCAATTAACAGCAAAGCAGCTGAAACTGATTAACAACCCCCTCTGTATACACCCCTCCCCCTCTGCTAATTAACTGACCAGATCAATATCCCAGGAGTTCTGATTTCAAAAGTGTTCCTTTAATTTTTTTGAGCAGTGTATATATATATATATATATATATATATATATATATATATATATGTGTGTGTGTATTTTTTTTTCCTTCTCTGCAAAGTAAAGGCATATTGTACTAGTATGCATTGCATACTAGCACATTATGTGACACTTACCTGCAAACGAAGCCCGCGTTGTCCCTGCTGGAGGCCACATCTATCTTTGTCTGTCTTCCTTTCAGGGCCGCAGACTCCAGCTTTGTGACTGGCCGGAGCTGTGTGATGTCACTCCCGTGCATGCACGTGGGAGCCGCCAGTCACGCCACTGACTTCTGAAGAAACGGCAAGGTAGGCCGTTCCTTTAGAACGCATGCACCGATGACATATTATCACCTTATTCCAGGCTAACCTATAGGTACAAATAATACAGGAAGGTTTACAACCTCTTTAAAGGGACATTCTTCAGCCAAAATCTGTTACCCCTTTTTCCTCCAAAAGCAATCTCTGTTACCATCTGGCACCTTTAAAGTGACTCTTTACCCTGCCAGTGTTTTTTTATTTATTTATTTTTACATTTCAGCATGTTCCAATCATAAGTATGCAAAAATAAATAATAAATGCGCAACCGTATAAGTGGCGACCAACGTGCCAAAAAGTGATATATGTATGAACTTACACACAAAAAAGTTTTTTATATATATATAAAAAATATTAAACAAAAAAATAAATAAATAATTAAACAAAAAAATTATATATTCCCTACTAGGTAAGTATATAAACACACCAAGGAAGTCCATAAGCTTCAACTGCCTGACTCTCACGGCAGTAGGAGAAGCAATAAACCATAAACAAACAAACAAAAGAAAAAGTCCATAGATGATGCAGAGCCAGCCAGCATGTATCAAAGTGATGACAGATCTTCAAAAGTTGGAATATACTTCAATCAAGATGTATAGACAGGAGGCTTACCAGACCAGGTGGGTCCCTATTACAGGGACCAAAAGGGCTCAGCAACTACACCGAATAAGATGTCAACGATGCAGTCCTCTGTGTCCTCACTCCACTCGTTGAAACTCCGACTCCTGGTTTGCCTTGTGACTGCAGGCACGCTCATACGATGTATTAAAGGATACCAATTTAGGAGAGAAAATAAGAAGACTTCATGGTGCAGCATGTAAAAAACGAAGTACCCTTTATTCTTAAAACGGGTAAACTGACATCCATATGGAGAAAAAACAAAAATTTTTCAAAAGAGCACTGAAACCCCGCTGTGGCGGCAGCCAGTCAGCTGGGGGCGTGGTGACGTCAGGGTCCTGAGCTCCACCCTACACGGCGTTTCCCCGTAAGAGGCGTCGTCTGGGAAAGGAGGCTTAGACCAGGACGTCACTCACCACACTTATATTGCGAAGAGCAGGAGAGTGACACCGGAAGTCCCAATGTATTTCATCGGTTCCACGGCGCACAAAAACTAACTACATGGCAGGTGCACAGAGAATATTAAATACCTACTGTGCCCCGCCCCCTACAATGCAAATTTTATCCACATGACATATATACATATGCGGGAATCTTCCCATGTTATCCTAAAAAATTAGTAAACATAAAAACATAAAGAATATATATATATATATATATATATATATATATATATATATATATATATATATAATAAACAATGTGTTTTTCAGAAAACATATATTAATAGAGCAGCGGTGGCAACTAAATACCTTATAGAAAAAATGCCACTAAACATTGCTAGCAACCCTGCTCAAAAATATCTATACCCACATCATTAATTCATACATTAAAAATAACTAATACTTTTCTGCTCACCCACAAAATGTCCGTAACGCAAAACGGGCACTGAGAGGGTTAAACAAAAAGTATATACATATAAACCAAAAACATAATACTTGATATAAAAATCAAACATTACTACATACATATATCCCCATATGTCAAACTAAAACTAAGAGATTAAAAAACTGAATTTATAAAATTAAATTATGAAGAATAATTTCTTACTCTTCATATTTATCTATATTGAAAAAAGAGCCCCCAGACCATATTCCCTGTCTCCTATAAATTTCCTTGTAAAAAAAGGAGAGGGACAAAAAACCCTTATCACAAGCCCAGTGCATATCTGAGTGCACCAAAACCAGGAAGGGGAAAAGGAAAAAGGGGTGGCCGCATAGGAAGGAACTACAGAACTGCGGGGAAGAACACATATAAATATATATATATATATATGCACACAAAAATATATGTGGGCACACATATACATACGTAGATGCACATAATGGGTCATAGGAATAAGATGAAAAAAAAGGGGACACTATAAGTGAGACGGGTGATTATAATGAGACCCATCAACTGTTATTTATATAACAATTGATGTCCCATTCGATGTTAAGGCCCCAGGGGCTATAACACCGCATATCAAAAATCCACCTAGTCTCTCTACGTGAGATCTGACGTTTCAGGTTGTCACCTCTCCAGTGTGGCACATACTTCTCAATGCCCACTACTTCCAGTACTGAGGGATCTCTGTTGTGGTACTGACGAAAATGCCATGATACACTGTGTTTTCTGAAACCCCTACGTATATTGGACAGGTGTTCCCCTATCCTTATTTTAAGGGCATGGGTGGTCCTTCCAATATACTGAAAACCACACGGACACCGTAAGAGGTAAATAACCCCTATAGTGCCGCAGGTTATGAAGTCAGATATATTGTATTCTTGGGAGGTAGTATGCGAAGTAAAGGTGGAGGTTTTCAAATTTTTGGATGTTCTGCACATCTTGCATCTCTTACACGGAAAGAAACCCTTTAGATGACCAAACATAAGAACCCTGGGTGGAGGATCAACCACACTTGGTGCCACAAGGTCTTTTAAATTTTGGTTTCTTCTGTACAAGATCTTTGGACAGTCAGGGAGCGTGGGACCCAAAATCGTATCGCTTTTCAAAACTGGCCAGTGCTTCTTAATTATTTTGTTGACCCACCAAAAATGGGAATAAAAAGTGGTCAAAAAGGACCATTGGAAATCATTCGGCATAGAATTTTTTTCTTTTGTTTTAGGAATCAGAAGGGCTTGTCTATCCATGGACATAACCTCTCGGAGATCTTTATCCAATACGGATGACTGATACCCTTTTTCCAAAAAACGATCCTTAAGTATTGTAGCCTGTGATTCAAAGTCCTCGAGACGTGAACAGTTTCGCCTGATTCGTTGAAAGTGCCCCCTTGGTATGGCCTTGAGCCAATTGGGGTGATGTCCACTATCTGTTGGAATATACCCATTGCGATCAGTACCCTTAAAGAAGGTTTTGGTCAACAGAGCACCATTTTCTTTAAATATCACCAGGTCCAAGAAATTAACAAAAGTGGAACTATATTCATATGTAAATTTAATCCCCCAATTATTTGAATTTAAAGTGGTCATAAATTCACTCAGTGATCCTACATCTCCTTTCCACAGAAAAAAGGCGTCGTCAATGTAACGACGCCAAAAAAGGAGGCGGGGCTCCTCTAGTGGAAACAGTTGAACATTTTCCCATAAGGCCATAAATAGGCCAGCGAGGCTGGGGGCAAACTTGGCCCCCATAGCAACTCCCGTACTTTGTAGGAAGAACTGGCCACTATAATAAAAATAATTGTGTTCCATTGCAAAGCTCAGCAGTTTCATAACAAATTCCAAAGTAGATGTTTTCACTGAAAGTTCCTTTCTAAGAAAAAATTCTGCTGCTTTATACCCCAATTCGTGAGGTATTATCGTGTACAGGGAGGCTACGTCTGCTGTGACCAGCAAGACATCCTCCTCCACTGTACATTCCGACAGCTCTCTGATCACTTGCATGGAATCCTTCAGAAAGGCCGGTGTTTTAGTTACCACAGGTTGTAAAAGAACATCTACGAATTTTCCCACTCTCGATGTAAGGGAATCAATTCCGCTTACAATTGGGCGGCCAGGGGGTTGTACTGGATTTTTATGGACTTTGGGGATATAATATATAATGGGGGTACGTGGGGCCAGGGGGACAAGAAATTCAAGTTCTTTCTCATTAATCACTCCCTTACGGTGGCCTGCCTGTACAATAATACTGAGAGATTTTTTATACTTTTCAGTAGGATCTTTGTCTAGGACTTTATAGGTATGTCGGTCTGACAATAAGACCTCCATTTCTTTTGTGTAGTCCTCTTTTTTCAGTACTACAATCCCCCCCCCCTTATCCGCCGGTCTTATCACGAGATTTTTTCTTTTGCATAGAGACGCAATTCCTTCTTCTGAGCTTTTTTTGTTTTCCTTTTTAAATTTAACTTGGGATAGATCCTGTAACACTAAGTCTTTAAACACTGTGATACTAGGAGCCGGTTTCCCTGGGGGATTGAACAAGGATGCATTCCTCAATCCTGTTCCTTCTCTGTTTTGCCCTTCTCCAGAAGTATCATTTCTAACAATGGGGTTAGACAGAAAATGACGTTTTATACTCAATTTTCTAGCGTACTTTTGCACGTCTAGGAACATTTGGAATTTAATTAAAGGTTTCCTTGGTGCATATTTAAGTCCTTGGTTGAGCGTTATCTTTTCCTCCCTTGTGAGTTCCTCTCCACTTAGATTGAACACCCCCCGACACACTACCTCCTCCTTAGTTTTTTGGGAGTGGCACCGCTGCCCTCCTCTACATCCTCTCTTAGTCTTCCCTTTTTTCCCCGACCTCTTCCTAAAAAATTATCTGTTTTGTTTCTTAGGGGAGCTGCCACAGGGGGACCATCATAGGCAAGGGTTTGTAAATTTCCTGCATTCCGTGGTCCCATGTTGGCAAAATCCTCCATCTCTTTCTGGTCTTCATATCCCTGGAGGGGTCCATATTGATTCCTTACAGGAACATCCTGTCTCCAGGGTGCCTGTGGAGAAGAGGGACCTCCCCCCTATAGCCATCATTGGGATGAGTCATATACATGGGATCATCATAATGATTATACTGACCCCCATCGTTGGGTCTGTTCTGGGGATAAGTATAAGAATTTGGTGGATATTGATTATATCCTTGTGGGTGTCTATTACCCCTGTTCCCTCCAACATTCGGTCCAGAACCAGGGAACCTACCCTGATTCCTAGAATGTTGATAAGGAGGTGGATAATAATTATTAGCTCCACTCAATGGAGGTCTTCCAGGGTTCTGATTACCCTTTTTTCCTTTTTGTTGGGGGGTCCGGTTCCCCCCTGTGGTCGTCATTCCATATCCTCGATATCCTGGGTTTGGAGGAGGAGGACCCAGCGAGGGTCTCGAGTACTCTATACTGGGAAGTAAAGATGTGGGTACATCTGCTTCTCCCTCCTCCATGTTGACACTTTCACCCGGTTTTTCAAACATATCACGATAGTTCTCCTGCCACTTAAAGACGTTGTGAGATTTATAATCCTCAACGTCTCTAAGATATTTTTTGCGCTTCTTGATCCGTTGTTCTTCCTCTTCTTCTATTAAAATTTCTCTTAATTCCTTGGTATACACTTGATATAAACCCTCCTTACTCATAGGGATCAATTTCTCTTTGATGTCATTAATCTCCTGCTGTAACTTAGCTACTTTAGTTTTCTTCCTAGAAACAAGAAATTCAAGGAAGGCTAATCCCACACCGTTAACATATAGGAACCATTCCTGCATCTCTACGTCTCCTTTATCTGGGTACACATGCCATCTAAGGCTTCTGGGGATCATCTTCTCCTTTAGATAACGTTCCAGAAAAACTATGTCCCAGGTGGCATGTAATTCAGCTATGAGCACATTTTTAAGTCTCATAAAGATTCCACAAATCCCATCAACTTCGATACTAGTCTGATCAAATACCTCATCGGGGTTAATTTTCCTATTTTTATGAAAATCAAAAATATCCATTCTAAGCAAATAAAAATGAAATGCTAGAAAAAACGTGTGTTTTGGTTTAGGGAGGAGCTGCAAGATAAGATATATTCTAAAGGCAACAATTGTATGTGAAAAATCCGTGCTATCTCCCTAGGCGGTATCAATACCCAAGTGTTAACACACTACGCCAAGAAAATAATATAATTGTGCAATGAAGTAAAAAAGTGATGGTGCTGCAAATTCAAAAAAAGCTGGAATATGCAGCTAGAAAAATGTGCAAAAATAAATAATAAATGCGCAACCGTATAAGTGGCGACCAACGTGCCAAAAAGTGATATATGTATGAACTAACACACAAAAAAGTTTTATATATATATATATAAAAAATATTAAACAAAAAAATAAATAAATAATTAAACAGAAAAATTATATATTCCCTACTAGGTAAGTATATAAACACACCAAGGAAGTCCATAAGCTTCAACTGCCTGACTCTCACGGCAGTAGGAGAAGCAATAAACCATAAACAAACAAACAAAAGAAAAAGTCCATAGATGATGCAGAGCCAGCCAGCATGTATCAAAGTGATGACAGATCTTCAAAAGTTGGAATATACTTCAATCAAGATGTATAGACAGGAGGCTTACCAGACCAGGTGGGTCCCTATTACAGGGACCAAAAGGGCTCAGCAACTACACCGAATAAGATGTCAACGATGCAGTCCTCTGTGTCCTCACTCCACTCGTTGAAACTCCGACTCCTGGTTTGCCTTGTGACTGCAGGCACGCTCATACGATGTAAAGGATACCAATTTAGGAGAGAAAATAAGTAGACTTCATGGTGCAGCATGTAAAAAACGAAGTACCCTTTATTCTTAAAACGGGTAAACTGACATCCATATGGAGAAAAAACAAAAATTTTTCAAAAGAGCACTGAAACCCCGCTGTGGCGGCAGCCAGTCAGCTGGGGGCGTGGTGACGTCAGGGTCCTGAGCTCCACCCTACGCGGCGTTTCCCCGTAAGAGGCGTCGTCTGGGAAAGGAGGCTTAGACCAGGACGTCACTCACCACACTTATATTGCGAAGAGCAGGAGAGTGACACCGGAAGTCCCGATGTATTTCATCGGTTCCACGGCGCACAAAAACTAACTACATGGCAGGCGCACAGAGAATATTAAATACCTACTGTGCCCCGCCCCCTACAATGCAAATTTTATCCACATGATATATATACATATGCGGGAATCTTCCCATGTTATCCTAAAAAATTAGTAAACATAAAAACATAAAGAATATATATATATATATATATATATATATATATAATAAACAATGTGTTTTTCAGAAAACATATATTAATAGAGCAGCGGTGGCAACTAAATACCTTATAGAAAAAATGCCACTAAACATTGCTAGCAACCCTGCTCAAAAATATCTATACCCACATCATTAATTCATACATTAAAAATAACTAATACTTTTCTGCTCACCCACAAAATGTCCGTAACGCAAAACGGGCACTGAGAGGGTTAAACAAAAAGTATATACATATAAACCAAAAACATAATACTTGATATAAAAATCAAACATTACTACATACATATATCCCCATATGTCAAACTAAAACTAAGAGATTAAAAAACTGAATTTATAAAATTAAATTATGAAGAATAATTTCTTACTCTTCATATTTATCTATATTGAAAAAAGAGCCCCCAGACCATATTCCCTGTCTCCTATAAATTTCCTTGTAAAAAAAGGAGAGGGACAAAAAACCCTTATCACAAGCCCAGTGCATATCTGAGTGCACCAAAACCAGGAAGGGGAAAAGGAAAAAGGGGTGGCCGCATAGGAAGGAACTACAGAACTGCGGGGAAGAACACATATAAATATATATATATATATATGCACACAAAAATATATGTGGGCACACATATACATACGTAGATGCACATAATGGGTCATAGGAATAAGATGAAAAAAAAGGGGACACTATAAGTGAGACGGGTGATTATAATGAGACCCATCAACTGTTATTTATATAACAATTGATGTCCCATTCGATGTTAAGGCCCCAGGGGCTATAACACCGCATATCAAAAATCCACCTTTTGGTGCACTCAGATATGCACTGGGCTTGTGATAAGGGTTTTTTGTCCCTCTCCTTTTTTTACAAGGAAATTTATAGGAGACAGGGAATATGGTCTGGGGGCTCTTTTTTCAATATAGATAAATATGAAGAGTAAGAAATTATTCTTCATAATTTAATTTTATAAATTCAGTTTTTTAATCTCTTAGTTTTAGTTTGACATATGGGGATATATGTATGTAGTAATGTTTGATTTTTATATCAAGTATTATGTTTTTGGTTTATATGTATATACTTTTTGTTTAACCCTCTCAGTGCCCGTTTTGCGTTACGGACATTTTGTGGGTGAGCAGAAAAGTATTAGTTATTTTTAATGTATGAATTAATGATGTGGGTATAGATATTTTTGAGCAGGGTTGCTAGCAATGTTTAGTGGCATTTTTTCTATAAGGTATTTAGTTGCCACCGCTGCTCTATTAATATATGTTTTCTGAAAAACACATTGTTTATTATATATATATATATATATATATATATATATTGTGACAGCAGGAAGGTAAAGTCACCTGGTTGCATCCAGGGGGGTAGATATATTTCGCCCAGATTCAGGCTTTATGCCGACTTATACAACTAGGGAGTAGTGATGAGCCGAACACCCCCGGGTTCGGTTCGCACCAGAACCCGCGAACGGACCGAAAGTTCGAACGAACATTAGAACCCTATTAAATACAATGGATGCGAACGTTCGAATTCTAAAGTGCTAATTATAACAACTATTATGCATGTTATTGTCCTAAAAAGGGTTTGGGAACCCGGGTTCTGCACCAGGGGACATGTATCAATGCAAAAAGAAGTTTTAAAAACGGTCGTTTTTCGGGAGCAGTCATTTTAATGATGCATAAAGTGAAAAAAAAAAAGTCAAATATTCCTTTAAATATCGTACCTGGGGGGTGTCTAAAGTATGCCTGTGAAGTGCCACGTGTTTCCCGTGTTTAGAACTGTCCCTGCACAAAATGACACTTCTAAAGGAAAAAAAAGCCATTTAAAACTGCTTGCGGCTTTAATGTAATGTCTGGTCCCGGTAATATGGATGAAATTCTTTAAGAAAAATGGCATAGCTACCCCATGACCCCCCCCCCCTACCCCAGCCCATTACCAGCCCCTTTGGGTCTTGTATGGATATTAAGGGGAACCCCGCACATAAAATAAAAAAGGCCCTATATACTCTGAACAGCCCTATACAGGCGGTGCATACAAGACAGGGACTGTAGGTTTGTTCTTATGTAGAATCTGTTTGTAATTTTGAACAGGTACATTGTTGAAGTGTAGCTCCAGACCAAAAATCTATTTTTAAACTTTTTGGAAAACATAGGTAAGGGTTATCACCCCTGTAACATTTGTTTTGCTGTCTGTGCCCCTGTTCAGAACATTTCAACTCACTTTCCGTCCCAATGACAACTGTTTTTGAAATGTGGTGTTTTTCTTGAAACAAGGATTGCTGATAAAGCATCAGTACAGAGGAGACACCTTTCTCCCATATTTATTCTTACAGGAGAGAATTTTCCTTCCTAGTGGTAGATTTCCTCTCACTTCCTGTTGTCTTCTTGCGTTTGCAAGTAGGAGTCGTTTGTAAGTTGGATGTTTGAAAGTAGGGACCTGCCGTATATACTCTGCAGAAATAGGCCCCTTAGTTGTTGGTGTTGGCACAACACTGTAAGCACTCACAGTTACTCTTGGTTGGTGCTGGAACGCCCTGCTGTCAACTATTATATCAGGAATTTTAATTACATATAATTGTTGAACAGTGGTAGTAAAAATTGGGCCTTTGATGGTGGTGCTGGTGCCACAACACTGTAAGCCCTGACAGTTACTCTTGGTGGGTGCAGCAATGGGCCCTGCTGTGAATTATTAGATCAAGAATTGTAATTACATGCCCCTGTTGAACAGGGGCTGAAAAATTGGGCCTTAGGCACTGGTGGCACAACACTGCAACCCCTCACAGATACTGTACTTGGAGCACAGCAATGAGCCCTGTTGCAAAGTATTGCTTCAAAAATTGTAATGACACGCCCCTGTTAAACAGGGGCTGAAAAATTGGGCCTTAGGCACTGGTGGCACAACACTGCAACTCCTCACAGATACTGTACTTGGAGCACAGCAATGAGCCCTGTTGCAAAGTATTGCTTCAAAAATTGTAATGACACGCCCCTGTTAAACAGGGGCTGAAAAATTGGGCCTTAGGCACTGGTGGCACAACACTGCAACTCCTCACAGATACTGTACTTGGAGCACAGCAATGAGCCCTGTTGCAAAGTATTGCTTCAAAAATTGTAATTACACGCCCCTGTTAAACAGGGGCTGAAAAATTGGGCGTTAGGCACTGGTGGCGGCACCCATAAACAAAAATGATCTTACAAGCTATCATCATCAATCGTATCATTGAGGACTCGGAGGAGGAGGATAGCCAGTCAACATAACAGCACAGGCACTCAGCATCAGCATCAGTCTTGAAGGGATGTGACATGTTAAAATCAATTAGTCTGTTATATCAGCATCAGGTGTGTGGTAGCTGGTGGTGATCCAAGACTGGTTCATCTTGATGAAAGTCAGTCGATCAACCGAGTCGGTGGACAGGCGCACCCTGTGATCCGTGACAAATCCTCCAGCAGCACTGAATGTGCGTTCCGAAAGAACGCTGGATGCAGGACAGGCCAGTAGCTCAATTGCATACTGTGCAAGCTCTGGCCAGTGATCCATCCTCAAGACCCAGTAAGCCAGAGGATTTTCGGTGGGGAAGGTGTCCAAGTCTGACCTTGCCCCTAGATATTCCTGCACCATGTTTATCAGACGCTGGCGATGGTTGCTGGAACCGATCATACTTTGGGGCTGCGGACTAAAGAATTGTCTGAACGCATCGGTCAGACGGCCACCTTCCCCACCGCTCCTTCTTTGACTGGCCGAAGCCTCAGCAACTCGTTGTCCAGGACCAGGAGTTTGCAACCTCCCAGTCTCTGGGAACGCGTTGCACAGACCTTTCTGCAAGGCCTCCCGGAGTTGTCTCATCCTCTGCTCCCTCTGCGACGGTAACATAAGGTCCGCAACCTTACCCTTGTACCGTGGATCAAGGAGATTGGCCAGCCAGTAATGGTCCCTCTCCTTGATCCGAAGAATATGAGGATCCTTCCGCAGACTTTGCAGGATCAGGGAGGCCATGCAGCGTAGGTTTGCTGAGGCATTCGCTCCGGAGTCCTCTGGGTCACTAAGGACGACATGATCCGCAGCCACCTCCTCCCAGCCACGTACAAGTCCACTGGTTTCTTGGGACTGTAAATCATCCCTAAAAGACTGCTGCTGATGATGCTGAGTGCCAGCCTCCACCTCCATGCTGACACAATCCTCCTCCTCCTCCTCCTCCTCCTCTTCCTGTGCGATGGGTGGGACAGAAGGAACACTGTCTGGGTAAAGGGGGCCTTGAGAGGCAAGGAAGTCCTCCTCTTCCTGCCTCTGTTCTGCCTCAAGTGCCCTGTCCATTATTCCACGCAGCGTGTGCTCCAACAGGTGGACAAGAGGTACAGTGTCACTGATGCATGCACTGTCACTGCTCACCATCCTCGTGGCCTCCTCAAATGGTGCCAGGACAGTGCATGCATCCCTGATCATGCCCCACTGGCGTGGAGAAAAAAAACCAAGCTCCCCTGACCCTGTCCTGGTGCCGTAGTCGCACAGGTACTCATTGATGGCCCTCTGCTGCATGTGCAGCCGCTGCAGCATGGCCAACGTTGAGTTCCACCTGGTGGGCATGTCACATATAAGGCGGTTCTTGGGCAGGTTCAACTCCTTTTGCAGCTCAGCCAGGCGAGCACTGGCATTATAAGATCTGCGGAAATGCACACAGACTTTCCTGGCCTGCCTCAGGACATCCTGTAAGCCCGGGTACCTGCCCAAGAAGCGCTGCACCACCAGGTTAAGGACGTGAGCCACACAGGGCACATGGGTCAGTTGTCCCTGTCGGAGGGCGGAGAGGAGGTTGGTGCCATTGTCGCAAACCACCATTCCTGGCTTAAGCTGGCGTGGCGTCAACCACCTCTCGGCCTGGCCCTGCAGAGCAGACAGGACCTCTGCCCCAGTGTGGCTTCTGTCCCCCAAACACACCAGCGCAAGCACGGCATGGCATCTTTTTGCCTGCGTACTTGCGTAGCCCCGTGAACGGCTACGGAGCACCGCTGGTTCATAGGACAAACCACAGGAAGAGGCCATGGAGGAAGAAGAAGAGGAGGGGGTGGAGGAGAGAGGTGTGTCACAACCAGTAGTAGCATTTTGGAGGCGTGGCGGTGGGACAACCTCCAACACTACTGCACCTTGTCCTGAATCCTTCCCAGCTGCCAAAAGAGTGACCCAATGGGCCGTGAAAGAAAGGTAACGTCCCTGTCCATGCCTGCTGGACCATGAGTCAGCGGTAATATGCACCTTACCGCTGACCGCCCTGTCCAGCGAGGCCAAGACATTGCCTTCCACATGCCGGTAGAGAGCCGGAATAGCCTTCCGTGAGAAAAAGTGGCGTTTGGGAACCTGCCACTGAGGAACCGCACATTGCACAAACTCACGGAAGGGGGCCGAGTCTACCAACTGAAAAGGCAGCAGTTGAAGCGCTAGCAATTTAGCCAAGCTAGCATTCAACCGCTGGGCATGTGGATGGCTGGGAGTGAACTTCTTTCGACGGTCCAGCAGCTGGGGCAGGGAAATTTGCCTGCTAGAATCGGACGTCGGTGTACTGCTAGCAGAGTGGGCGCAAGTACTTGGCTGTGACACACCTAATTCTACACCTTCATTCCTCTCAGTGCATGTTTCAGAGAGGACTGAAGTTATAGTGGGGTTGGAGATCCCAGCTGATGCGGTGCAAGGAGAGGTCCGCTTTGTTCTTTGGTGTGGGTCTTTGAGGTAGGCTTGCCAACGAGCTGCATGGCAGGTCAACATATGTCTGGTCAGGCATGTGGTACCCAAGCGGCTGATGTTTTGGCCACGCGATATACGCTTGAGACATATGTTGCAAACAGCAGCTGTGCGATCTGATGCACTAGCCTCAAAAAAGGCCCACACCAAAGAACTTTTTGAATGACGGGCAGAGGCAGCGCCCTGCACAGGCGGAGCTCTGCGGTGTGATTCCGTCGGTGTACTGCCCTTACGCTGGCCACCAAAGGGCATCCTGCCTCGTTGGAGATGTGCCTCCTCCTCATCCTCCTCCTCCTCCTCTCTCCTATTAGGCACCCACGTGGAGTCAGTGACCTCATCATCCCCTCCCTCCTCATCACTGGAGCCAATCTGGCAGTATGCTGCAGCTGCTGGAACATGACTGCCAGATTGGTGTCCTTCTTGAGCATCCCCTCTGTCTGCTCTCACGCTACTGCCTTCCTCTAGCTGGGTTTCATCATCAGACCCTTCGAAACGCTGGGCATCCTCCTGGAGCATGTACCCAACACTGTGCTGAAACAGTTCGGGGGACTCCTCAGGAGGAGGACATGGTGGGTCTAGGGAAGGAGTGACTGATGATTTGTCTGACATTGATACCAGGGAAGACGACGCTTTGGCAGCTGCTTTTCCAGTACCCTGAGCCTGGGTGAGAGAGGATGAGGAGGAGGAGGAGGGCTTGGTCATCCACTCTACCAAGTCTTCGGCATGATGTGGCTCAACATGTCCAGCTGCCGAAAAGAAGGACAAGCGTGTCCCATGGCCATGTGCTGATGACAATGCACCGCGTCCACGACCAGCACTGTTGCCCCCAGACACAGAGCCTGCTTGCCCTCTTTTATTGCCTCCTGACTGTCTGCCTCTCCTTGTTTGCCTTCCAGACATTCTAATAGATGGCCTGCAGGGAGATGGGAAAAAAGCAATAAGGGCTACCTTCAGGTGTCCTTCTCTGTCCCTTGAAACAAGGACTTTCACAGTGAAAGAAACTGACACTCTCCCTACCTACAGTTTTCTGTCCCTAGAAAAAATATTTTTTTTAAGCACAATATAGCACAAGGACAATTCACTCACTGTCCTTACAGGTCCCTGGAAACAAGGACTTGCAGAGTGAAAGAAAAAAAACACTCTCCCTACCTACAGTTTTCTGTCCCTAGAATAAATGTTTTTTTTAAGCACAATATAGCACAAGGACAATTCACTCACTGTCCTTACAGGTCCCTGGAAACAAGGACTTGCAGAGTGAAATAAACTGACACTCTCCCTACCTACAGTTTTCTGTCCCTAGAATAAATGTTTTTTTAAGCACAATATAGCACAAGGACAATTCACTCACTGTCCTTACAGGTCCCTGGAAACAAGGACTTGCAGAGTGAAAGAAAAAAAACACTCTCCCTACCTACAGTTTTCTGTCCCTAGAAAAAATGTTTTTTTTAATCACAATATAGCACAAGGACAATTCACTCACTGTCCTTACAGGTCCCTGGAAACAAGGACTTGCAGAGTGAAATAAACTGACACTCTCCCTACCTACAGTTTTCTGTCCCTAGAATAAATGTTTTTTTTAAGCACAATATAGCACAAGGAGAATTCACTCACTGTCCTTACAGGTCCCTGGAAACAAGGACTTGCAGAGTGAAAGAAAAAAAACACTCTCCCTACCTACAGTTTTCTGTCCCTAGAAAAAATGTTTTTTTTAATCACAATATAGCACAAGGACAATTCACTCACTGTCCTTACAGGTCCCTGGAAACAAGGACTTGCAGAGTGAAATAAACTGACACTCTCCCTACCTACAGTTTTCTGTCCCTAAAATAAATGTTTTTTTTAAGCACAATATAGCACAAGGACAATTCACTCACTGTCCTTACAGGTCCCTGGAAACAAGGACTTGCAGAGTGAAAGAAAAAAAACACTCTCCCTACCTACAGTTTTCTGTCCCTAGAAAAAATGTTTTTTTTAATCACAATATAGCACAAGGACAATTCACTCACTGTCCTTACAGGTCCCTGGAAACAAGGACTTGCAGAGTGAAAGAAAAAAAACACTCTCCCTACCTACAGTTTTCTGTCCCTAGAAAAAATGTTTTTTTTAATCACAATATAGCACAAGGACAATTCACTCACTGTCCTTACAGGTCCCTGGAAACAAGGACTTGCAGAGTGAAAGAAAAAAAACACTCTCCCTACCTACAGTTTTCTGTCCCTAGAATAAATGTTTTTTTTAAGCACAATATAGCACAAGGACAATTCACTCACTGTCCTTACAGGTCCCTGGAAACAAGGACTTGCAGAGTGAAAGAAAAAAAACACTCTCCCTACCTACAGTTTTCTGTCCCTAGAAAAAATGTTTTTTTTTAAGCACAATATAGCACAAGGACAATTCACTCACTGTCCTTCCAGGTCCCTGGAAACAAGGACTTGCAGAGAGAAAGAAAAAAAACACTCTCCCTACCTACAGTTTTCTGTCCCTAGAAAAAATGTTTTTTTTAAGCACAATATAGCACAAGGACAATTCACTCACTGTCCTTCCAGGTCCCTGGAAACAAGGACTTGCAGAGTGAAAGAAAAAAAACACTCTCCCTACCTACAGTTTTCTGTCCCTAGAAAAAATGTTTTTTTTAATCACAATATAGCACAAGGACAATTCACTCACTGTCCTTACAGGTCCCTGGAAACAAGGACTTGCAGAGTGAAAGAAACTGACACTCTCCCTACCTACAGTTTTCTGTCCCTAGAATAAATGTTTTTTTAAGCACAATATAGCACAAGGACAATTCACTCACTGTCCTTCCAGGTCCCTGGAAACAAGGACTTGCAGAGTGAAAGAAACTGACACTGTCCCTACCTACAGTTTTCTGTCCCTAGAATAAATGTTTTTTTTAAGCACACTATAGCACAAGCACAAAACACACTGACACTCTCCCTACCTATCCTTCTCTTTCCCTAAACTAAAGGAATCCAGGTTAAGCAAGAAAGAAATAACAGTCACTGTCCCTGCCTATGCTGCTCTATCCCTGCTCCGGAACACACTACACTAGGCCGCCGTGCTGGCGGCCTTTTATAGTGTGGGGCGTGTACTAAACACCCTCAGCAATAATTGGCCACAGGCATCCTGCCTGTGGCCAATCATTGCTCTCCTCGCTGCCGGCGCTGTGATTGGCCAAGCATGCGGGGTCACAGTGCATGCTTGGCCAATCACAGCGCCTGGATGACACTGCGATGGCGTAGTGCATTGTGGGCCGTTCGCGTCACTCGAATTTGGCGCGAACGGCCCAAATCGTTCGATCTTCGTCGAACGATCGAACAGCCGATGTTCGAGTCGAACGTATGTTCGACTCGAACACGAAGCTCATCCCTACTAGGGAGTTGATGAAGCCCAGCTGAGGCTAGTGGGCTCATGAATGACTCATACCTCTAGGGAGAGTGCTGGGCGTCGTGAGGCAGGGAGTTGATGAGACCAGCTGAAGCTTGTCAGCTCATTTAGGCCTCTATAAGAACTCCCAGCTTCATTAGATGTTAGCTCATGCCTGGAACCAGACCTGTGTGGACTGTCTAGGGAGAGTGAACCCCTGTGCGGTGAGGCAAAGCCTGTGTGGCTATTTGTTTGGACTTTTACTAAACCAGGGACTTAGGGACTAGGACAGCACCAGGCTGATCCCAGTTGTTAGTTTAGGAAACCTGAATGTTTAGTCAGAGGTCAAACTGACCAGGATTTATTTTGTTTATGTTTCTTTTTGGCTTTGCTGTGTTTTTGTCACTGTACATAGAAAAATAAACCGCACCTTTTGATTTTGAAAACCACAACCTCCGTCTGCTGGCCCTGTTTTTGTGTGGGGTGCCCAACCAGGGGGTCACACACACCCGCTACCGAGTTAACCCCCTCACAGTTGGTGGAGAACCAGTGGCAGTTTTTTTTAAGCCAGCATGGAGGAGATACTGAAACAGCTGGCTCTAGCAAATGCCAATCAACAGCAGACAAATGCAGGTTTGCAAAGGAGCCTTGCAGCCCAGCAGCAAGCTCATCAACAAGCCCAGCAGCAATCTGAGGCCCGCTTCATAGACCTGTTACAGAAGCAAGAGCAGAGACTACAACAAATGGAAGCAGTAATGCAGCAACGTCCGCAGACCAGTGAGGAAAGCCGTCCCACTAATACCGCGTCCTTTGGGGTGAGTCGTTTATTGACAAAAATGACTGGAGAGGATGATCCAGAGGTATTTTTGACCACATTTGAAAGGACTGCTGAAAGAGAAAAGTGGCCTGAGGAGCAGTGGGCTGGACTGGTGGCTCCTCTGTTAACTGGTGAATCGCAGAAGGCTTACTATGACCTAGAGCCTGACCAAGCAAAAGACTATGTGATGCTAAAAGCTGAAATATTGGCAAGGCTGGGTGTCACCCTGGCTGTCCGGGCTCAGCGTGTGCATAACTGGACTTTCCAGCTTGGAAAACCCCCCAGGTCTCAAATGTATGATCTCATTCACCTGAGCAGGAAGTGGCTACAGCCAGAGACTTTGTCCGCACCAGAGATTGTGGAACGTGTTGTAATGGATCGGTTTTTGAGAGCTCTTCCTACTGCCATCCAAAAGTGGGTAAGCCATGGAGACCCAGAGACGGCCGGTGGTCTTGTGGATCGTGTAGAGAAATACTTGGCTACAGAGAACCTGACGGCCTCTTCCAGAGACTCTCGGACTTTCCACCCTAAGACCAGACCATTCCCAGGGGCGGATAAGAGGATTCCAAGGGGTGAGGGTGGAGAGAGTGAGAGGGTGGGAGCTCTACCCAAAGTTTGGCGAGAACAGCCTGGAAAGTCAGGGGCTCAAGAGGCAGCCAAATGGATTGTTTGCTACCGCTGCCGGCAAGCGGGACATATTGCAGCAAATTGCCCGGTTGTGGAGGAACCCATGCAATGTGACTTTCTGATGGACAGACGTCAGTCGCTGTGTGCGACAGTCGCATGCACTGCCATTCGGGGAACTGAGAAACATTTATGCAAAATGTGTATTAATGGTAGAAATGTTGTGGTATTACTGGATTCAGGTAGCCTTGTGACCCTGATAAAGGCTGAATTAGTTAAAACAGAGGTCTCTGGGAATAGCAAGGTAGCTGTTATTTGTGTGCATGGGGACACCCGAGAGTATCCAGTGACTACAGTGTGTTTCGAGACCCCCAAAGGTACCCTCTCTCATCCAGTGGGGTTAGTATCTCAATTACCGCACGATGCCATTGTGGGAAGGGATTTTCCGAAGTTCTGGGAACTGTGGGATGATCCTGAGCCCCCCACTGGTGCCCCTATGTACCAGGAATGTGATAGCCAGAACTCCTCTGAGAGTGGTGAGGACTCTCCAGAATTTCCCTTGTCAGTATTGGCAGGGGAGACTCAAGAAACTGGAGAGGAGCCCACCTCCTCAGACGAAAACCTACCGTCTGTGGAGTTTTCTGATCTGGAGGTTCACAGGGAAAATTTTGCCACAGAACAGTTAAAAGACCCCGCCCTAATAAAGGCACGGGAAAACGTAGTGGAAATAGATGGCGAGTTAGTGAACCCAGATAATACCTGCACTTACCCATACTTCAGCGTAGAGAAGGACCTACTGTATCGGGTGGCAAAAAGGGCAGAAGAAACCGTTGAGCAGCTTGTGGTGCCCAAACCTTACAGGAAGTTGGTGTTGGAGTTGGCCCATGGGCACATTCTTGGAGGTCATCTGGGGACAGAGAAAACCCGAGAGAGGGTATTACAGAGATTCTATTGGCCTGGGGTGATGAAGGACATAGAAAATTATTGTTCCTCCTGCCCTGTGTGTCAGAGGTCGGCCCCGATGCCACATTTCCGTAGCCCGCTGGTCCCTCTACCCATCATTGAGGTCCCGTTTGAGAGAATCGCAATGGATTTGGTAGGTCCTATAATCAAGTCCGCTAGGGGGCACCAGTACATATTGGTTATAATGGACTATGCCACCCGTTATCCAGAAGCGATCCCTCTCAGAAATACCTCGGCCAAAACCATAGCCAAAGAGCTATCTCTTGTTTTTAGCCGGGTGGGTATTTGTAAAGAACTGCTTACGGACCAAGGTACACCCTTTATGTCCCGGGTTATGAAAGAGCTGTGTAAATTGCTCAAAGTGACGCAATTGCGTACATCTGTGTATCACCCCCAAACCGATGGGCTGGTTGAAAGATTCAACAAAACCCTAAAACAAATGTTGAAGAAAGTGGTGGATAGAGATGGAAAGGATTGGGACTGTCTACTTCCTTATTTGATGTTTGCTATTAGGGAGGTGCCCCAATCCTCTACGGGATTCTCCCCCTTTGAGTTACTGTATGGGAGACACCCAAGAGGGCTGTTGGATATTGCCAAGGAAACTTGGGAAAGTGAGAGTTCTCCCCACAGGAGTGTGATTGAGCATGTCGCCCTGATGCAAGATCGAATTGCACAGGTAATGCCCATCGTGAAGGAACATTTGGCCCAAGCGCAGTTGGCACAGCAGAGAGTGTACAACCGTGGAGCAAAGACCCGTACCTTTTCCCCGGGGGATAGGATATTGGTACTTGTCCCTACGGTTGAAAGTAAATTCCTTGCCAAATGGCAAGGCCCCTACGAGATAATGGAAAAAGTGAGCGAAGTGAATTGCAAGGTCAGACAACCAGGAAGGCGAAAGCCCGAACAGATATATCACGTTAATCTGTTGAAAGCCTGGAGGGATAGAGAGTCCCTAGTCGCAGAAACTTGGTCACCAGCTCAAACTGGTTGCGTGATTCCGGAGGTTGGAATAGCAGCCACCTTGTCACAACCCCAACAACAGGAGGTTAAGGAGTTTGTGCTTCGCAACAAGGAGGTGTTCTCTGAGCTGCCGGGACAAACATCTGGGGTACAGCATGATATTATTACCCCGCCCGGTGAAAGGGTGAAGTTAAAACCCTATCGGATCCCAGAGGCCAGACGGGAGGCAATACGGGAGGAAGTACAGAAAATGCTGAACTTAGGGGTGATAGAGGAGTCCCAAAGTGATTGGTCTAGTCCCATTGTGTTGGTGCCTAAACCGGATGGGAGCTGGCGATTTTGTAACGATTTTCGTCAGTTGAACAAAGTTACAAAATTTGACACCTACCCCATGCCACGTATAGATGAGTTGATCGACCGGCTGGGAACAGCCCGATACATGACGACTCTTGACCTCACAAAAGGGTATTGGCAAATTCCCCTGGCCAAGTCGGCCAAAGAGAAAACCGCATTTGTAACCCCAGACGGGGCGTTCCAATATAAGAGAATGCCGTTCGGGTTACAGAATGCGCCGGCCACATTCCAGCGGAAAATGGACCAGATACTGAGGCCCCATCGGAAGTATGCTGCGGCTTACCTGGATGACGTAATTGTCCATAGCACAGATTGGGCCTCACATCTGCCAAAAGTGCAAGCAGTCCTAGACTCTATCCGGGAAGCGGGGTTTACGGCTAACCCCAAGAAGTGTACCATTGGGCAGGAGGAGGCCAAATATCTTGGGTACACCATTGGCAGGGGAGTAATAAAACCCCAACTCAACAAAGTCGAGGCCATCCAGAGTTGGCCACGTCCCAACAGCAAGAAGCAGGTACGAGCCTTTCTGGGAATCGCGGGTTATTATCGGCGCTTCATTCCCCACTTTGCTTCTAAGGCTGTGCCCCTAACCAACCTGACGAAAGGGAAAGGGTCGGTCATGATTAAATGGACCCCCGAGGCGGAGGCAGCATTCCAATTCTTGAAACAAGCCTTATGTAGCCAGCCAGTGTTGTACTCACCCGACTTCTCTAAAGACTTTGTCGTACAAAGTGATGCGTCAGATGTGGGGTTAGGAGCAGTATTGTCCCAGGTCTGGAACGGGGAAGAGCACCCAGTCATTTACCTCAGCAGGAAGTTGAAGTCCCATGAGGTAAATTACGCCACGGTTGAAAAGGAGTGTTTAGCGGTGAAGTGGGCTCTAGATTCCCTTCGGTACTATCTGCTAGGTAGGCACTTTGACATGGTTACGGATCACGCTCCGTTAAAGTGGATGGCTCAAAACAAGGAGACAAATAGAAGAGTGAATAGGTGGTTCCTGGCCCTACAGGAATTCAACTTCACAGTAAAGCATCGCCCTGGCGTTCAAATGGGGAATGTGGATGCTTTGTCTCGAGTACATGAATGCCTGATTGCTGGTGTTCCAACCCCAAGGTTAAAACAAGAGGGGGGGTATGTGACAGCAGGAAGGTAAAGTCACCTGGTTGCATCCAGGGGGGTAGATATATTTCTCCCAGATTCAGGCTTTATGCCGACTTATACAACTAGGGAGTTGATGAAGCCCAGCTGAGGCTAGTGGGCTCATGAATGACTCATACCTCTAGGGAGAGTGCTGGGCGTTGTGAGGCAGGGAGTTGATGAGACCAGCTGAAGCTTGTCAGCTCATTTAGGCCTCTATAAGAACTCCCAGCTTCATTAGATGTTAGCTCATGCCTGGAACCAGACCTGTGTGGACTGTCTAGGGAGAGTGAACCCCTGTGTGGTGAGGCAAAGCCTGTGTGGCTATTTGTTTGGACTTTTACTAAACCAGGGACTTAGGGACTAGGACAGCACCAGGCTGATCCCAGTTGTTAGTTTAGGAAACCTGAATGTTTAGTCAGAGGTCAAACTGACCAGGATTTATTTTGTTTATGTTTCTTTTTGGCTTTGCTGTGTTTTTGTCACTGTACATAGAGAAATAAACCGCACCTTTTGATTTTGAAAACCACAACCTCCGTCTGCTGGCCCTGTTTTTGTGTGGGGAGCCCAACCAGGGGGTCACACACACCCGCTACCGAGTTAACCCCCTCACAATATTCTTTATGTTTTTATGTTTACTAATTTTTTAGGATAACATGGGAAGATTCCCGCATATGTATATATGTCATGTGGATAAAATTTGCATGGTAGGGGGCGGGGCACATTAGGTATTTAATATTCTCTGTGCGCTTGCCATGTAGTTAGTTTTGTGCGCCGTGGAACCGATGAAATACATCGGGACTTCCGGTGTCACTCTCCTGCTCTTCGCAATATAAGTGTGGTGAGTGACGTCCTGGTCTAAGCCTCCTTTCCCAGACGACGCCTCTTACGGGAAAACGCCGCGTAGGGTGGAGCTCAGGACCCTGACGTCACCACGCCCCCAGCTGACTGGCTGCCGCCACAGCGGGGTTTCAGTGCTCTTTTGAAAAATTTTTGTTTTTTCTCCATATGGATGTCAGTTTACCCGTTTTAAGAATAAAGGGTACTTCGTTTTTTACATGCTGCACCATGAAGTCTACTTATTTTCTCTCCTAAATTGGTATCCTTTACATCGTATGAGCGTGCCTGCAGTCACAAGGCAAACCAGGAGTCGGAGTTTCAACGAGTGGAGTGAGGACACAGAGGACTGCATCGTTGACATCTTATTCGGTGTAGTTGCTGAGCCCTTTTGGTCCGTCCCTGTAATAGGGACCCACCTGGTCTGGTAAGCCTCCTGTCTATACATCTTGATTGAAGTATATTCCAACTTTTGAAGATCTGTCATCACTTTGATACATGCTGGCTGGCTCTGCATCATCTATGGACTTTTTCTTTTGTTTGTTTGTTTATGGTTTATTGCTTCTCCTACTGCCGTGGGAGTCAGGCAGTTGAAGCTTATGGACTTCCTTGGTGTGTTTATATACTTACCTAGTAGGGAATATATAATTTTTTTGTTTAATTATTTATTTATTTTTTTGTTGAATATTTTTTATATATATATAAAAAACTTTTTTGCGTGTTAGTTCATACATATATCACTTTTTGGCACGTTGGTCGCCACTTATACGGTTGCGCATTTATTATTTATTTTTGCACATTTTTCTAGCTGCATATTCCAGCTTTTTTTGTATTTGCAGCACCATCACTTTTTTACTTCATTGCACAATTATATTATTTTCTTGGCGTAGTGTGTTAACACTTGGGTATTGATACCGCCTAGGGAGATAGCGCGGATTTTTCACATCCAATCATAAGTATGACTTACATTAACTTAAAACACATACCATATAATTCTCCATCCTCTCCCCTCCAATGGAAAAATAAAAGGGAGGAGGGCGGGCACAACAGAAAGAAAAACATAAAAAGGGAAACAAAAGGGAAAGTTCCAAGGAGATAAGAAGGGGGGAAATGAAAAAAATGGAAATGGGAAGAGCCTATGACAAATATATAAGTAAAAAAAAATTATGTTAGGTAATATGCCAAACTCTAAAGCAGGGATGAGCCCCCCTGTTCGGTTCGCACCAGAACCTGCGAACAGACAGAATGTTCGCGTGAACTTTAGAACCCTATTAAATACAATGGACTCGAACGTTCGAAATCTAAAGTGCTAATTATAAAGGCTTATATGCAAGTTATTGTCCTAAAAAGTGTTTGGGGACCCGGGTCCTGCCCCAGGGGACATGTATCAATGCAAAAAGAAGTTTTAAAAACGGCCGTTTTTTCGGGAGCAGTGATTTTAATAATGCTTAAAATGAAAAAATAAAAGTGAAATATTCCTTTAAATTTCGTACCTGGGGGGGGGGTGTATGATATGCATGTAAAGCAGCGCATGTTTCCCGTGCTTAGAACTGTCCCTGCATAAAATGTCATTTTTGAAGGAAAAAAAGTCATTTAAAACTCACTAATTAATGAATTGTCGGCTCCCGGCAATACATAGAAAAGTCATTGATAAAAAAAAAAAAAAAAAGCGTGGGGGTCCCCCAGAATTCAATTACCAGGCCCTTTAGGTCTGGTATAGATATTAAGGGGAACCCCACCGCAAATTAAAAAAAAAATGCGTGCGGTTCCCCCAAATATCCATACCAGGCCCTTCAGATCTGGCATGGATTTTAAGGGGAACTCCACCCCAAATAAAAAAAAAATGGAGTGGAGTCCCCCCAAAAATCCATACCAGACCCTTATCCGAGCACGCAACCTGGCAGGCCACAGGAAAAGAGGGGGGGCGAGAGAGCGCCCCCCCCTCCTGAACCGTACCAGGCCACATGCCCTCAACATGGGGAGGGTGTCCCCAAGTTGATGGGGACAAGGGCCTCATCCCGACAACCCTTGCCCGGTGGTTGTGGGGGTCTGCGGGCGGGGGGCTTATCGGAATCTGGAAGACCCCTTTAACAAAGGGGACACCCAGATCCTGGCCCCCCCTATGTGAATTGGTAAGGGGTACATTGTACCCCTACCATTTCACGAATAAAGTGTCAAAAAATGTAAAAAAAAACACACCAACACCTTGGAAAAGTCCTTTATTAAAAAAAAAAAATTAAAATTAAAAAAAACATTCCAGCGGTGAAATCCAGTGTCCCGCGGCGATCCGATGTCCAGCGCTGTCCGTCATTGGCTGAGCCTGAGCGGACCTGATGGGGAACTTCCTCCGCAGTCTATTACATGTATAGACCCGCCCCTTCTAAAATTCCCCATCAGGTCCGCTCAGCCAATGACTAGGTGTAAGGCTGAGGACCTGATGCGGAACATGAGAAGGGGCGGGTCTATTCATGAATTACACAGTGAAGGAAGTTCCCCATCAGGTCCGCCCACTCGGTATGTCAGACCCTGCCTACGTCATTGGCCTGAGCGGGGAACTTCCTTCACTGTGTAATTTACACAGTGAAGGAAGTTCCCCATCAGGTCCGCTCAGGCCAATGACGTAGGCGCGGTCTGACATACCGAGGGGGCGGACCTGATGGGGAACTTCCTTCACTGTGTAATTCATGAATAGACCCGCCCCTTCTCATGTTCCGCATCAGGTCCTCAGCCTTACACCTAGTCATTGGCTGAGCGGACCTGATGGGGAACTTTAGAAGGGGCGGGCCTATACATGTAATAGACTGCAGAGGAAGTTCCCCATCAGGTCTGCTCAGGCTCAGCCAATGACGGACAGCGCTGGACATCGGATCGCCGCGGGACACTGGATTTCACCGCTGGAATGTTTTTTGTTTTTTTTAATAAAGGACTTTTCCAAGGTGTTTGTGTGTTTTTTTTACATTTTTTTACACTTTCTTCGTGAAATGGTAGGGGTACAATGTACCCCTTACCAATTCACATAGGGGGGGCCGGGATCTGGGGGTCCCCTTTGTTAAAGGGGTCTTCCAGATTCCGATAAGCCCCCCGCCCGCAGACCCCCACAACCACCGGGCAAGGGTTGTGGGGATGAGGCCCTTATCCCCATCAACATGGGGACATCCTCCCCATGTTGAGGGCATGTGGCCTGGTACGGTTCAGGAGGGGGGGGGCGCTCTCTCGTCCCCCCCTCTTTTCCTGCGGCCTGCCAGGTTGCATGCTCGGATAAGGGTCTGGTATGGATTTTTGGGGGGACTCCACGCCATTTTTTTTTATTTGGGGTGGAGTTCCCCTTAAAATCCATGCCAGATCTGAAGGGCCTGGTATTGATATTTGGGGGAACCGCACACATTTTTTTTTTTATTTGCAGCGGGGTTCCCCTTAATATCTATACCAGATCTGAAGGGCCTGGTAATTGAATTCTGGGGGACCCCCACGCTTTATTTTTTATTTTTATCAATGACTTTTCTATGTATTGACGGGAGCCGACAATTCATTAATAGCCGCGAGTGAGTTTTAAATGACTTTTTTTCCTTCAAAAATGACATTTTGTGCAGGGACAGTTCTAAGCATGGGAAACATGCGCCACTTTACATGCATATCATACACACCCCCCAGGTACGAAATTTAAAGGAATATTTCACTTTTATTGTTTCACTTTAAGCATTATTAAAATCACTGCTCCCAAAAAAACTTCAGTTTTTAAAACTTCTTTTTGCATTGATACATGTCCCCTGGGGCAGGACCCGGGTCCCCAAACACTTTTTATGACAATAACTTGCATATAAGCCTTTATAATTAGCACTTTAGATTTCTCCCATAGACTTTTCGAATTTGCCGCGATGACCCCAATTTGTTCGCTGTTCGGTGAACGGGCGAACAGGCAATGTTCGAGTCGAACATGAGTTTGACTCGAACTCGAAGCTCATCCCTACTCTAAAGCCTCGTACACACGATCAGATATCCTATGGAGTCTAATCCAATGGTTTTGTCCAACGGAAATCCGATGAAGCTGACTTCCATCAGTCTTGCCTACACACCATCAGTCAAAAAACCGACCGTTCCAAACGCGGTGACGTAAAACACTCCGATGAGCCGAGAAAAATTAAGTTTAATGCTTCTGAGCATGCGTCGACTTGATTCTGAGCATGCGTGGGTTTTTTATCCGATGGACTTGCCCATAGATGATCGGAATTTGCTATCGGTTTTTGATCCATCAGAAAAATTGAAACATGTTCTATTTTTTAAAACCGGAAAAAAAGACCGATGGGTCCCATACACGATCGGTTTGTCCGATGAAAAAAGTCCATCGAACTGTTTTCATCAGTAAAACCGATCGTGTGTACAGGGCTTGACTCATTCTTCACAGGAGTCTGAAATGATTTCATAATATAACATAGTATTCTTAAATTCGAGCCATTTTGCCCATGTCTTAAGATATTTCCTGGTCAGCCCTTTATTTCTAAAAATTAATTTTTCCATTAGGCGGAGCTCGTCAACTCTTCGTAGCCATTGTGAGATAGGTGTAGAATGCTTTCACCAATGTAGTGGGATCAGAGATTTACATGCGTTTAACAGATATGGAGTCAAAGACATCCTATATTGATCTATCGCTTCAATCGTACAAATGGATTAAAAAGACATTGTTTCAGGTCAGATTACTTGCTCCTGTATCAAAGAAATCAATTTTGCCACATCTTCTCAAAAGGGGCAGATCTTAGTGCTAAGACCCCCATACATGCCCATGTGTAGCTCGGTCTCCACATTCTCTCCAGCACAGGGGCGAATTTGACATGGACATTGCGTGCAATTTTACTGGTGTATAATACCATTGAGTAAGAAGTTTAAAATTGACCTCTGTCATTCTACACGAAGTGGTGGACATATAAGAGAGTATTATAATCTTATCTTTTTGTTTATATGTAAATGTCATTTGTAAGTCTGTTTTCCAGCGGCCTATATAATCTGGGTAACCCGGGTTTTGCAGGGTCATCAGAGCTTTATAAAAAAGTGAAATACAATGTTGTGGTGGGTTCTTATATTGCATAATTGTTTCGATAGGGTTCAATTCTTTTTGCGAACGATAGGGTTGCAGAAGACTGAATAAATTGAGACAACTGTGCATATCTCCACTGATCCATTAATGTTGGCTGATCTACTCTGCACATGAACTTTAATGGTTTAATCTTTGAATCCTTTAGTTCTTGATGTAATAATTTGGTAGGGCCAGTCCCCCCAATTTTTTAGAACGGTATACCAGTGTTTATTAAAGGGGAACTCCTGTAGCTATTATACCATTCCTTTGTCAACTCTGTTTTCCTCAAAGAGACTACATCTCTATTGTGCACCAATGTAAGGGCCCCAACAAGCTGGCAGAAGACTTATTCTTGTGCTTGGGGTATTTGCTGAAAATTTACTGAGAGTTGGACCCTGACTTTTTTCACTGAGAACCCACAAGGAAGATAGCTCAGTGTTTATTCTATCTTTCTCATCTTATTCAGTCACTTGGGGAAAATTTCTTGGTTTGGGAGCTCACGTTTAAATCTTCAGTCCTGCAGGATGGGTGGAAGTGACTTATTGTGTTATTGTGTTACATAGTTACATAGTAGGTGAGGTTGAAAAAAGACACAAGTCCATCAAGTCCAACCCATTATATGTCAGTATTACATTGTATATCCCTGTATGTTGTGGTCTCTTAAGGTGCTTATCTAATAGTTTCTTGAAACCATCGATGCCCCCCGCTGAGACCACCGCCTGTGGAAGGGAATTCCACATCCTTGCCGCTCTTACAGTAAAGAAGCCTCTACGTAGTTTAAAGTGGATGTAAACCCATTTTTTTTTATTTTTTTTTACTGTCACAATGTAGAGTATAAGATTTCCTATCATTTGTGCCAGGTCTTGCCACAAAGAGTTAATCCAGCTCTGAGCAATCCTCTTTTATTGTTCAGTGAGATAAAATGGACTTACAGAGAAAACCCTTTTTCCTGACAGACTCCATGGCAGCCTACGTGTGGGTTAATCCCGCCCCTCATACCTCATAGGACCCTTCTCCCATAAATCTTTGCTCTGGGCCAGAGGCCGTGTTCCTTTTTTTGTCCTCCTCCTAGGACCAAGATATAGTCTTACCTTTTCATGAAGTTTTCCTGTAATCCAGGCCTGGCGGTGTGCACGGCGATACGTTGGTGGTTAGCGGTGATCCTCTCTGCAGTCCAGCAATCCTAGCTATTAGCAGGTGGACATGGGCGATATGATGTGATACCATGAAGAGCTTACTAACCTGGCCATTGGCAGGCAAGCGGCAATATGGCCAAACGTCCCAGCTATTAGCGGGAGGCTTTGTAAACGCCCGATCGTGCGGTGGGTCGAGCGAACAGCTCCCCAGTCCCAGGTTCTGGTCTGGATCGTGCCGTGGTGGTGGTAATGTACAAAGATATTCCTTTTATATGGCAGCCGTATCTCTGTGTTTTGTGTGTCTCCTTATTTTCTATCAAGCTCCAGTGAGTGGCCACGGCGGCTGGAGCGCAGCTGCGTTCCAGCTCGCCGTTTCAGGAAGTCGCTGCGCATCCGCAAGCCGCGAATGAAGATTCCGTGCTTGGTTCGTGCAGGCGCAGTTTCGCCAAAATGGCGGCGGCGGTCGCGCATGCGATTGGCCGCCACCGGATGGCAACCGCTATGGGGCGGTGACATCGTTAACGGTGGCAGATTTAAATAGCTGTCAAAGCAGCTATTACTTGGGATGACTTGCAGGCTTATGCGGTATTTACCCAGGCACTGGGCTCTGGTTTACAAGGTAAATTGTTTGCTGCAGGCTCCCTGGGTGCTGGCTATGTTTTGTTATGTGCTCTCTCATGCCTGTTGTCACTCCTGTTTCTTATAAGGCTTTAATGATTCATTTCACTTTCAAACTGCCTTGCCATGGATCTGTCACCGCCCTCTTGTGGCCAACCCTTGCGCTACAGGTAGGATTTATTTATTTTCTACCTGTGATGCTTGGGTTCACTCATTCAGGAGCTCTTAACCCTTTCTTTTTCACTCAGCTCTTCTAGGTCTGAACACCAAAGCACGGCAAAGACCGTCCTAGGTCTCAACGTTGTCACTCCTCTTCAAGGTCCAGGCGTCAGATCTTCCTTTAGATCTAGGTACCACAGATAGGAGTCTAAAACCACCTCTGGGCGTCACTCTCACCGCCACTCCAGCCGCTCTGTGAGGAAAGCCTGCTGGGTATGCGGGGCCCAGGTTCCTGAAGGCAAATCGCTCTGCAAGCGATGCTTTTCTAAAGTCGCATAAGAAAGAGAGGGTGGAGACCAACAAGTGGAAGTACTGGTCAGAAAGGTGGTCCATGAGTCCCTGAGTAAAGGGGATTCTGGTCATACCCACAACCCTGCTGGCGACACTATGTCAGTCCCTATTAGGGATGATCTCAAGGCTCCAGGCCCTTCACAGCCGAGCCATTCCTCAATTGAAGCCTCAGACAGTGAGGTGGAGGTGGATGACCCTGGTGCAGGTTTTGAATTTGCCCTAGTACCACAGCTGGTCAAAAGCTGTCAAAGAAGCTTTGAGATGGAAGAGCCAGTGGAGGCACCTTCCAAACAGAGGAAATATTTTAAACACCTCAAAAAAGAACGCCCTAATTTCTCCTTTTTGGGTGAACTCAGCGCAATAATTACCGACGAATGGGGTGGTGTTGAAAGGAAGAATTGCCTGTTAATGAAGGTATCAAAAATGTACCCATTTAAAAGCAAGGATGTAAAACACCTGGAGTCGGCTCCTCTCATTGACTCAGCCCTAATGAGGATGGTGAGGCACGTCACACTCCCATTGTAGGATACTGTTTCCTTTTAGGGATTGCCTGGAGTGGAAAATTTATACCGACCTCAAGCGGATCTACATTACAGCGGGTATGACCTGCAAACCAGCTCTAGCTCTCGCAGCCCTTTCTAAAGCGATGGAAGTCTGAGCAGACGACGTAGATGCTTCTCTGAGGAGCATCTCGGAAGAACTGGCCAGGAGCTCACCTATTCATGGGCTATGGTTGACGTTGGCTTTTCTCGTGGGGTTTCCCTAGACATAATTCGCCTGGTGGCTCGGATCATGCTGACATCTGTCACTGCTAAGCGTGCCTTGTGGCTGCGCCCATGGGTAGCTGACCCTGCCTCCAAGCAGGCATGGTGCAGGATTCCATTTGGGGGTTCGTCCCTCTTTGGGAACATATCGGACAGTGCCATCACCCGTGCCACACGGGGCAAGTCGGGGTTACTTCCCCAGGATCGCCGTCTGCTAAACCAGAAGAGAACACAGCCCAGGCAAAGTTCAGATCGAGCAAGGAATGCTCGCTACTATAGGCCTGGCCGTGAGTTCAAGAAGACCTGGAAAAAAAAAAAAAAAAAAAAAAACAGCCTTCAGGCCAGAAGTTTTCAAAAGGGGCATCTTCCGGTGGACAAGAATCCCCTAAGTCTTTATGATATTGCACCTGCCTAAAACAGAGCGAGTCGGCATCCTTGCCTCTCTCGGAAGAGAAAAAGCGAATTCTCCTGTCTCTCTTGTGGCTCAGGGCGCTGCAATTCCAGTTCCAGACGACAAAAGGTTTTAAGGGGTCTACTCGCCCCTCTTCATGGTGTTGAAGAAAAACGTCTCCTGGAGGCCAGTTATAGACCTAACCCACTTGAATTCTTTTATCTAGAAGGAGAAGTTCAAGATGGAGACACTACTCATGATCAGTCAAGCAATCCAACCAGGCGATTGGCTTGTCTCTATAGACCGGAAGGACGCCTACTTCCATGTTCCGATCGCGTCAGAAATCCAGAAATACCTTCGCTTTGCTGTCGATCAAATCCGTCTGCAGTTCACCTGTCTCCCCTTCGGGCTTACAACATCGACTCGTGTGTTTTCAAAACTTGTTGGCTGTCGTGGCTCTGATCAGGACCAGAGGTATCCGTCTGTATCACTATCTAGACGACCTGCTGTTGTCTCGGGACAAGGAGCAGTTGCTAATCCACAGATCCCAGGTCATCTCCACTCTACTCGAGTTTGGTTGGCTTCTGAATCTGGAAAAGAGCCATCTGGATCCTACGCAGTCCCTGGTATTCCTCAGGGCACACTTCAACGCTATCAAGAGCACCATCTTGTTACCCCTGGAAAAATCCCAGTGATCCGGGAGTTTGGCTTGCAATGTCGTCCTCATCTCCAAGCCTCTCAATGCCTAAAGATCATTGGCACCATGGTGGCAACAACACCCATGGTAAAGTGGGCTCAGTGGAAAATGCGGCCCTTCCAGAAGGGTTTCCTCCAGCAGTATAATCCAGGGCTTCGGGATTACTTTATCCAAATAACCTCATCCATGCGGGAGAGCTTTCCTTGGTGGCTACAACAGAGGAACCTCCTCAATTGTCACTCCATCGCACCTGTGTCTTGGGTCACCATCACTACAGTTGCCAGCAACAGGGGCTGACAGAAGTAGCCCAAGGCATATGGAATTTTCCCTCTCACAGGATAGTCTCCAATGTTCTGGAACTCCGGGCAGCGTTCTGCGCTCTGCAGGCCTTTCACCACTTAACAGCAGGAGACTCAGTCCTCCTAAGACTGGACAACACAACGGCAGTCGCATACATCAAGAGACAGGGGGGTACTCGCAGTCTCTCCTTGTCAAAGGAAATAGAGCCTATCATGATCTGGGCCCAGAAAAACCTGGCCAACCTGACAGCTGTCTATCTCCCTGGAGTCCCGAACGTTCAGGCAGATTTTCTGTTGAGAGTTTCTCTGGACAACGAGTGGACTTCCCCCCCCCCCCCGAAGTCTTCAGGTGGGTCCTGTACCTGGGAGTCATTCCGGAAGTAGACTTGTTCGCCTCCCCATGTAACTTCAGACTAGAGAGATACTACACGAGGTCTTGGTATTCCCAGGCTTTTGGGTAGATGCTCTGACAGACCGTTGGCTGTTCCACAGGGCCTATGCCTTTCCCCCGGTTCCTGTCATTCTCCGTTTTTTGTCGAGGCTCAGGATGGAAGAAGCAGAGATAGTGGCAATAGTCCCGTACTGGCCAAACAAGCCATGGTTTCCACTGCTGATGCAACTCAGCTTCCGGGACCCAGTTCCTCTACCCTCCAGACCAGATCTCCTATCACAAGGGGCATTTCTACATCCATGCCCGGCCCATCTACATCTGATGATCTGGTTCTTGAGAGGGGAAGGTTGGAGGCCCTAGGCTGTCCAAGTAGGGCCATCTCCACAATATTAAATGCCAGAAGAACAGGCACCAACAGGGTCTACCAGAGGATTTGGAAAAAGTTTTCAGACTACACCTCTTCCACTGCAGGTTCTTGCAATAACCCAAAGATACATGATATCCTGGGCTTCTTACAATCAGGATTGGATCTCTCACTGTCAGTCAGCTCGCTGCGAGTCCAAATTGCTGTAATCTCTGCCTTTACGGGTGTTTCCTGGGCTAGACACCCTCTTACTCAGTAGTTTTTCAGAGGAGCAATAAGGCTCAGACCTCAGAGCCAAGTTTTTCTAATTGGGATCTTCCCCTTGTCCTGGATTTTTTCTTAGGTAGAGAGTTGGAACATGAAGATCAATCTTCTGTCAAATGACTCTCTCTAATAGTTGTCTTCTTGGTGGCTATAACATCGGCCAAGAGGGTCTCTGAAATCAGCTCTCTGGGATGCAAGGAGCCATTTCTAAACTTTTTAATTCCTATGTTGGGTTCAAACCCCAAAGTGGCATCTGTGTTTCATGACAATCAGGAGATTGCTCTTCCAACGTTCAGATCTACCGAGGATTCCAGTGTTTATCCCTTAGATGTTGGAAAAGCTCTGAGTCAGTATCTTGAAGCTACAGCTTCTTTCCGTCAGACCGACCACCTGCTCGTTCTTTTCACAGGAATTATAAGGGAATGCGTGCCTCTTCCAGATCTATCGGAGCAGGGATTGTTCAGGCCATTCAGTGGGCCTATAAAGCCAAGGGCTTGGCGCCTCCAGAAGCGGTGACTGCTCACTCAACTAGAAGTGTCTCCATCATGGGCGGCATCACGTCACGTGCCTCCAGAAGTTATTTGCAAGGTGGCCTTGTGGTCTTCAATTAACACGTTCATGGCACACTACTGCGTAGAGCCAGCCTCATTATCTTCTGTTTAATTTGGTTTACGTATCTTGTCTATTGATGGTGCCAATTAAACCTTTTTTCTTTTGTCCAGCACTCTGCCCACCCGGGTGTGTATGGCTAGTTATTTCCCACACGTAGGCTGCCATGGAGTCTGTCAGGAAAACGGAAAATTTATATCAAATACTTACCGTAATTTTCCTTTCCTGATGGACTCCATGGCAGCAGGAGTTCCCTCCCAGTGGCTGGAGTAGGCTAAATTATGGAACACGGCCTCTGGCCCAGAGCAAAGATTTATGGGAGAAGGGTCCTATGAGGTATGAGGGGCGGGATTAACCCACACGTAGGCTGCCATGGAGTCCATCAGGAAAGGAAAATTACGGTAAGTATTTGATATAAATTTTCCGTTGTCCGTTCCACCCCCTTGCTTTGAGTGACAGGTTATTTACATATGTCGTGCACTAATTTTGGCAGGCATTATTTTTTAATTCCCACCCCCACTCCTTTTCTGAAGTCATGTGGTTACTTTTCTGGATTTTGACTGGATGTTAGTGATCATAGAAGAAGGAATACACAGGAGAAATGCATGTTGACAAGGGGAGTGTAAAGGTGGGCGGAGAGTCTACTGACATCACGACTCCACCCACCGAGCTCCAGACAACAGATCCACCCACATAATCTGCAGTTTTTCAGTTCTTCTAACAGACAGAGGAGAGAAATTTTACAGGTAAGGATACATGCAGGAGGCATCTATATCCTTATAGATCAGCACTATGGCAGTAGTTTAGAAAGGATGAGAGTGGGTTTACATCCACTTTAAGGTTAAACCTCTTTTCTTCTAATTTTAATGGCCACGTGTCAACACAGAAAAACACAGAAAAACAAAAGGATATATAAGAATAAAAAGTCTACAATGCTATAGATAGACTAGCAGAGCTATAAAAAAAATGAGTTTCAACCACCTGGAACACTATCAAAAACTTAAGCATGATAATAGGAAACCGGATTAACAGGGGACTGGCTTCATTGTTTGCCAGTGCCGCTTGTAGGTGGCAATATAACCTAACTGTTAAGAATTTCTGAATTCCTGTGTTGCTCAATGAACGATAAACAAACTCAGTTACTTTTCCCGTAAAAAACAACCATAAACCTTACTGTGGCACTTTGCATCATATATTCTCTGCTTTGACCTTTTACACATACAGTGCTAAACATATGGCAAAAGATTAGATACACTTGTGATGTGCAGTGGAGTGTGAAAAGCTGATATATATATAATTTTTTTTTACTATGCCTCCAACAAAATTAAAACAACGTTTTCTGTTTGTACCCACTTGGAATTTTTGATGTAAAATTATATTTGGTATATTTGATGTAAAATATATATATGTTTTAATATCTTTTAAGCTTTACGTGATCATAATGCACGTTATGGGGATGCAGAAAGAGCTGACAACACAAACAAGTCAGATGTTTCTTCTGGTTCAGAAAAGTCCCTAAAAAGTCCAACATGCTAATCTACAAAGCTACATGTTTGCTGTCAGATACTGTACCTGCATTTATTTTATTTTTTTCAGAAATAGCAAACAGGTATGTTGCCAGACCAGCTTCACTGGACTTCCTGGAAATCTGGGTCATCCACGGGGACATTCTCAGATCACCTTTAGTACAGAAAGAACATTGTTCTGTAGCTCTCCAAAAATATCATTCTCTTTTGCAACAAATATTAATTTGTATATGTTTTATGTTTAAAGATTTTTATTGTGTATGGTGTAATTACTTTTTTGTGCTAAAAATTACAGGACCCCATATCGACATTTTGATGAGCTTTTCTTTGCTCAAAAACAAAGCAATGGGATTGCAGGACTGCAGGACACACCTCGTCATCCCTCCCAACCACAATCCCCAAATACAACCAGCTGTCCGGAAAGAAAAACCATTAGTTAAAAGTGGCATGAAATGGCCGCAGCACTTTATTGGTAATAACATAACAATTAACATCATTCATCTTCAATCCTTGATGCTATTATCAGGGTACCATAAACAGGTTACTTCAGATTTTTTTGGCCCAGTTGTCAGAACTTGAGCTATAATCAACATTACAACATTAAACCTAGCCCCACCTGACTCCAGGGTGTCAGCACCACATAAAGTGCATGCGACGGGCGGGAGGAAGGGAGCTCTTGTTGATGCAGAGAGGCCAGCTGAGGCTGCCGGAGCCCTTTTATAGCCTCCCAGCAGCCTTCCTGCAATGTTCCGCGGGATCCGATTGCACCACCCTAGCGAATAAAATGGCGGTCATTGCAATACTTTATGTCACACAATAAGACAACAGTATTTTTTAATATTGTGAAAGATAATGTTACGCTGAGTAAATTGATACCCAACATGTCACAGTTCAAAATTGCGCCCTCTCGTGGAATGTCGACAAACTTTTACCCTTAAAAATCTCCATAGGCGACGTTTAAAAAATTCTACAGGTTGCATGTTTTGAGTTACAGAGGAGGTCTAGAGCTAGCTCTCCCTCTAATAATCGTGGCGATACCTCACATGTGTGGTTTGAACACCATTTTCATATGCGGGCGCTGCTCACGTATGCGTTCGCTTCTGCGCGCGAGCTCGTCAACTTAAATTTTTTTGTTTTTATTATTTATTTTACATTATTTTATTTATTTTGACACTAAATTAGGGTCACTTTTATTCCTATTACAAGGAATGTAAACATCCCTTGCAATAGAAAAAAGCATGACAGGACCTCTTAAATATGAGATCTGGGGTCAAAAAGTCCTCAGATCTCATATTTGGACTAAAATGCAATAAAAAAAAAAAAAAAAATGTTGTCATTTGAAAAAAAAAAAAAAAAAATGGCCCTTTAAGAGCTATGGGCGGAAGTGACGTTTTGACGTCGCTTCCGCCCTGCTATGGTATGGAAACGGGTGGGGGCCATCTTCCCCTCACTCGTCTCCATACCCACCTTGAGAGAGGACAGGATCACCTCCGCCGCTACCGACGGCTCCGGTAAGCGGCGGAGGGCGCGGGAGAGCGGCGCAAGGGGAGCCCCTGTCCCGCCACCGATAATGGTGATCTCGTGGCGCATTTCGGGAGTAGTGATTTTAATGATGCTTAAAGTGAAAAAAAAGTGAAATATTCCTTTAACCACTTAAGGACCCCCTCCAGTAGATATACGTCGGCAGAATGGCACGTACAGGCACATCAACGTACCTGTACGTCACCTTTAACTGCCCAACGCTCGCGACCCCGCTACCTTCCCCGGAATCAATCGCCACAGGGATCCCCGCAATCGTCTCACGGAGGGATGGAGCGGGGAGATGTTAGTGTAAACACAACATCTCCCTGCTCGCCTACTACACTGTCACTGATTTCCGCTCTGTGTAATCAGAGCGGAGATTAGGGATGAGCTTCGAGTTCGAGTCGAACTCATGTTCGACTCAAACATTGCCTGTTCGCCCGTTTGCCGAACAACGAACAATTTGGGGTATTTGCAGCAAATTCGAAAAGTCTATGGGAGAAATCTAAAGTGCTAATTATAAAGGCTTATATGCAAGTTATTGTCCTAAAAAGTGTTTGGGGACCCGGGTCCTGCCCCAGGGGACATGTATCAATGCAAAAGAAGTTTTAAAAACTGAAGTTTTTTTAGGAGCAGTGATTTTAATAATGCTTAAAATGAAAAAATAAAAGTGAAATTTTCCTTTAAATTTCGTACCTGGGGGGTGTGTATATGCATGTAAAGTGGCGCATGTTTCCCGTGCTTAGAACTGTCCCTGCACAAAGTGTCATTTTTGAAGGAAAAAAAGTCATTTAAAACTCACTCGCGGCTATAATGAATTGTCGGCTTTTATCAATACATAGAAAAGTCATTGATAAAAAAAATAAAAAAAAGCGTGGGGGTTCCCCCAAATTCAATTACCAGGCCCTTTAGGTCTGGAATGGATATTAAGGGGAACCCCACCGCAAATTTTAAAAAAATGGCGTGGGGTTCCCCCTAAATATCCATACCAGGCCCTTGAGATCTGGCATGGATTTTAAGGGGAACTCCACCCCAAATTTTTTTAAAAATGGGGCGGAGTCCCCCCAAAAATCCATACCAGACCCTTATCCGAGCACGCAACCTGGCCGGCCGCAGGGGAAGAGGGGGGGACGAGAGAGCGCCCCCCCTCCCTCCTGAACCGTACCAGGCCACATGCCCTCAACATGGGGAGGATGTCCCCATGTTGATGGGGACAAGGGCCTCATCCCCACAACCCTTGCCCGGTGGTTGTGGGGGTCTGCGGGCGGGGGGCTTATCGGAATCTGGAAGACCCCTTTAACAAAGGGGACCCCCAGATCCCGGCCCCCCCTATGTGAATTGGTAAGGGGTACATTGTACCCCTACCATTTCACGAAGAAAGTGTCAAAAAATGTAAATAAAAACACACAAACACCTTGGAAAAGTCCTTTATTAAAAAAAAAAAAATAAAACATTTCAGCGATGAAATCCAGTGTCCCGCGGCGATCCCGATGTCCAGCGCTGTCCGTCGTTGGTTGTGCCTGTGCGGACCTGATGGGGAACTTCCTCCTCTGTGTTTTAAATGTATAGACCCGCCCCTTCTAAAGTTCCCCATCAGGTCCGCTCAGCGGACCAGTTGCGGAACGCGAGAAGGGGCGGGTCTATTCATGTATTACACAGCGAACGAAGTTCCCCATCAGGTCCGCCCCCTCGGTATGTCGGACCCGCCTACGTCATTGGCCTGAGCGGGAAACTTCCTTTACTGTGTAAATTTAAATTACACAGTGAAGGAAGTTCCCCGCTCAGGCCAATGACGTAGGCGGGTCCGACATACCGAGGGGGCGGACCTGATGGGGAACTTAGTTCGCTGTGTAATACATGAATAGACCCGCCCCTTCTCGTGTTCCGCATCTGGTCCGCTGAGCGGACCTGATGGGGAACTTTAGAAGGGGCGGGTCTATACATTTAAAACACAGCGGAGGAAGTTCCCCATCAGGTCAGCACAGGCACAACCAATGACGGACAGCGCTGGACATCGGGATCGCCGCGGGACACTGGATTTCATCGCTGGAATGTTTTTTTTGTATTATTATTATTTTTTTTTTTAATAAAGGACTTTTCCAAGGTGTGTGTGTTTTTATTTACATTTTTTGACACTTTCTTCGTGAAATGGTAGGGGTACAATGTACCCCTTACCAATTCACATAGGGGGGGCCGGGATCTGGGGGTCCCCTTTGTTAAAGGGGTCTTCCAGATTCCGATAAGCCCCCCGCCCGCAGACCCCCACAACCACCGGGCAAGGGATGTGGGGATGAGGCCCTTGTCCCCATCAACATGGGGACATCCTCCCCATGTTGAGGGCATGTGGCCTGGTACGGTTCAGGAGGGAGGGGGGGGGGGCGCTCTCTCGTCCCCCCATCTTCCCCTGCGGCCGGCCAGGTTGCGTGCTCGGATAAGGGTCTGGTATGGATTTTTGGGGGGACTCCACGCCATTTATTTTTTTATTTGGGATGGAGTTCCCCTTAAAATCCATGCCAGATCTCAAGGGCCTGATATGGATATTTAGGGGGAACCCCACGCCATTTTTTTTTTAATTTGCGGCGGGGTTCCCCTTAATATCCATTCCAGACCTAAAGGGCCTGGTAATTGAATTTGGGGGAACCCCCACGCTTTTTTTTTTTTTTTTTTTTTATCAATGACTTTTCTATGTATTGATAAAAGCCGACAATTCATTATAGCCGCGAGTGAGTTTTAAATGACTTTTTTCCTTCAAAAATGACACTTTGTGCAGGGACAGTTCTAAGCACGGGAAACATGCGCGACTTTACATGCATATCATACACACCCCCCAGGTACGAAATTTAAAGGAATATTTCACTTTTATTTTTTCATTTTAAGCATTATTAAAATCACCACTCCCGTAAAAACGTCTATTTTTTAAACCTTTTTTGCATTGATACATGTCCCCTGGGGCAGGACCCGGGTCCCCAAACACTTTTTAGGACAATAAATTGCATATTAGCCTTTATAATTAGCACTTTAGATTTTGAACGTTCGAGTCCATTGTATTTAATAGGGTTCTACAGTTCACATGAACATTCTGTCTGTTCGAAGGTTCTGGTGCGAACCGAACAGGGGGGTGTTCGGCTCATCCCTGGTGGAGATCAGTGACGTGTTACTCGTAGCCACGCCCCCTAACAGTAGTAATCACTCCCTTAAGCACACTTATCCCCTTCAGCGCCCCTAGTGGTTAACCCCTTCACTGCCAGTGTCATTTTGACAGTAACCAGTGCATTTCTATAGCACTGATCGCTGTAAAAATGACAATGGTCCCAAAAATGTGTCAAAAGTGTCCAATGTGTCCGCCATAATGTCGCAGTCACGAAAAAAAACACTGATCGCCGCCATTACTAGTAAAAAAAAAATATATATATAAAAATGCCATAAAACTATCCCCTATTTTGTAAACGCTATAACTTTTGCGCAAACCAATCAATAAACGCCGATTGTGTTTTTTTTTACCAACAATATGTAAAAGAATACGTATCGGCCTAAACTGAGGAAAAAAAATGTTTTTTTATATATTTTTGGGGGATATTTATTATAGCAAATAGTAAAAAATATTGAATTTTTTTCAAAATTGTCACTTTCCTTTTGTTTATAGAGCAAATAATAAAAATAAAAAAACGCAGAGGTGATCAAATACCACCAAAAGAAAGCTCTATTTGTGGGAAAAAAAGGACGTCAATTTTGTTTGGGAGCCACGCCGCACGACCGCGCAATTGTCAGTTAAAGCGACGCAGTGCTGAATCGCAAAATGGGGCCTGGTCATTAACTAGCCAAAATGGTCCGGGGCTTAAGTGATTAAATATCATACCTGAGGGGTGTGTTTAGAACTGTCCCTGCACAAAATGACATTTCTAAAGGAATAAAAGTCATTTAAAACTGCTTGCGGCTTTAATGTAATGTTGGGTCCCGGCAATATAGATGAAAATTATTGAGAAAAACGGCATGGGTACCCTCCTCCCCCCCAGCCCATTACCAGGCCCTTTGGGTCTTGTATGGATATTAAGGGGAACCCCGCACCCAAATTAAAAAAAGAAAAGGCGTGGGGCCCTCAGGCCCTATATACTCTTCTTAACAGCAGTATACAGGCGGTCCCAAGAAAGACAGGGACTGTAGGTTTGTTCTTAAGTTGAATCTGTTTGTAATTTAACAGGTACATTTTGTAAGTGTAGCTCCAGCCAAAAAATCTATTTTTAAGCTTTTTGGAAAACATAGGGAAGGGTTATCATCACCCCTGTAACATTTGTTTTGCTGTCTGTGCCCCTGTTCAGAAGATTTCACCTCACTTTCTGGCCCAATGACAATTGGATTTTGAAAATTTGGGGTTTTTAGGGAAACAAGGATTGGTGATAAAGCATCAGTGGAGACACTTTTTACCCATATTAACTCTTACTGGAGAGAATTTCCCTTCCCAGGGGTAGATTTCCTCTCACTTCCTGTTGTCTCCCTCCGTTTGTAAGTAGGAGTCGTTTGTAAGTCAGATGTTTGAAAGTAGGGGCCTGCCCTATAAACTCTGCAGAAATTTGGGCCTTAGGTGTTGGTGTTGCCACAACACTGTAAGCCCTCACAGTTACTCTTGGTGGGCGCAGCAACTGGCCCTGCTGTGAAATATTAGAACAAGAATTGTAATTACATGCCCCTGTTGAACAGGGGCAGAAAAATTGGGCCTTAGGCACTGGTGCTGGTGCCACAACACTGCAACCCCTCACAGATACTCGAGTTTGAGCGCAGGAATGAGCCCTGCTGCAAAGTATTACAGCAAAAATTGTAATTACACACCCCTGTTAAAGTGGTTGTAAACCCACATTTAGTTTTTTTTTTTCCCCCCACCTGTAAGAGAAAGACATAATGAGCTAGTATGACTAGCATATTAGCTCATTATGTACCACTTACCTTAGATCGGGGCCCCCGAAGCCGTCCGCGTCCCTCCATCTAGCCGCATCCATCGCTGCGGCGATAGCCGGAAGGTTACTTCCGGGTATCGCCGCTGGAGCCAATCACAGCGCCGCTCCGGCGCTGTGATTGGCCGGAGCGGCGGTGACGTCACTCTGCGCATGCGCGCAAGAGCCATCACAATCGGCTACGCCCAGCTATTGCTGGGAAGTAGCCGATTTTGTGAATGGGATTAACCCCATGAATGCGCCGTTCTCTACGGCGCGCATGCACCGTAGACACGGAGCAATGTCATTTTTACTAAACATCTCCTAAACCGTGTAGGTTTAGGAGATATTTCTTGCACCTACAGGTAAGCCTTAATCTAGGCTTAACTGTAGGTGCAAGTTGAAAAAGTGGGTTTACAACCACTTTAAACAGGGGCAGAAAAATTGGGCCTAAGGCACTGGTGCTGGTGCCACAACACTGCAACCCCTCACAGATACTCTAGTTGGAGCACAGGAATGAGCCCTGCTGCAAACATTACAGCAAAAATTGTAATTACACGCCCCTGTTAAACAGGGGCAGAAAAATTGGGCCTTAGCCACTGGTGGCGGTGCCCAGAGCCAAAAATGTTCTTACAAGCTATCAACATGAACATTGAGGAGGAAGAGGATAGTCACTCAGCATAACAGGATAGTCACTCAGCAATCAGCATAGACAGTCTTGAAGGGATCTCACATTCATAAAAAAAATTATTCGGTTACATCAGCATCAGGTGCTTGGTAGCTGGTGATCCAAGACTGATTCATTTTTATGAAGGTGAGTCGATCGACGAGTCGGTGGACAGGCGCACCCTGTGATCGGTTACAAAGCCTCCAGCAGCATTGAATGTGCGTTCTGAAAGAACGCTGGATGCAGGACAGGCCAGTAGCTCAATTGCATACTGTGAAAGCTCTGGCCAGTGATCCATCCTCAAGACCCAGTAACCCAGAGGATTTTCGGTGGGAAAGGTGTCCAAGTCTGATCTTGCCCCTAGATATTCCTGCACCATGTAAATCAGACGCTGGTGATGGCTGCTGGAACCGATCATACCTTGGGGCTGCGGACTAAAAAATTGTCTGAACACATCGGTCAGACGGCCACCTTCTCCACCGCTCCTTCTGTGACTGACCGAAGCCTCAGCAACACGTTGTCCAGGACCAGGAATTTGTAACCTCCCAGGCTCTGGAAACGCGTTGGACAAACCTTTCTGCAAGTCCGGGATTTGCGGCTACCTCACGCAATTGGATTATTTTCTACGCATTTGGGAAAGTCGGCCATTGAGGAAGTTGGACTGTGTCACTGTGTTTTTGAACGAGAAGAAAGGGTTAAGGGGTACAGAACTGTTCTTTATGCAATGCATATATATACTAAATATACTGATCTAACTGAATCAACTGCCTGCTCAATCTAGCTAACTGAAATGAAATGACACTCTCTCTCTCTCTCTATCTCTCCGCCGCTGCAACACACTACACAAGGCTGACGCGCAGGCGGCCTTATATAGTGTGGGGCGTGTACTTAGTCCCCCTGAGCCATGATTGGAAAAAGGCACCCTGCCTTTGGCCAATTATGGCTCTCTGTGCTGACGGCGCTGTGATTGGCCAAAGCATGCGGGTCATAGTGCATCATCAGCCAGCAATGCACTGCGATGACGCAGTGCATTATGGGCCGTGACACGCCGCTCAAATTTGGCGCAAACGGCCCATAATGTTCAAAATTCGCCGAACAATCGAACAGACGATGTTTGAGCCGAACTCATGTTCGACTCGAACTCGAAGCTCATCCCTAGTCAAAGCAGACTATTTACTGCTGGGGATTTGCAAGAAAGTCAAATACTTGCAAATAATATGCCTTTGTTGTCAGCAGAGTTCATTATTAAAAAAACTGTCCCCAAATACCAATAAAAGCACCCATCAGGAATAATTCCTGTGTAGAGCAACCAAAGACAGTACTTTTAGTGACTCCAAGAAGCAGGCCAAACTTCCGCCCACCACTCTCCATGCCAGAATGTGCCGGAACCCATATAGCTTGCAGCGTCATAAAACAATTGCAAGGAGTCGTCAGTAACAAATTCTTCTTGCCAAACAAAGCCACCATTCACACCAACAGATCATCTCAAACTTTCCTGTTAATAGCAATGTGCAAAAACAGAAATTCCCTACAAAGAATGAAAGCATACAGGAGTCTGGAAAAAATCCGACCTATCAGTACAACTTGGTAGTTAATCGAATTACATCAGTAATGACTGCAAATATTTTACCACAGCCTTCTTTCTCAACAAGCATCTGTGTTTTGGGAGGAACTATCTTGTTCCATGAAAGCCTGAACTCCATGGCTACCGTATTATTAGCATACTTTCCAACTTTTGAACCTGACAAAGAAGGATAATTTTTAAAAGTATGTAGTGCTAGCCCCACAGAAGCCACTTGGTAGACTGGGTTGCCTGTTCTTCTTCCTCGACTTTTTGAACGACCTTAGTTCAACTGATAGACCAGGTTAAGCAAATGGATACTACACTGCTACAGGGAGCATAAATATAGATTACCTGCACACAACTAAGGTTCAGTATCAAATAGCAAACATCAGACTGGTTAGTGGTAAATGAACCCATAATATTTTAATGGTTTGCAGTAAATAGTAGCATGCGTATAAATGAGTAAGTAGAGGATTAGGTCAATCACAGTTCACTAGAAAATATGTTCACTAGGCTATAGCAGTATAGCATGGAGTTCTATGCAGCTAAATTAGAGTAAACCAGGAAATCCACAAAATCAGCAATAAGTAATGGCATTAGAAAACAGTAACAATAATCAATACTGTGATATTGCCTCTGTAAATAGCAGGCTATATCAGTGCTGTATTTTGGCCTAGGCCAACAAGGCCTAGGGCGGCACTTTGCAGGGGGGCGGCAAAAAAGCCGTCCTCACCTCCACCTGAGACTCTATTGGCCACTGATTGCTAGAGCCGCCTGGCATCTAGCAACCAGTGACATCACAGCCGTGACTCCCTAGTCCTGCCCATAATTCAAAGGGGAGGAGGATTTAACTAGTGCTCGTGGGGCCCAAAGAGTCCCGCCGGTCCGGTGATGGTGGGGTGCAGGGCAGCGGAGCAAAATATACCAATCCAGTGCCGACAGCCACCGCTGCTCAGCTGGCGTCTTCACCCAGCGAGCGTGTGGCCAGCCAGCCAGTCCCAGAGGCTGGCTAGAATCAAGAGCCCAGGAGGGAGAAAACCTCCACCGCCAGGGCGCCACTCTGTCCTGAGCAGCAGCGGGCGCAGCATCCCTGGCACCTCCCAGAGCACTCCATTTCCAACCTACTCTCCCAACTGGGAAATCAACAGGAACTGACCAAGAGTCCAAAAGACGAGGACAGGCAGGCGGGAGGTAGGTGCATCACACACACCTACTCACAGACAGGGGGTACAGGAGGGACTGCAGACAGGGCTAGGGGGTCTCCCACCCCTCTCTCTCTCTCTCCCACCCCTATCTCTCTCCCAACCCCTCTTTCTCTCACCCCCCTCTCTCTCACCACTTCTCTCACTCACCCCCTCTCTCTCTCTCTCCCACCCCTTTTCTCTCTCTCCTAACCCCCCTCTCTCTCTCCAACTCCCGCTCTCACTCTCACTCTCCCACCCCCTCTCTCCCACCACCCTATCTCTCTCCCACCCCCTCCCTCTCTCTCTCTCTCTTCCACCCACCCCCCCTCTCTCTCTCCCACCCCCTCTTTCTCTAAAAAACCCTCCCTCTCTCCCACCCCCTCTATTTCACCCTCCTCTCTCCCACCCCCTCTCTCATCCCCCTCTCTCTCTCCCAACCCCTATCTCTCTGTCTCCCACCCCCTATCATCCCCCTCTCTCTCCCCACCCCCTCTCTCTCTCTCACCCCCTCTCTCTTTTATCCCCCCTCTCTTTCTCTCTTCCCCCTCTCTCTCACACTCCTTCACCCACCCCGTCTCTCTCTCTCTCAATCACCCCCTCTCTCTCCCACCACCGCTCTTCCTCCCACCCCCTCTATCTCCCACCCCCTTTCTCTCACCCCCTCTATCTCTATCATCCCCCCTATCTCTCACCCTCCCTCACTCTCTTCCACCCCCTCTTACTCTCTCTCTCTCCCACCCCCTCTCTCTCACCCTCACTCACCCTCACCCACCCCCTATCTTTTTTACCCACCCTCTCGTGAGGTCTCAGAGGTTCAAGCTGTGACTTGTAGTCCTACAATATTGGAGGGAGTCACATCCATTAAACAGGAAGGGGTGGGGAAAATGTACATAGGAGGGGGCACCCAATTTTAGTCTTGCCTAGGGCAGCACAAAACCAAAATACACCACTGGGCTATATCCACTTTAGAGTGCAGCAATGACATTTAAGACTCCCCAAAGAAGTACCTCTTACTATGGACAATAGGCAAAGTTCTTGTGAAGCAGCTATCTGAGTAAACAGTCTTTAGTCCTAGTTGTTCAGCCAGCTAGCGCTGGGGTCCAGTCTTGCACATAAGTACAATTCCAGTAAAGTCTGCATGTAATAAACAATGTTGCTAGTTAGATGAGCAGTCCCTATATGCTCAGCCTCTGCAAACAGCAACAGGTTAATGGCAGCAGTGTCCTCTCATCAGTCTCAGCGATACAGCAACCAGGGTCCCACTGTCCAGATGTCAGCTCACTTCTGGATCTGTCTAGAGTGACTCCGGTTGGTGCACACGGTAGTGATGTATACACCTTGGTCTCCTTGCAGCTAAGATGAAATCCCTCTATTCAGCCTGGGAAAATACATATCTCTCTCTTTATTATTATTATTATTATTATTCTTATACAGGATTTATATAGCGCCAACAGTTTGTGCAGTGCTGAACAAAATGAAGGCAGACATTACAGGTACATTACAATTTGGTACAAGAGGAATCGGAGGGCCCTGCTCGCTAGATCTTACAATCTAAAGGGGAGGGTCAATTGATACAAAAGGTAATAGCTGTGGAGGATGAGCTGATGGAGAAAATAAAACAGTGTATTAGTTAGAAGCAGGATAAGCTTCTTTAAAGAGAAGGGTTTTCAGGGTATCGTCTAAAGATAGATTGTTTGGGGACAGTTGGGCAGATTGGGGTAGGGAGTTCCAAAGGATGGGAGAAGCTCTTGAGAAATCCTGTAGGCGAGCATGGGAGGAGGTGACAAGGGAGCTAGAGAGCAGGAGGTCTTGGGAGGACCGATGAGAGCAGCTTGGTTGGTATTTTGAGACTAGGTTAGTGATGTAGCTGGGGGCAGAGTTATTGATGGCTTTGTAAATTATTGTTAGTACTTTGAATTGTATTCGTTGGGTAAGTGGAAGCCAGTGCAGGGATTGGCAGAGAGGGGTGGAGGACACTGAACGGTTAGTAAGGTGGATTAATCTTGCAGCAGCATTCATTATGGACAGAAGGGGGGATAGTGTATGTAAAGATAATCCAATGAGGAGAGAGTTGCAGTAGTTGAGGTGAGAGGTGATCAGGGAGTGAATTAGAAGCTTGGTGGTGTCATTGGTTAAAAAGGGGCGTATTCTAGAGATGTTGCGGAGGCTAAGGCGGCATGATTTGGATAGGGATTGGATGTGGGCATGAAAGGACAGTTCAGAGTCTAGGATTACCCCTAGCACCCTGGCATGTGGGGACGGACTCATAGTTGTGCCATTGATCTTGACAGAGAAGTCAGGGGAAGGGGCATGTGGGGGAGGAAATATTATGAGCTCGGTTTTGGATAGATTCAGTTTGAGGAAGTGGTGTGACATCCAGGCTGATATGTCTATTAGTAGTAAATCAGTGATGCCTGAGGAGACTGATGGGGTAAGCTGAGGGGTAGAGAGATAGATTTGGGTGTCATCAGCATATAAATGGTAGTGGAAGCCATGGAAGGCTATACCCCACTTGCATTGGGAATTGTAATCCAGTAGCCCATAGACTGCTATAGTAAATTTTCTTTCTCAAACTTCATCTCCCATGATTTAATGTTGCCAACTATCGAGTCTCTTGAGCTACTTCTGCTTGTCAGCTCCCCCTGACAAATGAAGGTGAGTAAGTGCTAACCCATTCCGCTTAAGTCCATTGGGAGCACAGAAAGCACTGCAGCACAGTGTCCTAAATCGTTTTCTGTCCTAAGCACCGGGCTACAAGGGGTAGAATGCATAGCATGCTAAGTCGAAAAGTGGGTTTGTCCGCTGGAAAGTGAGCGTGACCATATGAGGGTAGCTTTTAGATATATAGACAAACCCAAAAGTTCTTGCAGTTAATACAGTGAAAACACCAAACTCCAACACATTTAGAAAACATAATTTGACACTAACCATTCTGCTGAGTACTGTTGCAACACCCGTTGAGCCTGCTCCCTCTATACACAGCACACATATAGTATTCCATAGTTACATAGTTAGTCAGGTTGAAAAAAGAGTCCATCCAGTTCAACCATAAAAATAAAAAAATATATCGTACAATCCCATATACCCAATTCTATACCCACAGTTGATCCAGAGGAAGGCAAAAAACCCCAGCAGAGCATGATCCAATTTGCTACAGCAGGGGAAACAATTCCTTCCTGATCCCCGAGAGGGAATCGGATATTCCCCAGATCAACTTTACCTATAAATGTTAGTACCCAGTTATATTATGTACATTTAAGAAAGAATCCAGGCCCTTCTTAAAGCAATCTACTGAGCTGGCCAGAACCACCTCTGCAGGGAGTCTATTCCACATTTTCACAGCTCTTACTGTAAAGAAACCTTTCCGTATTTGGAGGTGAAATCTCTTTTCCTCTAGATGCAAAGAGTGCCCCCTTGTCCTTTGTGTTGACCGTAAAGTGAATAACTCAACACCAAGTTCACTATATGGACCCCTTATATATTTGTACATGTTGATCATATCCTCCCTTAATCTCCTCTTCTCAAGAGTGAATAAATTCAGTTCCTCTAATCTTTCCTCATAGCTGAGCTCCTCCATGCCTCTTATCAGTTTGGTTGCCCTTCTCTGCACTTTCTCCAGTTCCCCGATATCCTTTTTGAGAACTGGGGCCCAAAACTGAACTGCATATTCCAGATGAGGTCTTACTAATGATTTGAACAGGGGCAAAATGATATCTCTCTCTCTGGAGACCATACCTCTCTTAATACAAGAAAGGACTTTGCTCGCTTTGGAAACCGCAGCTTGGCATTGCATGACATTATTGAGCTTATGATCTACCAAAACCCCCAGATCCTTCTCCACTACGGATCCCCCCGGTTGTACTCCCCCTAGTATGTATGATGCATTCATATTCTTAGCCCCCAAGTGCATAACTTTACATTTATCAACATTAAACCTCATCTGCCACATAGTCGCCCAATTAGACAGAGCATTGAGGTCGGCTTGTAAATTGGCGACATCCTGTAAGGACGTTATTCCACTGCATAGCTTGGTGTCATCTGCAAAGACAGAAATGTTACTTTTGATCTCAGACCAAATATCATTTATAAAGATATTAAAAAGTAAGGGTCCCAGCACTGAACCTTGGGGTACACCACTGATAACCTTAGACCATTCAGAGTATGAATAATTAACCACTACTCTCTGAATTCTGTCTTTTAGCCAGTTTTCTATCCATTTACAAACTGATATTTCCAATCCTGTAGACTTTACCTTGCACATGAGCCATGTGTGGGGAACTGTATCGAACGCTTTTGCAAAATCCAAGTATACCACGTCCACAGCCACCCCTCTGTCCAAGGTCTTACTTACCTCCTCATAAAAAGAAATCAGGTTTGTCTGACAACTTCTGTCTTTCATGAATCCATGCTGTCTGTTGCTTAAAATGTTTTTTTCCAGCAAGAACTCATCTATGTGATGTTTTATTAATCTCTCCAGTATCTTCCCAACTATAGAAGTTAAACTAACAGGTCTATAGTTACTTGGTAAAGACTAGGGATGAGCTTCGAGTTTGAGTCGAACTCATGTTCGACTCGAACATTGCCTGTTCGCCCGTTCGCCGAACAGCGAACAAATTGGGGTGTTCGCGGCAAATTCGAAAAATCTATGGGAGAAATCTAAAGTGTTAATTATAAAGGCTTATATGCAAGTTATTGTCCTAAAAAGTGTTTGGGGACCGGGGTCCTGCCCCAGGGGACATGTATCAATGCAAAAAGAAGTTTTAAAAAAGGCCGTTTTTTCGGGAGCAGTGATTTTAATAATGCTTAAAATGAAAAAATAAAAGTGAAATATTCCTTTAAATTTCGTACCTGGGGGGTGTGTATGATATGCATGTAAAGTGGCGCATGTTTCCCGTGCTTAGAACTGTCCCTGCAAAAAGTGTCATTTTTGAAAGAAAAAAATGCATTTAAAACTGACTTGCGGCTATTAATGAATTTAAATTTACATAGTGAAGGAAGTTCCCCGCTCAAGCCAATGACGTAGGCGGGTCTGACATACCGAGGAGGCGGACCTGATGGGGAACTGCTCTCACTTTGGTAATACATGTATAGACCCGCCCCTTCTCATGTTCCGCATCTGGTCCGCTGAGCGGACCTGATGGGGAACTTTAGAAGGGGCGGGTCTATACATTTAAAATACTGAGAGGGAGTTCCCCATCAGGTCCGCTCAGGCACAACCAATGACGGACAGCGCTGGACATCGGGATCGCCGCGGGACACTGGATTTCACCGCTGGAATGTTTTTTTTTTTTTTTTTTTAAATAAAGGACTTTTTCAAGGTGTTTGTGTGTTTTTTTAAACATTTTTTTACGCTTTCTTTGTGAAATGGTAGGGGTACAATGTACCCCTTACCAATTCACATAGGGGGGGGCCGGGATCTGGGGGTCCCCTTTGTTAAAGGGGTCTTCCAGATTCCGATAAGCCCCCCGCCCGCAGACCCCCACAACCACCGGGCAAGGGTTGTGGGGATGAGGCCCTTGTCCCCATCAACGGGTGGAGTTCCCCTTAAAATCCATGCCAGATCTGAAGGGCCTGGTAATTGAATTCTGGGGAACCCCCACGCTTTTTTTTTTTTTTTTTCTCAATGACTTTTGTATGTATTGCCGGGAGCCGACAATTCATTAATAGCCGCGAGTCAGTTTTAAATGCATTTTTTTTCTTTCAAAAGTGACATTTTTTGCAGGGACAGTTCTAAGCACGGGAAACATGCGCCACTTCACATGCATATCATACACACCCCCCAGGTACGAAATTTAAAGGAATATTTCACTTTTATTTTTTCATTTTAAGCATTATTAAAATCACTGCTCCCGAAAAAACGGCCGTTTTTAAAACTTCTTTTTGCATTGATACATGTCCCCTGGGGCAGGACCCAGGTCCCCAAACACTTTTTAGGACAATAACTTGCATATTAGCCTTTATAATTAACACTTTAGATTTCGAACGTTTGAGTCCATTGTATTTAATAGGGTTCTAAAGTTTACACGAACATTTTGTCTGTTCGCAGGTTCTGGTGCGAACCGAACAGGGGGGTGTTCGGCTCATCCCTGGTAAAGACTTAATTCCCTTTTTAAATATAGGCACCACATTGGCCCTGCGCCAATCCAGTGGTACTATTCCTGTCATTAATGAGTCCCTAAAAATTAAATACAATGGCTTTTAAATTACAGAGCTCAATTCTTTTAGGATCCGTGGGTGTATGCCATCTGGTCCAGGTGCTTTATCCACCTTTATTCCATCTAAATATTTCTGGACCATATCACTTTTGAGCCATTGTGGATTTGGGGTTGTGTCACTACCACCCCCATTTTGGACATGAGCTCCCCCATGCTCCTTTGTATACACAGAACTGAAGAAAGTATTTAATAAATTAGCCTTCTCTTTGTCCCCAGTCACCCACTCTAGATTATTTTGTAAAGGGCCTACATGCTCAGACTTGACCTTTTTACTATTAATATATTTGAATAATTTTTTGGGGTTTGTCCTACTATCTTTTGCAATCTGTCGTTTATTTTGAATTTTTGCATCCTTGATTTTCTTTTTACATATCCTGTTATATTCTTTGTAACATTTAAATGACACTAGTGTTCCCTCATTTTTATATTTTTTAAAAGCACTTTTCTTATAGTTTATAGCTTTTTTAACTTTGGCAGTGAGCCACATAGGTTTTATTTTTAGCCTTTTAAACTTATTGCCCATGGGAATATACTTTGCAGTGAGTTCACAAACAGTCTTTTTGAAGAATTCCCATTTCTGTTCTGTGCCCATTGATATCAATATTCCCTGCCAGTCTAAGTCCTGGAGAGCAGCCCTCATCCTTGGAAAATTTGCTCTCTTGAAATTAAGTGTTTTTATCTTTCCCGTATGATTTTTGCTTACAACTAACATCAAATGAAATCATGTTATGGTCACTGCTACCCAGGTGTTCCTTTATCTGAACATTAGTAATACGCTCTGCATGGTTTGAGATTAGCAGGTCCAACAGAGCATCATTCCTAGTTGGGGCCTCAATAAACTGGACCATAAAATTGTCCTGCAATAGGTTTATAAATTTTTGCCCTTTAACTGTCCCAGCAGTTCCATTACTCCAGTCAATTTCTGGGTAGTTAAAATCCCCCATTATTATCACCGTCCCAGCCCTTGCAGCCCTTTCCATCTGTGCAAGGAGCTGAGTTTCCACCTCCTCATTAACATTGGGTGGTCTATATCAAAATCCAATGATTAACTTTGAACTACGCACATCTGTATGCAGTTCCACCCATAATACTTCAGACTCATCCCACTCTCCATCCACCAGGTCCTCTTTCACACTCGCTTTGAGATCACTTCTCACATAGAGACAGACCCCTCCACCTTTCCTTTTTACCCTGTCTTTCCGAAAGAGTGCATAGACAGGAATATTAATAGGCCAGTCATGCGAGGAATGAAGCCAAGTTTCAGCAATACCGATTACATCATAGCTCTCCTCATGCACCAGAGCTTCCAACTCACCTATTTTGCTTGGCAGACTTCTGGCATTGGTGAACAGACACTTTAATGCATTAATATATTTTGACCGGTCACATACTATCCTCTTGGGTGTTCCCAGATTGCAACTAGGACTTGCTACTATACTTACCTTGGGTTTATGTGCTTTGGTTACCCTACCACTAATGCCCCTAATACTACCCTCTGGAATATGTTCCCCGCTGACTCTCACTATCTCTGGACCCTCCCCCCCCGTCGCATAGTTTAAAAACCCCTCTAACTTTTTGGCCATCCTTATTCCCAGCTGATCTGCACCCTCCTCATTTAGGTGCAGTCCGTCCCTTCTATAGTACTGGTTATCGACTGAGAAGTCGGCCCAGTCCTCCAGGAACCCAAACTCCTCCTTACTACACCAGCTCTTCAGCCACTTGTTCACCTCCCTAATCTCCCTCTGCCTTTCTGGTGTGGCTCGATGTACCGGTAGTATTCCTGAGAATACTACCTTGGAGGTCCTTTTCCTCAATTTAGCTCCCAAGTCCCTAAAATCGTTCTTTAGGACACTCCATCTGCCTCTGACTTTGTCATTGGTGCCAACGTGCACCATGACAGCTGGGTCTTCCCCAGCCCCTCCCAGTAATCTGTCCACCAGATCCGTGCTGTGCCAAACCCGAGCACCCGGTAGACAACATACAGTTCGGCGCTTCAGGTCTTTGTTACAGATTGCCCTCTCTGTCCTTCTAAGAATTGAGTCCCCTACCACCAGAATCTGTCTTTCCTTTCCCTTCGCTTCCCCCCCACTCTCACTGGAGGAGTTCTTCCCCCGGCAGCTAGGAGAGTCCCTCAGCTCCAGCAGTGCTGGTCCCTGACTGGTTTCACCAATGTCACTCAATGGAGCATACTTATTGGGATGCTCCAGCCCTGGCACTTCGCCCTCTACCCTTCCTGACTGTCACCCATCTACTATTTTCTAGTGCCTGCACCTCTTTGTCTCCACCCACCTCTGTGCTGGCCCCTGCCATCACCTGCCGGGTACGTTTCCAGCTCTCCTTTAGTGTGGAGGGTCTTCCCAGTGCTGACAGTTGCTTCCCTAGATTCAGAACCTGGGCTTCCAGGGAAACAATGTGCTTACATTTTGCACAGCAGTAATCGCCCTCGATCAGATGATCAAGGAACGCATACATGCTGCAAGATGTACACCGAGTCGCCTCACCACACCCGCCGGGCATCGTACCTATTAATTTAATGAGGATTAGAGATTATACCCTGTCCAAATTACCTAACACTAGCTTCCTGACACAACTACTCAACAAGACAATACACAGGTACTCAACAAGACAATACACAGGTAACACGCAGACCTACGTGCACCCAAAGACCAACGGACCTACGTGCACTCGCAGACCAGCGTGCACTCGCAGACCAACGGACCTGCGTGCACTCGCAGACCAGCGTGCACTTGCAGACCAACGGACCTGCGTGCACTCGCAGACCAGCATGCACTCGCAGACCAGCGTGCCCCTACAATAAACAAGTACTAACGATTAGACTTGTGCACAACGGAAAAATTTGTTTAGTTTCGGTTCGTTTTTTGTGCACAACGGAAAAATTAGTTTTGTTTCGGTTCGTTTCTTTTGGGTCCTGTTGATTCGTAATCATTCGTAATTTTGCTAGACGGGATTTTTCGTGTTCGGACTAATTCATATTTTATTTCATACATTTTTCGTTGAATTTTTATTTGATTTATAATTCGTACTTTCGGTAGGGTACGTTGTTTTTCTTTGATTCTGGACACAACTCCTACTTTCGTAACTTTTTTTGGGTTCGTTGATTCGTAATTTTCCGTGTCTCTCTCACAACGACGCTGCCTATTATGCCTAATGTGCTTCGAATGGATTTGTACTTTTCTAAATACATTGCGGTTATTTGTAACGATTCAAAATCTCGTATTTTACTTTCGTTTTTTACATGCGGCTATAGCCTCCGCCCCTGTACACCATTTTGAGAGGGTGCAGCACGGTGAGGGAGAAGCAGAGAGCAGAGCAGAGTGTTATTGTGCTTCGAATGGATTCGTACATTCGTAACTTTTTTCATAACGAATTATGCCGAAGACATTCGGGCATTCGCTATTTTGCGGTATAATTTATTTCGGATTCGGTTTTATTCGTAATTGCTTTGTTCGGAAATTCGAATGCTTCCGAATGTCCGAAAGTTGCTAAATTCGGACGAATTTCGATTCGTTACGAAACGAATTGCACAAGCCTACTAACGATCCACACACACTACTCAGACAACACTCAGGTACTCACACTACACATCTACTATGACCCCTGTTTTAAACTCTTAATTTTAACTCACCACTTAGTCCAGTTCCACTTGGACAGAGTTCCAGCAAACTCAAAATGAGCAGGCTCTAAATGAGCTCTACAGAAATTTATATAGGCCTCAAGCACCTGTGACCAATTAACCACTCCCCTTAATTAGTAGGCTGAAGGAAAAAAAGAGAAAAAAAAAAGGCTGTTTAAAATGTGCCAGAAAAAGGTGTTAAAAAGCTGCAAGGAAAAAGACCCAAAAAGAACCAAAAATGCAACCCAGCAGTCAAAAGCAGAAACTTCTTCTCTCCACGCAAGGTCTCCACTGTCTACCCTCCAACCAAGAAGACAAGATAGTGCTTTTACCCACAAAATGTCCTTTAACCAGTTAAGAACTAGCCTCCGCAGTTTACTGCGGCAGGTTGGCTCCCCTTGGCGAATCGTCGTTGCTGTACATCGGCTGCTTTAAGAGTTCTAGGGGGCGCGCGCACGATGACAAAGGCGATGCGTGTGCCCGGCGGCTGCGATGTCCGCCAGGCACCCGTGATCGCTCCTGAGAGAGACAGAACAGAGATCTGTTAATGTAAATAGACAGATCTCCGTTCTGTCTGTTATGAACAGCGATCAGTCTCCTCTTCCAGGCAGTCCCACCCCCCAGTTAGAAACACCTCCCAGGGAACACATTTAACCCCTTGATCGCCCCCTAGTGTTAACCCCTTCCATGCCAATGACATTTATACAGTAATCAGTGGCTATTTTTAGCTCTGATCGCTGTATAAGGCCTGGTTCACACTGGGGCGACAAACGCTCCGACATTGGGAGCTCATGTCGCATGACGTATGAAAATCAATGTTTCCCTATGGGAGCCGTCCTAACTGGTCCGACATTGAAAATGCTCCCTCTACTACTTTGGTCCGACTTTGATCCGACTTCAGCCCATTGACTATCATTGAAGTCGGATCAATGTCGGACTGCAGTCTTGCATGGTCCGACTTTGGCATGCGACTTGTGCTGTACTGCTCTTGAGGGGGAACTCCACGCCAAATTTTAAATAAAAAACCAGCGTGGGTTCCCCCTCCAGGAGCATACCAGGCCCTTGGGTCTGGATTTGCAGGGGCACCCCTACGCCGAAAAACGGCGCGGGGGATCCCCCCAAAATCCAAACCAGACCCTTATCCGAGCACCAACCTGGCAGGCCGCAGGGGAAGAGGGGGGGACGGGAGAGCGGCCCCCCTCCCTCCTGAACCGTACCAGGCCGCATGCCCTCAACATGGGGGGTTTGGTGCTCTAGGGCAGGGGGGCGACCTGTGGCCCCCCCACCTCAGAGCACCCTGCCCCCATGTTGATGAGGACAGGGCCTCTTCCCGACAACCCTGGCCGTTGGTTGTCGGGGTCTGTGGGCGGGGGGCTTATCGGAATCCGGGAGCCCCCTTCAATAAGGGAGCCCCCAGATCCCGGCCCCCCCACCCTATGTGAATGAGCATGGGGTACATCGTACCCCTACCCATTCACCTGGTGGACAAAAAATTGCAATAAAAAACACACAGCTTTTTAAAGTAATTTATTACACAGCTCCAGGGGTCTTCTTCCGACTCCGGCGCTCTTCTTCCGACTTCCGGGGGTCTTTTCCGACTTCGGGGGTCTCCGGTGTCGTCTCTGCGCTCTCCGGTTCTTTCTTCCGCCGGGCCTCCGCCATCTTCTTTTTAGCTCTCTTGCTAACAGAGGCCCGGTCTTCCCGTTGTCTCGTCCGGCTCTCCGTTGTCCTTCTGCCGGCCCCTCCACTAACTTCTTTAGCTCTTTTGCTAGTGGAGGGGCGCGGTCTTCCCGTCGGCTTCTTCTTCCCTCTTCTCCTCCTCGATGTTGACGCGTCGCTTCCTCTCGCTGTAATACTGGCTCTCCGCTCCGCTCCGCATTAATATAAGCTTCTCATGACGTCACAGTCACATGTTCCCATGACGTCACAGTCACATGCTCCGGGGCCATGTGCCCCGGAACATGTGACTGTGACGTCATGAGAAGCCTATATTAATGCGGAGCGGAGAGCCAGTATTACAGCGAGAGGAAGCGACGCGTCAACATCGAGGAGGAGAAGAGGGAAGAAGACGCCAACGCCGACGACGGGAAGACCGACCCCTCCACTAGCAAAAGAGCTACCAAGAAGTTAGTGGAGGGGCCGGCAGAAGGACAACGGAGAGCCGGACGAGACAACGGGAAGACCGGGCCTCCGTTAGCAAGAGAGCTAAAAAGAAGATGGCGGAGGCCCGGCGGAAGAAAGAACCGGAGAGCGCGGAGACGACACCGGAGACCCCCGAAGTCGGAAAAGACCCCCGGAAGTCGGAAGAAGAGCGCCGGAGTCGGGAGAAGACCCCCGGAGCTGTGTAATAAATTACTTTAAAAACCTGTGTAGTGTTTTTTTATTGCAATTTTTTTCCACCAGGTGAATGGGTAGGGGTACGATGTACCCCATACTCATTCACATAGGGTGGGGGCCGGGATCTGGGGGCCCCTTTATTAAAGGGGGCTCCCGGATTCCGATAAGCCCCCCGCCCGCAGACCCCGACAACCAACGGCCAGGGTTGTCGGGAAGAGGCTCTGTCCTCATCAACATGGGGGCAGGGTGCTCTGAGGTGGGGGGGCCACAGGTCGCCCCCCTGCCCCAGAGCACCAAACCCCCCATGTTGAGGGCATGCGGCCTGGTACGGTTCAGGAGGGAGGGGGGGCGCTCTCTCGTCCCCCCCTCTTCCCCTGCGGCCTGCCAGGTTGTGTGCTCGGATAAGGGTCTGGTTTGGATCTTCGGGGGACCTCCAAGCCGTCTCTTTGGCGTAGGGGCGCCCGGTCAAATCCAGACCAGGCCCAAGGGCCTGGTATGCCTCTGGAGGGGGAACCCATGCCGGTTTTTTATTTAAAATTTGGCCTGGAGTTCCCCCTCAAGATTCATACCAAACACAGTGCCTGATATTGGCGGGGGTCCAAGTCGCATCCCCGTTCATTGAAAGTCGGACATATGTCGGCTTCATGTCGCAGGGCAAAGTCGGATCCAAAGTAGGACGGATGTCGTGTCGCACTAGTGTGAACCCAGCCTTAATGTCAACGGTCGCAAAAAAATGTCAAAAGTGTCCGATCTGTCTGCCGCAATGTCGCAGTCCTGATAAAAATCGCTGATCACTGCCATTACTAGTAAAAAAAAAAAAATGCCATAAATATATCCCCTATTTTGTAGGCCCTATAACTTTTGCGCAAACCTATCAATATACGCTTATTGGGATTATTTTTACCAAAAATATGTAGAAGAATATATATATATATCAGCCTAAACTGAGGAAGAAATATTTTTTTTTGGGGGGGGGGATATTTATTATAGCAAAAAGTAAAAAACTATTGTTTTTTTTTTTTTTTATTGTTGGTCTTTTTTTGTTCATAGCACAAAAAATAAAAACTGCAGGGCTCAGAAGTGTGTAATGCACAGAATTTAGGTAGCAGGAGCACATGGCACACACATGACCGATGCTATAAAACATGTTACAAACATATGACTAACATACAACTCATGCTTATGTAGCACCCTCCACTCTCTCTCTCTCTCTTGCTCCGGTTTCTTTCTCTATGGCTTTTGTCTAGGGGTACCTTGGAGGAGAGAGTGCGGGGTCACCACACCAAGCTTTCACCGCAGATGTTTGTGTGGTGTGAGCAAAGTTTCTTTACCTTCGGTTTGGTGTTCGGTGTTTGGAGCCTCCGCTTCTTCTTGTGGAACAGTGTCTGCCAGTAAATGAGCCCCACACCAATAAAAGTCCAACACTCCTTTATTTTCCAATGTTAGGATGAAACACAATCAGTTAGACTCCCTCAACGAACAGACAGGGGGTGTGGATACGAGTAGGCCCAGGCACAATGAACTCTCCTATTCCTTTGCTAGCGAATAGGCTTGGCGCACGGTCTCTGCCACCGACCGTGAATTGGTAGCTGCCACCTACCGGGTGAACTGTTGCAGCCCCTGCCACAGGCCTGAAAGTAACGGTCTCTGCCACCGACCTTGTAGTGTATGAACCACCTTCCGTGTGAATAAGCCCCTATTTGGTGAGGACATCCATCCAGACGGTCGCCGGAGGCCCTGTCCCGGCACCGGCAATATGCTGCACCAGATCTACAGGAAGGTCACCTGCGCGGTCCATTGCGTCTTAGATTCAGGTACCTGGTCCATTGGGTACCTTAGAACGATCCCTCCTGGGCGGAACCCAGTGGAAGTAGCTGGGCCCCAGGCCTGGAATAAAGTACCTCACCCCAGACTAAGGGTGTCTGGGGTGGCTCCCGAACTCCTGGTGTCCAGGCCTAGGCCGCCTGGACACTGACCACGGACAGCAGCCCTCAGGCTAAAGGTGCCTGGGACTCGAAGAACCCCGTGACAAAGATGGCTGGCCCCTTTATACCCTCCCCCAGCAAGCACGGCGGGTTCCCCGCCCCGCCGTACAACCGCTGCGAGAGGCCAAAAAGGGGTACGGCACTCAGCGATGGTTCAACCCCAGCCCACAGGGACAGCGCCACCTGCTGGGCCGCAGGGAACCATACATCACTGGTGTCTCTGCCAGTTTTAAACATGATAGAAAAGTATATACCCGCTACACTTACAAACGGAGGAAGACAACAGGAAGCGAGAGGAAATCTACCCCAGGAAGGGTAATTTACCTGTTCCAACTTACATACAAATTCAACTTAAGAACAAACCTACAGAACCCAATTTTGTTTGTAACCCGGGGACTGCCTGTACCTTACATGGTTCTGATTGGAAGAATTTATTGTGTTAATATTGTGTCTTTTTCAAGATGCTTTTTTAAATGACGAGTAATAAAGTTAGAGTTTTTTCATTCTTATTGAATTCTTTTGAGTGTCGGAGGCATATGTAGCACACAAACCTTTTTCTCGCCTGGCTCACTTGTGAGTCAAGGCACATCGTGCTATATGCCCGTACCCTTCCTGTTTGAAGAGGTTAAGCGGTGTTCACAAATTTTGGGTCTTTCAGCGAGTTACCTTCTTCCACTGGTTCTCTTCCCCAGAGTGGGTCAAGTCTCTATGTCTTCCCCCAAAGAAAACAATGTCCAGAAGTACTTTAACTCCAACAGAGAGTTTATTTTCTATTTGCTGCGTAGTAGATAGAGACAAGTGGATAAAAGAAGGAATAGTGTGAAGAATAGATCCAGGCACAACCAGCAATCTCGTTGCCACTCGATCCCGAGTGGGTTTAGCTCACCCGGATAGTTCTCTCTCTCAGTCCTAGCAGCCGGTGTGGAGCTCGAACAGTTCTGTCACCCTATCCCCTCCTGGGACGAGTGTTAGAAATCCTCTAACCTCTGCAGACTTTAAGAACAGGACGATGCCAATGGGCACCCTACAGGTTAGCCTCTCCCAAGACAGCAATCTTCCATTACTCATCTCCTCAATGGGACCGATCCTCCCCTGGCTTCCTGAGGCGAGGAGGCCAGGGAGCGTAACCCTGCCAAATAGTCTGGTGCAGCATTAACCTGGTGATGGTGGGGCCTCTGGTAACTCTCTTGGAGGGATGTCTTCCCCCTGACAGGGGCTGCAACGTAGCGAAGGTAACTCCAGTTCCTGTCCGTGAGAGTTACTGGAAGAGACTCTAAAGCTAAAAGTACATTTTTACAGCCACCGTGCTTAGCAACAGTTGGTGATACCTCAACGGTTTAGATTTCTTTGAGGATTGTGCCTTGACCTACTCCCCACCAATACTGAACTGTTCTATGGGTCTCAAACTGTCTGCTCGCAAAGGACTATTTGTTTGCCGTTATGGAATAAATAAGTGTTGGACCTTTTCAGTGTGTGGTACTCCAATTACTGAGAGCAAAGGGGGTTATCAGCAGAACAGACTTGGCTCTGATTGTTTAAACACAGCCCGAGGGTAAACTGGTACTGGCCTTCACCTCTACACCCTGCAATCTAGAGGACATAGGCCGTGGCGCATCTCACTTCCCCCTCCAAGGTACCCCTAGATCAGTGCCAGAGTAACCGATAAAGAAGAGGAAGGGGGTGAGGCCGCTACAAAAGCAAATAGAGAGAGTGAATTTCCACATCACGGGCAAAGACAGCAATAAAATCCTAACAGAGGTTTTACTCATCCACTTTCTACTCTTAAAAATATTTTTTTGGGCTATAAGCCTGTACAGACTTCACCAGTCTCATGCTTGTTCTAGTTCAGTGACTTGATATATACTAAAGTCAGGGTTAACATGATCTTTCCTCCCAGGATTACTCAAAACCCAGCTTCAGACTCCCCTTGCTTCAAATTGCCCACCTGCAATTGGGCTTGAGGCTTCTTTGCCTCTCCTACAGCTGGTGAAGAGCGGCTCAGATATGATATAATTTATGAATGACGAGTGCTGTGGTAATGCCCATTCATTCATAGTATGTCCTCAGTCTTCCAGGTTGAATGATGCTAGGTGTGATAGAAGTACTGCAGGGAATAGCTTCAGAATAGTAATTTCACTGCCGCCACCATAAGGGTTATGGCAAAGCAGAACTGCTGGCAGCGTGCCGTGCCAGTAACATTTATGGTGGCTGCTTTCCCTTAGGTTTTAAGTTTTGTATCGTTTCAGCAGGCAGAATGTCAGTGATTACTGCCTGACATTAATCTCTGCTTTTCCCCACCACATAAGCTCTTTCCCGGCCTGATCTCGCTCCCCCTTCTTGGCCTGATCTCTGCTGCAGTGCCCCCGATGCCTCTGCCTGCTGATGTCCCCTCAGCCTCCACTGGTGAGGAGGCTGGGATCCTATCATCATGCCCGTCTCATCACCAGCTTTCTGTTTCAGGATGGCAAACAGTGGCATTAGTAAACATGACTTCCATGTTAAAGTGTTGTATAGGTTCATTTTTCATACTTACCTCCACTGTGCAGTTCGTTTTGCACAGAGTGGCCCCGATCCTGCTGTTCTGGGGTCCCACGGCAGCTCTCGTGGCTCCTCCCCGCAATAGCTAACCCCCTCTGGGAAGCTCTCTCCCGAAAGGGGTTACCTTGCGGGCGCGCTCCCTGTCATACACTCTGCGTCTATAGACACAGAGAGTATGACTCGATCCCGCCCGCGGTGGGCGCGTCATTGGATTTGATTGACAGCAGCGGGGGCCAATGGCTGCGCTGCTATCAATCTATCCAATCAACGGTGAGACTCTGTGGAGAAAAGGACACCGTGGACGCGCAGAGCAGGTGAATGGGCTCAGGTAAGTAAAACGGGGGGGGGGGGGGCTGGGGGCCGGTGACAGCCAGGTGTTTTTTCACCTTAATGCATAGGATGCATTAAGGTGAAAAAGCACAAACCTTTACAACCCCTTTAAGTCATCTCTTTCTGTGAATGATTGAATTCAGAATTTATTAGTGAGCATTTACGGATTCACTGCTGTGCTATTGAGGAATCTGTGTCCTCAATCTCTCTCCAGCTTAAAGGGTAAACTTCAGGGGTCTGCTATTTGATTTTTTAAAAACCAACTTGGGAACATTTTTAATACATAAAAATATAGCTAGGATTTGAGCCAATTGAAGCCCAACAGAAGGCCAATTACACCCATAATTTACATTTCTTTTGTTTTTATGGCCTCACAGGAGATAGCGACAACACAAAATACAGAAGGAACTTCACTGGTCTCTGACATTTAATGTTAGGCGCACATGTCACTATTGTTTCATTATGATCCACTATTTCTTTGTTTTGAATATTCCACATTCAAAAGAATGTGGTCATACATGGAATACAAAATATCTATATACAGTATATTATGGTTGCTAAAAGGAATGCATATAAAATCACCACTCACACACAAATAATTATCACTATTAGTGATGAGCCGAACACCCCCGGGTTCGGTTCGCACCAGAACCCGCGAACGGACCGAAGGTTCGTACGAACATTAGAACCCTATTAAATACAATGGATGCGAACGTTCGAATTCTAAAGTGCTAATTATAACAACTATTATGCATGTTATTGTCCTAAAAAGGGTTTGGGAACCCGGGTTCTGCACCAGGGGACATGTATCAATGCAAAAAGAAGTTTTAAAAACGGTCGTTTTTCGGGAGCAGTCATTTTAATGATGCATAAAGTGAAAAAAAAAAAGTCAAATATTCCTTTAAATATCGTACCTGGGGGGTGTCTAAAGTATGCCTGTGAAGTGCCACGTGTTTCCCGTGTTTAGAACTGTCCCTGCACAAAATGACACTTCTAAAGGAAAAAAAAGCCATTTAAAACTGCTTGCGGCTTTAATGTAATGTCTGGTCCCGGTAATATGGATGAAAATCTTTAAGAAAAATGGCATAGCTACCCCATGACCCCCCCCCCCCCCACCCCAGCCCATTACCAGCCCCTTTGGGTCTTGTATGGATATTAAGGGGAACCCCGCACATAAAATAAAAAAGGCCCTATATACTCTGAACAGCCGTATACAGGCGGTGCATACAAGACAGGGACTGTAGGTTTGTTCTTATGTAGAATGTGTTTGTAATTTTGAACAGGTACATTGTTGAAGTGTAGCTCCAGCCCAAAAATCTATTTTTAAACTTTTTGGAAAACATAGGTAAGGGTTATCACCCCTGTAACATTTGTTTTGCTGTCTGTGCCCCTGTTCAGAACATTTCACCTCACTTTCCGTCCCAATGACAACTGTTTTTGAAATGTGGTGTTTTTCTTGAAACAAGGATTGCTGATAAAGCATCAGTACAGAGGAGACACCTTTCTCCCATATTTATTCTTACAGGAGAGAATTTTCCTTCCTAGGGGTAGATTTCCTCTCACTTCCTGTTGTCTTCTTGCGTTTGCAAGTAGGAGTCGTTTGTAAGTTGGATGTTTGAAAGTAGGGACCTGCCGTATATACTCTGCAGAAATAGGCCCCTTAGTTGTTGGTGTTGGCACAACACTGTAAGCACTCACAGTTACTCTTGGTTGGTGCTGGAACGCCCTGCTGTCAACTATTATATCAGGAATTTTAATTACATATAATTGTTGAACAGTGGTAGTAAAAATTGGGGCTTTGATGGTGGTGCTGGTGCCACAACACTGTAAGCCCTGACAGTTACTCTTGGTGGGTGCAGCAATGGGCCCTGCTGTGAATTATTAGATCAAGAATTGTAATTACATGCCCCTTTTGAACAGGGGCTGAAAAATTGGGCCTTTCGTGGTGGTGGTGGTGGTGGCGTTGCCACAACACTGTAAGCCCTCAGACTTACTCTTGGTGGGTGCAGGAATGGGCCCTGCTGTGAATTATTAGATCAAGAATTGTAATTACATGCCCCTTTTGAACAGGGGCTGAAAAATTGGGCCTTTCGTGGTGGTGGTGGTGGTGGTGGCGTTGCCACAACACTGTAAGCCCTCAGACTTACTCTTGGTGGGTGCAGGAATGGGTCCTGCTGTGAATTATTACATCAAGAATTGTAATTGCATGCCCCTGTTGAACAGGGGCTGAAAAATTGGGCCTTAGGCACTGGTGGCACAGCACTACAACCCCTCACAGATACTGTACTTGGAGCACAGCAATGAGCCCTGTTGCAAAGTATTGCTTCAAAAATTGTAATGACACGCCCCTGTTAAACAGGGGCTGAAAAATTGGGCCTTAGGCACTGGTGCCACAACACTCCAACCCCTCACAGATACTGTACTTGGAGCACAGCAATGAGCCCTATGGCAAATTATTGCTAAAAAAATTGTAAGTACACGCCCCTGTAAAACAGGGGCTGAAAAATTGGGCCTTAGCCACTGGTGGCGGCACCCATAAACAAAAATGATCTTCCAAGCTATCATCATCAATCGTATCATTGAGGACTCGGAGGAGGAGGATAGCCAGTCAACATAACAGCACAGGCACTCAGCATCAGCATCAGTCTTGAAGGGATGTGACATGTTAAAATCAATTAGTCTGTTATATCAGCATCAGGTGTGTGGTAGCTGGTGGTGATCCAAGACTGGTTCATCTTGATGAAAGTCAGTCGATCAACCGAGTCGGTGGACAGGCGCACCCTGTGATCCGTGACAAATCCTCCAGCAGCACTGAATGTGCGTTCCGAAAGAACGCTGGATGCAGGACAGGCCAGTAGCTCAATTGCATACTGTGCAAGCTCTGGCCAGTGATCCATCCTCAAGACCCAGTAAGCCAGAGGATTTTCGGTGGGGAAGGTGTCCAAGTCTGACCTTGCCCCTAGATATTCCTGCACCATGTTTATCAGATGCTGGCGATGGTTGCTGGAACCGATCATACTTTGGGGCTGCGGACTAAAGAATTGTCTGAACGCATCGGTCAGACGGCCACCTTCCCCACCGCTCCTTCTTTGACTGGCCGAAGCCTCAGCAACTCGTTGTCCAGGACCAGGAGTTTGTAACCTCCCAGTCTCTGGGAACGCGTTGCACAGACCTTTCTGCAAGGCCTCCCGGAGTTGTCTCATCCTCTGCTCCCTCTGCGACGGTAACATAAGGTCCGCAACCTTACCCTTGTACCGTGGATCAAGGAGAGTGGCCAGCCAGTAATGGTCCCTCTCCTTGATCCGAAGAATACGAGGATCCTTCCGCAGACTTTGCAGGATCAGGGAGGCCATGCAGCGTAGGTTTGCTGAGGCATTCGCTCCGGAGTCCTCTGGGTCACTAAGGACGACATGATCCGCAGTCACCTCCTCCCAGCCACGTACAAGTCCACTGGTTTCTTGGGACTGTAAATCATCCCTAAAAGACTGCTGCTGATGATGCTGAGTGCCAGCCTCCACCTCCATGCTGACACAATCCTCCTCCTCCTCCTCCTCCTCCTCCTCTTCCTCTTCCTGTGCGATGGGTGGGACAGAAGGAACACTGTCTGGGTAAAGGGGGCCTTGAGAGGCAAGGAAGTCCTCCTCTTCCTGCCTCTGTTCTGCCTCAAGTGCCCTGTCCATTATTCCACGCAGCGTGTGCTCCAACAGGTGGACAAGAGGTACAGTGTCACTGATGCATGCACTGTCACTGCTCACCATCCTCGTGGCCTCCTCAAATGGTGCCAGGACAGTGCATGCATCCCTGATCATGCCCCACTGGCGTGGAGAAAAAAAACCAAGCTCCCCTGACCCTGTCCTGGTGCCGTAGTCGCACAGGTACTCATTGATGGCCCTCTGCTGCATGTGCAGCCGCTGCAGCATGGCCAACGTTGAGTTCCACCTGGTGGGCATGTCACATATAAGGCGGTTCTTGGGCAGGTTCAACTCCTTTTGCAGCTCAGCCAGGCGAGCACTGGCATTATAAGATCTGCGGAAATGCACACAGACTTTCCTGGCCTGCTTCAGGACATCCTGTAAGCCCGGGTACCTGCCCAAGAACCGCTGCACCACCAGGTTAAGGACGTGAGCCACACAGGGCACATGGGTCAGTTGTCCCTGTCGAAGGGCGGAGAGGAGGTTGGTGCCATTGTCGCAAACCACCATTCCTGGCTTAAGCTGGCGTGGCGTCAACCACCTCTCGGCCTGGCCCTGCAGAGCAGACAGGACCTCTGCCCCAGTGTGGCTTCTGTCCCCCAAACACACCAGCGCAAGCACGGCATGGCATCTTTTTGCCTGCGTACTTGCGTAGCCCCGTGAACGGCTACGGAGCACCGCTGGTTCATAGGACAAACCACAGGAAGAGGCCATGGAGGAAGAAGAAGAGGAGGGGGTGGAGGAGAGAGGTGTGTCACAACCAGTAGTAGCATTTTGGAGGCGTGGCGGTGGGATAACCTCCAACACTACTGCACCTTGTCCTGCATCCTTCCCAGCTGCCAAAAGAGTGACCCAATGGGCCGTGAAAGAAAGGTAACGTCCCTGTCCATGCCTGCTGGACCATGAGTCAGCGGTAATATGCACCTTACCGCTGACCGCCCTGTCCAGCGAGGCCAAGACATTGCCTTCCACATGCCGGTAGAGAGCCGGAATAGCCTTCCGTGAGAAAAAGTGGCGTTTGGGAACCTGCCACTGAGGAACCGCACATTGCACAAACTCACGGAAGGGGGCCGAGTCTACCAACTGAAAAGGCAGCAGTTGAAGCGCTAGCAATTTAGCCAAGCTAGCATTCAACCGCTGGGCATGTGGATGGCTGGGAGTGAACTTCTTTCGACGGTCCAGCAGCTGGGGCAGGGAAATTTGCCTGCTAGAATCGGACGTCGGTGTACTGCTAGCAGAGTGGCCGCAAGTACTTGGCTGTGACACACCTAATTCTACACCTTCATTCCTCTCAGTGCATGTTTCAGAGAGGACTGAAGTTATAGTGGGGTTGGAGATCCCAGCTGATGCGGTGCAAGGAGAGGTCCGCTTTGTTCTTTGGTGTGGGTCTTTGAGGTAGGCTTGCCAACGAGCTGCATGGCAGGTCAACATATGTCTGGTCAGGCATGTGGTACCCAAGCGGCTGATGTTTTGGCCACGCGATATACGCTTGAGACATATGTTGCAAACAGCAGCTGTGCGATCTGATGCACTAGCCTCAAAAAAGGCCCACACCAAGGAACTTTTTGAATGACGGGCAGAGGCAGCGCCCTGCACAGGCGGAGCTCTGCGGTGTGATTCCGTCGGTGTACTGCCCTTACGCTGGCCACCAAAGGGCATCCTGCCTCGTTGGAGATGTGCCTCCTCCTCATCCTCCTCCTCCTCTCTCCTATTAGGCACCCACGTGGAGTCAGTGACCTCATCATCCCCTCCCTCCTCATCACTGGAGCCAATCTGGCAGTATGCTGCAGCTGCTGGAACATGACTGCCAGATTGGTGTCCTTCTTGAGCATCCCCTCTGTCTGCTCTCACCCTACTGCCTTCCTGTAGCTGGGTTTCATCATCAGACCCTTCGAAACGCTGGGCATCCTCCTGGAGCATGTACCCAACACTGTGCTCAAACAGTTCGGGGGACTCCTCAGGAGGAGGACATGGTGGGTCTAGGGAAGGAGTGACTGATGATGAGTCTGACATTGATAACAGGGAAGAGGACGCTTTGGCAGCTGCTTTGCCAGTACCCTGAGCCTGGGTGAGAGAGGATGAGGAGGAGGAGGAGGGCTTGGTCATCCACTCTACCAAGTCTTCGGCATGATGTGGCTCAACATGTCCAGCTGCCGAAAAGAAGGACAAGCGTGTCCCATGGCCATGTGCTGATGACAATGCACCGCGTCCACGACCAGCACTGTTGCCCCCAGACACAGAGCCTGCTTGCCCTCTTTTATTGCCTCCTGACTGTCTGCCTCTCCTTGTTTGCCTTCCAGACATTCTAATAGATGGCCTGCAGGGAGATGGGAAAAAAGCAATAAGGGCTACCTTCAGGTGTCCTTCTCTGTCCCTTTACTTAAGGATTTCTAAATATGGTTGAGGATGATTGCTTTTGCACAGAATAGCACAGCGACAATTTCCCTGACTGTCCAAAAATCAAGGATTTCAAAGATGGTTGATGAGGAATGCTTTAGCACACTATAGCACAAGGAGAATTCCCCTCACTTTCCTTCTTTGTCCCTAGAAACAAGGACTCGCACAGTGAAAGAAACTGACACTCTCCCTACCTAGAGTTTTCTGTCCCTAGAAAAAATGTTTTTTTTAAGCACACTATAGCACAAGGAGAATTCACTCACTGTCCTTCCCTGTCCCTGGAAACAAGGACTTGCACAGTGAAAGAAACTGACACTCTCCCTACCTAGAGTTTTCTGTCCCTAGAAAAAATGTTTTTTTTAAGCACACTATAGCACAAGGAGAATTCACTCACTGTCCTTCCCTGTCCCTGGAAACAAGGACTTGCACAGTGAAAGAAACTGACACTCTCCCTACCTAGAGTTTTCTGTCCCTAGAAAATATGTTTTTTTTAAGCACACTATAGCACAAGGAGAATTCACTCACTGTCCTTCCCTGTCCCTGGAAACAAGGACTTGCACAGTGAAAGAAACTGACACTCTCCCTACCTAGAGTTTTCTGTCCCTAGAAAAAATGTTTTTTTTAAGCACACTATAGCACAAGGAGAATTCACTCACTGTCCTTCCCTGTCCCTGGAAACAAGGACTTGCACAGTGAAATAAACTGACACTCTCCCTACCTAGAGTTTTCTGTCCCTAGAAAAAATGTTTTTTTTAAGCACACTATAGCACAAGGAGAATTCACTCACTGTCCTTCCCTGTCCCTGGAAACAAGGACTTGCACGGTGAAAGAAACTGACACTCTCCCTACCTAGAGTTTTCTGTCCCTAGAAAAAATGTTTTTTTAAAGCACACTATAGCACAAGGAGAATTCACTCACTGTCCTTCCCTGTCCCTGGAAACAAGGACTTGCACAGTGAAAGAAACTGACACTCTCCCTACCTAGAGTTTTCTGTCCCTAGAAAAAATGTTTTTTTTAAGCACACTATAGCACAAGGAGAATTCAGTCACTGTCCTTCCCTGTCCCTGGAAACAAGGACTTGCACAGTGAAAGAAACTGACACTCTCCCTACCTAGAGTTTTCTGTCCCTAGAAAAAATGTTTTTTTTAAGCACACTATAGCACAAGGAGAATTCACTCACTGTCCTTCCCTGTCCCTGGAAACAAGGACTTGCACAGTGAAAGAAACTGACACTCTCCCTACCTAGAGTTTTCTGTCCCTAGAAAAAATGTTTTTTTTAAGCACACTTTAGCACAAGGAGAATTCACTCACTGTCCTTCCCTGTCCCTGGAAACAAGGACTTGCACAGTGAAAGAAACTGACACTCTCCCTACCTAGAGTTTTCTGTCCCTAGAAAAAATGTTTTTTTTAAGCACACTATAGCACAAGGAGAATTCACTCACTGTCCTTCCCTGTCCCTGGAAACAAGGACTTGCACAGTGAAAGAAACTGACACTCTCCCTACCTAGAGTTTTCTGTCCCTAGAAAAAATGTTTTTTTTAAGCACACTATAGCACAAGGAGAATTCACTCACTGTCCTTCCCTGTCCCTGGAAACAAGGACTTGCACAGTGAAAGAAACTGACACTCTCCCTACCTAGATTTTTCTGTCCCTAGAAAAAATGTTTTTTTTAAGCACACTATAGCACAAGGAGAATTCACTCACTGTCCTTCCCTGTCCCTGGAAACAAGGACTTGCACAGTGAAAGAAACTGACACTCTCCCTACCTAGAGTTTTCTGTCCCTAGAAAAAATGTTTTTTTTAAGCACACTATAGCACAAGGAGAATTCACTCACTGTCCTTCCCTGTCCCTGGAAACAAGGACTTGCACAGTGAAAGAAACTGACACTCTCCCTACCTAGAGTTTTCTGTCCCTAGAAAAAATGTTTTTTTTAAGCACACTATAGCACAAGGAGAATTCACTCACTGTCCTTCCCTGTCCCTGGAAACAAGGACTTGCACAGTGAAAGAAACTGACACTCTCCCTACCTAGAGTTTTCTGTCCCTAGAAAAAATGTTTTTTTAAAGCACACTATAGCACAAGCACAAAACACACTGACACTCTCCCTACCTATCCTTCTCTTTCCCTAAACTAAAGGAATCCAGGTTAAGCAAGAAAGAAATAAAAGTCACTGTCCCTGCCTATGCTGCTCTTTCCCTGCTCCGGAACACACTACACTAGGCCGCCGTGCTGGCGGCCTTTTATAGTGTGGGGCGTGTACTAAACACCCTCAGCAATAATTGGCCACAGGCATCCTGCCTGTGGCCAATCATTGCTCTCCTCGCTGCCGGCGCTGTGATTGGCCAAGCATGCGGGGTCACAGTGCATGCTTGGCCAATCACAGCGCCTGGATGACACTGCGATGGCGTAGTGCATTGTGGGCCGTTCGCGTCACTCGAATTTGGCGCGAACGGCCCAAATCGTTCGATCTTCGTCGAACGATCGAACAGCCGATGTTCGAGTCGAACGTATGTTCGACTCGAACACGAAGCTCATCCCTAATCACTATCTATCCCTCCTTGCACGGAAGCTGTTGCTTATTTAAGTAACACGTGTACACTCCTTTGTTAAGATTACTAAAATATTTGAACAAGAAATACTTATCACTAACACTTATTGTATTCTTTTGATATTTTTTAGCTGTGCTCATAAACACTGAGATATTTGCTCAATTTATCTTTAAATCAATGGACTGTACTGTACAAGTAGGAGGAAACCACCAACAAAAAATATAAAACATGAGTTCTCCTGGAGCTTTTGGAAGTAATGGGCTTGTATGCATAGCCTGTTAGCACATTATAGCAGACTTACCAACCAAGGGGATCCCCTCCAGAACTGCAATGTTAGTGATCCCTTCCATTGTTGGTGCGTCCATCTTGTCCCTTTCTGCTGGGTTCACAATCTTCGACATATGCATGTTAGTTACTTAATCTCGGCACAGAATCGTACCATGACTGTACTTTATGGTGACCCTAACAGGGAAAAACTATTTCAAAAACCAGTACCCTACAAGAGAAGTGCTCTTGGGGGTTACATAGTTAGTCAGGTTGAAAAAAGACCATCTAGTTTATAAAAAAAAAAAAAACATACAATCCCATATTCACAATCCTTCACCCACAATTGATCCAGAGGAAGGCAAAAAAATAAACCCAGCAAAGCACGATCCAATTTGCTCCAGCAGGGGAAAAAATTCCTTCCTGATCCCCCGAGAGGCAATCGGATATTCCCCGGATCAACTTTACCTATAAATGTCAGTACTCAGTTATATTATGTACATTTAGGAAAGAATCCAGGCCTTTCTTAACCACTTAAGACCCGGACCATTATGCAGCTTAAAGACCTGGCTACTTTTTGCGATTCGGCACTACGTCGCTTTAACGGACAGCTTCTGCTCATTTACTAAGCTCTGGAGCAACTGCTCTTACAGAGTGCAACTGCACTTTGCAAAGTGCACAGTCTATTTGCCTTTAGTAAATCAACCCCTTATATTCACCTGTCTGACAGATTGCATCCCCTACCTCATTTTCATTCTAGCCATGTAGCCTCCATTGGTGTCTTCAGAATTTAACACTTCCAGGAATGTCAGATAACTGTGGCTTATGCTTGGAATTCATCCTCCTCATTACAAGACTGCAATGGCATAGAATTTGGAGGATGGAGCTTGTGCTCACTTTAACCCTTTTTATACATCACCGACAGCAGCTGGGGGTGGGTTTAAACACATGGCTGTGATGCTGCTGCTGTAGGTTGGTAGGTAGACTTTTGGTCCCCTATGTGATAAAAAAATAAAGTTGAATAAAAAAGTGTAAAAAAAACAAAGTTATAACTAAACACCCCCCCCCCCCCGCCCCACATACACGCACATGTGAACAAAAACACGTTGATTGCGCTGCATGTTACATATTGCCATGCAGTATGTAAGAGTAAAAGAGTAAGAGCAAAACTTCTAGGGCAATTGTTTATGGGTATCTGTAAACCAATAACCTGTAGGGGCTTTTTAAAGTGTCAACTCTGGAAGATTTAGAGCATCAAAGTTTGCTGCTGTTTTACGGTGCACCCAATATTAAGGCTTGACATGTTGGGTATCTATTTACTCAACATAACCTTATCTTTTATATTTTACCAATCAATTGGGAAATATATTGTGAAAACTTGCGCTTGATAAACCGCTGGGCTAATATCGTGTGACAGAACAAAAATTGGAACTACCACCATTATATTCTGCATGATCTCTGCATTCATAAAATGTATGTTGTGTTTGTGTTTTGGGGGTTCTAAGTAATCTTCAGGCTTAAAGTGAATTTTTAAAGGGGTTGTAAAGCTAAGTTTTTTAGTCTTTAAAAATAACAAACATTTCATACTTACCTCCACTGTGCAGTTCGTTTTGCACAGAGTGTCCCTGAACACTGACTTCTGGGGTCCCTCGGCGGCTCCTCCCCACATCGCATAACCCCCTAGGAGAAGCACTCTCCCAGGGGGTTACCTTGCGGGCGCAAACCCGAGTCCATCATTTGGTGTCTATAGAAGCCGAATGTAGGACTCTGCGTCATTGGATTTGATTGACAGCAGTGGGAGCCAATGGCTGTGCTGCTATCAGTCTATCCAATCAAGAGCCAAGAACCCCGGGCAGAGGGACAGTGCGTCCCCGCCATGTGAAATTCCAGGGCTCAGGTAAGTAAAATGGGGGGCTGGGGGGCCAATCACTGCCAGGTGTTTTTTCACCTTAAAGCGGAGCTCCGCCGAAAAAAAAATATTAAAAGTCAGCAGCTACAAATACTGCAGCTGCTGACTTTTAATATTAGGACACTTACCTGTCCAGGAGTCCAGCGACGTCGGCAGCAGAAGACGAACAATCGCTCGTCACTCTGCTGCCCCCACCGCCATCCTCGGTGAGGGAACCAGGAAGTGAAGCCTTGCGGCTTCACTGCCCGGTTCCCTGCGGCGCATGCGCGAGTCGCGCTGCGCTGTTCTTACTGGTCCCCGTTGTGTTCTGGGAGCCGAGTGTTTCCCAGAACACAACGGGTATTCTGTGGGAAGTGACGTACTACCCGCAGAGAGGACTCCCGGAAGTGGGTGCAAATACCTGTCTTAAACAGGTATCTGCACCCCCTGAAAGGTGCCAAATGTGACACGGGAGGGGGGGAGGGTTCAGATGAGCGGAAGTTCCACTTTGGGGTGGAGCTCCGCTTTAATGCATAGGCATACCCCCCAACTTTTTGAGATGGGAATGAGGGACACCTATCAGCAAATGTATGCAGGCATAGGACACGCCCCTTTGCCACGCCCCCTTAACCTGCTTAGCGGTATTCCCGAATCTGGCTCGGGGTGAAGTTTCAGCACCAAAAGCAGTAACCCCAAGCCAGACTCGGGATTGCATCGCAGTGATCCAGGCAGAGTTACTTACCTTGTTCCCTGGATCCTGCGATGTCTCCCCGCTGTGTGATCGAGCTGTCTCCTCGCTCGATTCACACAGTGCCGAATGCCGCCGAGCTCCGTTCCCTGCGACGTTACGATCTGCGCCAAATTCAAAAAAGTTAAAACACAGTACACATACAGTATACTGTAATCTTACAGATTACAGTACTGTATAAAATAATTACACACCCCCTTTGTCCCTAGTGGTCTGTCCAGTGCCCTGCATGCACTTTTATATAATAAAAACTGTTCTTTCTGCCTGGAATTTGGAGATTGTCCATAGCAACCAAAAAGTGTCCCTGTACAGCAAAAGTGGTTTTAGACCAGCTAGAAAACAGCGATAATAAATTTGAATCACTCGCAGAATTAAGCGATAGCGATTTGTGGGGAAATTCGTCATCAAACACTGAAAAACACTTTTATTATTATTATATTATTATTTGTTATAATTATTTTATAGTTATTTATTATATTATAATTTATGATTTTGTTTTTTGAACTTAATCATACCGGGATGTCTACTAGACTCTTGATCGGACAGATTTAGGTGTTATTCCTAAGAATTACAGGCCTGCAATATAAAGCGCCAAATTTCCATGCAGAAAAATGGTACCGCTTTCAGCACCTAAAATCTGCCAGAATCATACCGCCAGGGAGGTTAAAGGAGAAATGTACAAAAAATCAAGATTGGTTAAACCCACAAGTGCTTTTTTTACCACTACTATTCCTTTATATTGGCTTTTGGGATTTACAAATGCAGCAATTTAGAAATCAGATAAATAGGTTTCGTGCTGGAAAACACTTTTCGATAGATAAAAAATGCATTTTATATACATCTATATTGATCAGACCGAAATGAGGGAAAAATTAGGAGAATGAGGGACAGAGGGACATTGCTCCAAGTCAGGGACAGTCCCTTAAAATCAGGGACATTTGGGAGCTATGCATAGGATGCATCAAGGTGAAAAAACACGAGGGTTTACAACCCCTTTAGGCTGGATTCACACCTATGCATTTTTAGTGCTTTTTGCATTTTGCAGATTTGCACTACAGAACGTGTTCCATAGGAAACCATGTTAAATGGACTGTAGTGCAAATCTGCAAAAAGCACTAAAAATACATAGGTGTGAATCAGGCCTAGGGGAGACTTGTACTGAGATAAATATAGGACAATCATTACTGAAATTTGAAAGTGCTAGTTTCCTGACACAGAGGAGACATCAACGCTGTATCCTGGCCTAGGCCAACAAGGCCCAGGCCTAGGGCAGCACTTTGCAGGGGGGCAGCACAGAAAGAGTCCCCACCGGCTTGGATAGAGTAAGGGAGGGTTATAGCCCCTGTCAGTTTATTTTTAACCATCCCTGTCCCATTGCAGAGATTTCCCTTCACTTCCTGCCCCATAGCCAAACAGGAAGTCAGAGGAAATCTATGAAAATTAGGGGAAGCGATTGCCCCCCCTCAGGCCCTCAGAACTAGTGTCCCCATTCGAAAATTTCAGGGCGGATCTTAAACAGAAAGGGGTGTGGCTTTGACAGGAAGGGGTATGTCATATTTAAATTAGGGGGTGCACGAGTTTAGTCAGGCCTAGGGCAGGACAAAACCTAAATACATCACTGGGAGACATGCAGATTAGGATATAGTCTGAGCACCTGATGTCTACATCTGTCAGTGATTCATGATGTATTGAAGCCATTAGATTAGCAAGACAGCCAGGTAACTAGTACATTCAGAAGGGGGTTAACTATGGCATCCCTTTTATTTAAATACGTGTAAACATGTGTAGCGGGGTGCTAAATTTAGGGGAAGTGTTTGAGAGGTAGTTTACTCAAACACCCTAATTTGTCAGGGTTTTTACAACCATTTCTATCCAGAGGGAGAGTATTGGTGTACAGTTCCCTGTGGCCTACAGGTGGCGCTGCCATAGTAGGCTAGGGTTGAACTGTTGATACAGTGCTGTGCCTTGTGTGTCCCCTCTCAGCAGCCATACGGTGGGTGTGGTCTACCTGCTGGGCATGCTGGGAGAGGATATAAAAGGGACAGACGCTGCCTGTTTGGGGTTTCGGTTCAGTCGTCGGGAGTCCTACTCCCAGGGAGGTGTGTTCCTGTCCACCCTGGGCACCTTAGGCCCAGGGGCGGGGGTTCCTGTTCCATCCTGGGCACCTTTAGCCCAGGGTGAGGTACTACCATGCTGTTCCTGTCTGCCCTGGGTATGTAAGCCCAGGGACTGCAGTGGAGGCCTGGGGACCAGCACCTTCGGCTGGGGTCCACCGAGGATCGAGGAATCTCAGGGTGCCGCCTTGCGAGGGGACCCGTATCTAGGATGAGGAGGCCGGGAAAGAAACTCTCCGAAGACACAGTGCAGTGTCATGGTGACGGTATGGTCCCTGTAACTCTCCAGAGGGATGTCTTCTCCTAAAAAGGGGCCATAGCTAAAGAAGGGGATCAGTTTCACCAGGTCTGTGGCAGAGACCAACTTCACAGTCTGTGATAGCTGTGCGCCTAGTAAACTTGCTTGAGAATCTGAGCAAACATCTGTAACGTTTGTGCCTGGACCTCCTCCACACCTTGTACTGTTCTGTTTCTTGCTCCAACCTTTTCCTATCAGAGACTGTGTTATTGGCTAAGAGAAAATAAACTCTGAGTTGGAGTTTCAGCTGGTGTGGACATTCACTTTACTGGGAAGTCCAAGACTTGTCTCTACTTTAATATAGAGGTGAGAATCGGGCTCTGGAGGTTTTCATGTTTTGACCGTAGAAGACCCAACAACTAGGGTGACCACATTTTTAAACCACCATTCAGGGACGCCCCCCCCCCTTCCCAAAAATCAGCTTGTGCTGTAACCAATCACAGCACAGTGATTGGACACAAGAGGCGGGATTTATGATTTCTCTAATCACAAGCAGGGGGCGGGCATTGTGCTCCTCCAGGCATTCCCGGCCAGGACAAGTACTGTCAGTGAGTAAAGCGGTGATGTGGCGTCCTTTTTTGGGGGCATCAAATTGGCCCGGGGGGGTGGCTGTGTCAGTTTCATTCCGGGACACTGTATTGTGCTGGAATGAAGGTGCCCGGGACAGACCTGCAAAATGCGGGACTGACCCGGGCAATCCGGGACACGTGGTCACCCTACCAACAACAACACCACTCAACCTCCTCACACAGGAGGGTACGGGCTGTTAGTGCGGTGTGCCTCTCTCTTCCTGCGAGGAGCCAAAGTTAACGCAGGTAGGAGTGGGGTCAGGTGTGTGCGCTACACATGTTTATTGATCAATGCTTACGACCAATAGATAGTTAGTTAGTGAAAAGCAGCCTGCAGACCAGATCTTGCCAATAAGGAAATAACTTGCGCAACATGCAAATCAGGTAAAAGATTTCCAGCAGCACCATTTATTTCCTCGTCTATGAAAACAGACGTCTGCATGGGGATTTCAGTAGTTTTGTGTTTTCACAGCAGGATGAAGCATTCAGTCCTCGGATTTCTAGACACTCACCGCTAATACCCGAACCTGTAAGTCTTGTTCTTATATTATAACAGAAATTCCAATAGGTGAAACTTATATTGAAAATCTGTTCTAATTTCAAAAAAGTATTACTTCTGTAATGTTCATTCTGTTCATTGCTGTATAAGTGTATATTACAATGGTACAGTCACTCTGCATTGTAATTTCTAGGGACATTTTACTGCCTGGACATCAATGTCCATCACACTATGGGGTTGATTTACTAAAGGCGTGCACTTTTCAAAGTGTAGCTGCCCTCTGCAAGTCGCAGTTGCTCCAGAGCTTAGTAAATGATCGGGAGCTCTCCCGACATCCATCATCCAATCATGTGCAAGCAAAAAATGCTGTTTTTTTTATTTTCCTTGCATGTGATTGGGTATTCTTTGCAAAGTGAAGCTTTACCTCATTTACAAAGCTCTGGAGCAACTACACCTGAAGAGTCTATTTGCCTTTAGTAAATCCACCCCAAAATATTGTTTCAGAAGGGCATACGTCATCCTATTTCTCTGTTCATTTATTATAGGTACTTATATAGCACCAATAATTTATACAGAGCTCTCTCTGTCTCTCTCTCTCTGTCGCTCTCCATCTCTCTGGGGCAGTGTTGCCAACCCCTCGAAGTGAAATTTACTGGCAGAACAACAAAATTTATGAACGACACCACTTTTTTACTGGCAGAAAAACATGAAATTTACTGGCAGATCCACATTTTTTTACTGACACTGCAAAAAAATACTGCTTTTAGTGCTAATCAGTGCAAATATCAATATTTGAACTATAAACACACAGCTAATGCTATTATCAATGTGGTTAAGTTAAACAAAAGTAAAAAAATGTATTTCTCAATTTTCATGAAGGTTAGGTTACTATAACCCAGCCAGCACAGAGTTCCCTCTTACATCAGAGTCTGCAGGATGCCCCCTTACAGTGCAAGGCTGCGGACATACTGCAGGAGGAGGACAGAGGCTGCGGACATGACACAGGAGGGGGACAGAGGCTGCGGACATGACACAGGAGGGGGACAGAGGCTGCGGACATGATGGATGGATCATTGTGGGATGCAGTGTCCCCAGGATCTGCTCAGTGACAGGACTGGGGATGGATGGATGGATGGATCATTGTGGGACGCAGTGTCCCCAGGATCTGTTCAGTGACAGGACTGGGGATGGATGGATGGATCATTGTGGGACGCAGTGTCCCCAGGATCTGCTCAGTGACAGGACTGGGGATGGATGGATGGATCATTGTGGGGGCAGTGTCCCCAGGTCCCCAGGATCTGCTCAGTGACAGGACTGGAGATGGATGGATGGATCATTGTGGGGGCAGTGTCCCCAGGATCTGCTCAGTGACAGGACTGGGGATGGATGTCATTCTGGGGAGCTGTGCACCCAGGATCAGTGCAGTGAAGGGGCTAATAGAAGATGCATGGCTGGAGGATTACACCTGATCCTTTGTCCTTCCTGGGCTCCCAGCGATGTCCTCCTATAGTTGATATCCCCCCCCCCCACAGTTTTACTCTAGTCCTTACCCTGGCTGGCCTGCTCGTCTCCGAGTCCTCCTATATAGGGCAACCGCCATAGTGTCCCGACGAGTGCCGAGACTCCCGATCTATTCAAAAATGGCGCCGGGCGGCACCATTACGTTACTGCGCAAGCGCCGCCCGGCCGAGCGCATACGAACTTTCCTGAGCCCGGCCGGCTTCGGAACGGCGCATGCGCTGTTGCATGGTCGGCTCGCGGCCATCTTTTTTATGGGCACCCGATGCCCATAACGGACCTTACGGACACCCCAAAAAGGGGGTTAAATTTACGTGCTGTACGTAAATTAGCGTACGGTTGGCAACACTGCTCTGGGGTTGATTTACTAATGGTAAATAGACTGTGCATTTTGCAAAGTGTAGTTGCCCTCTGCAAGAGCAGTTGCTCCAGAGCTTAGTAAATGAGCAGAAGCTCTGCTGACTTCCATCATCCAATCATGTGCAAAAATGCTGTTTTTTTTTTTCCTTCCATGTGATTGGGTATTCTTTGCAAAATGAAGCTTTACCTAATTTATAATTTTGCTCAGTGTGTATATATATATATATATATATATATATATTGAGCAAAATTATAAATGCAACACTTTTGTAATTGCCCCTATTTATCATGAGCTGAACTCAAAGATCAATGACTTTTTCTATGTACACAAAACGCCTATTTCTCTCAAATATTGTTCACAAATCTGTCTAAGCCCTGGTTTCCCACTGGTGCGTTTTGACATGCGATTTGGCATGTCAAATTGCATGTCAAAACGGCGGTATTTGCTGCAAATTGCCGGCAATGGCACCGTCCTAATCGGTGCAACGCCGTATCTGTGGTGCTGCACCGATTTCCAAAAGTAGTTTCTGTACTACTTTTTGCGATGTCTCTGTAATCGCGGCCAAAATCGGGACTGACCAGCGGGAGTGAAATCGTGCGAGTTCATCTGAACTCGCACGGCTTCACTCTCGCAGCCCAGTGTAAACCTGGGCTAAATGTGTGTTAGTGAGCACTTCTCCTTTGCCGAGATTATCCATCCACCTCACAGGTCTGGCATAACAAGATTCTGATTAAACAGCATGATTATTGCACAGGTGATCTTTAGGCTGGTCACAATAACAGGCAACTCTAAAATGTGCAGTTTTACTGTATTGGTGGAGGGGGGGTCAGGGGGGTCCAAAAATCAGTCAGTATCTGGTGTGGCCACCATTTGCCTCACACAGTGCAGCATATCTCCTCCACATAGTGTTGATCGAGTTGTTGATTGTGGCCTGTGGAATGTTGGTCCATTCCTCTTCAATGGCTGTGCAAAGTTGTTGGGATATTGGCAGGAACTGGAACACGCTGTCGTATACGCCGATCCAGATCATCCCAAACATGCTCAATGGGTTTTCAGCTTCTAGGAATTGTGTACAGATCCTTGCAACATGGGGCCATGCATTATCATGAGGTGATGGTCGTGGATGAATGGCACAACAATGAGGTCAACATGAGGTGATGGTCGTGGATGAATGGCACAACAATGGGCCTAAGTATCTCATCATGATGTCTCTGTCCATTCAAAATGCCATCAATAAAATGCACCTGTGTTCGTTGTCCATAGCTTACGCCTGCCCATACAGAAATCCCACCGTCACCATGGGCTACTAGATCCACAACGTTGACATCAACAAACCGCTCACCCACACAACGCTGTCTGCCATCTGCTCTGTACAGTGAGAACCGGGATTCATCCACAAAGAGAACACCTCTCCAAAGTGCCAGACGCCATTGAATATGAGATATTGCCCAATCAAGTTGGTTACAACGCGAACTGCAGTCAGGTCGAGACCCCGATGAGGATGACGAGCATGCAGATGAGCTTCCCTGAGATGGTTTCTGACAGTTTCTCAGAAACTCTTTGGTTATGCAAACCGATTGTTGCAGCAGCTGTCCGGGTGGCTGGTCTCAGACGATCTTGGAGGTGAAGATGTTGGATGTGGAAGTCCTGGGCTGGTGTGGTTACATGTGGTCTGCGGTTGTGAGGCCAGTTGGATGTACTGCCATATTCTCTGAAAGGCCTTCAGAGACAGCTTATGGTAGAGAAATTAACATTCAATTCAAGGGCAACAGCTCTGGTAGACATTCCTGCAGTCAGCATGCCAATTGCACGCTCCCTCAAAACTTGCGACATCTGTGGCAATAATTATGCTGTCTAATAAGCATCTTGATATGCCACACCTGTGAGGTAGATGGATTATCTCGGGAAAGGAGAAGTGCTCACTAACACAGATTTAGACAGATTTGTTAACAATCTTTGAGAGAAATAGGCCTTTTGCGTACATAGAAAAAGTCGTAGATCTTTGCGTTCAGCACATGATAAATAGGGGCAAACACAAAAGTGTTGCGTTTATAATTTTGCTCAGCGTATATATTGTATATTTACATCAGTCTCTGTCCTCAATGTGCTCACAATCTAAAGTCCCTATTTCACATGCATATATTCATGTGCTAATGCTGTTTTGGGGGGTGTGGGTACCCATTTGCACAATGGTACATGTTACACCCTAAATACAAGTGTAACATGTAAAATGATGCAAAAGGTGGAGTTAGCCTTTAAGGGCGGCTTCACACTGCCCCAGTGCAGTCCCACTGTTTTTGTGCAGGTTAGCTGTGCTTTCCCATAGACTTCTATGATGTCCCGCAGTTTTGGTGTGGTTTTAGAAAGCGCAGCAAAGATGTAGCATGCAGGAGTTTTTGGTGCACTTTCTGAAACTGTGACAAAACCGCAGGACCTCATAGAAGTCGATGGGAAAGCGTAGCCTACCCGTACAAAGTGTGAAGACGCCCTAATGTTACGTACCACAATGGATAGCATGTGTGTTGTGGTATGCTGTAGAGCAGATGCTTAGCAGTTTATGGTACTCTTGTGTTGGGGTTCCATTTTATACAACACAATGCACATTATATTGTGTGTAGGGTGTGGTGAAACATGTTTTTTTTTTTTTTTTTTGCACGTTGCTGCATCACATAGGTTGGAAGCCACAAGACACAATTACAGGGACAAACTTGGACATTTCTTTGCTCTTGGTATTGACCAGTGGGACAATTAGTGCTGTTCCATTACACAGGTTTGCAATTATTGCAGCTTTACCTTATCTGTTAGTAGGCAAAAATGTGAGTCAGTCATGTCATACTATTATTGCTATAGAATAAATTTAATATACAGTGATACTGTATATAGCTGCTATCAGTTTAGCACATCAGCTTTGGCACTTTCTGTGAGAAGAACTGCATGAAGGAAGGTAGGTACATTAGCTACAACCTGGGTTGTGCAAAACAAATCTTTAGTCATCCTCCCCTAATGCACTGTACAAAGTAATTTTCTAAGAGTATTTAATTACTCTCAAGTATTGAGTACCTGCTATTTCTATAGCAAATAAAACAGTAACAAATAGAGGAGAGAGTGTACCTACATATCTTTACATCCTAGTATCAAAGCTGAACTTTAGGTGTGATTTTTATAGCATAGTTACTTTGGTCCAGCTTGACACAATGTAAGTAATATACAGTATATCTCATGCTTGATGGACTGCTGGGGAGGTTGACAATCACTGTAGTCAGTGATAAATTTTTGTTTTGTGCTGCCCTAGGCAAGACTAAAAATGAACGCCCCCCCCATCCAAATTTGTCCCACCCCAGCCGATTTAAAATTGCGCACGCCCAAGCAACGTTGACAATGTAAATTCTACTATCCATAGGCAACGTTTTTTAATGCTTTTACAGGTTACCACTTTAGATCTACATAAGGGGTCTGGTACTAGAATTACTGCCCATGATCTGACGTTCGCGGTGATACCTCACATGTGTGGGATGATCGCCATTTGTGTGTGTGCTTGCGGGTTTGCTTTTGTGTGCGAGCATGGAAGGACAGGGGGCACTTTACTATTTTTTTGTTATTATTATTAAAAAATTTTTTTTTTTTACACTGTTGCTTTAATTTTTTTTTTTTATCACTTTTATTGCTGTCACAAGGAATGTAAACATCCTTGTGACAGCAATAGTCAGTGACAGGTACTCTGTATGGAGATATCTGGAGTCTATAAGACCCCAAATCCCTGCTCTGCCCTTACAAGCATTCAAAACACCAAGATCAGTGTTTTTGAATGCTTTAGATCTTTCAAAACTGGCACCGATAGTTACAGAGTAAACCGGAAGTGATGTCATGTCATTGCTTCTGTTTTACTGTTACGAACACCTGAGCAAAGCCAAACCTGGCTTTTCTTGGCTGTCTGGCCAGCCAGCGGACGTGCCGGCTGGCCGCTTATGTCTCAAGGTAGAACAGGAGAGCTACGGATGGCAGCGGGAGAGGGTGGGTGGGGGGGACGTCCCCTCCCGCTGCTTGTAATAGCAATTGAGTGGCTAGTAAGCCGCTCTGATTTCTATTACATGAGATCTGTCTGCTAGCTCTACAAAAAGAGTACCGGGGTACAGGCATCATCCCGGTACAGATGCCACCCCCCTAAAAAATGCCACCCCAGGCAAACGCCTTGTTTGCCTCGCGGTAAATGCGCCCCTGACTGTGGTAGTTGTAGCTACTACAGCGATAGCAGTGGTGTGCTTGCTTATGTGCTGAGGGACTTCCCTTCTGCATACTAACTATGGAGGGCGTCTCTCGCTCGGCACTGCCACCATTCATAGAATGCTTTAAACTTTTTTTTTTATAAGACAGGGCAGCCACTCAGTGCTGGACCTAGAAGATCACTTCTATCATTGTAGTAGTGCCGACCACTGCAGAGATTGTCAGCTTCTCCCGCATTCCTTTAGGTATAAGATATGAATTCTTATATGGTTATAAGCTGGACCAATCTACTGTAACTATGCAATAAAAATCACACCTACACTTCCGCTTTAAATAACTTTTGGTGATGTATATCTAAGCATTTCAATAGCTTATCTGGATCGCAAATATAACAAAAGAGAAGGAAACATAGTGGGAAGTGTTCTCTTCTAAAATACGGTTGACATCCTGTCCAATAAAACCATTAAAGCAGCAAGAGTAATAATCATGAAGAATGAGAGTGGAATTAACCGTTTTCATTTATATGTCCTGTCCGATTATTATGGTTCTCTAACAAGTGGCACAGATATGTAATATGTTGAGGATCTAAGTTAAATATCATCTCAATGCAAGTGTTTACAACAAATGTTGCCGAAAATGTGAAATTTAAGGACTGAAACACACTTCTGCGATGCGTCACATTGTGGTAAAGTGTGTGTTAGTGCACAGTACATGCGTTAGCACTTTGTAGTGCGATTTATCTTAGTTGGCACCAAGTGGCGGCTGGTGCTCAAAATTTTTGGGGGGCACAAACAAACTTAAAAAAAAAAAAAATCAATTGCCGCCACTGTGCCCATTAAACGCAGCCACTGTGCCCAAACGCCACCAGTTTGCCCCCTCAAATACAGCCAGTTTGTTTCCATATACAGCCAGTGTGCCCCCATATATATATATATATAACCAGTGTGCCCCCATATACAGCCAGTGTGCCCCCATATACAGCCAGTTTGTCCCCATATATATAGCCAGTGTGCCCCCATATACAGCCAGTGTGTCCCCATATATATAGCCAGTGTGCCCCCATATACAGCCAGTTTGTCCCCATATACAGCCAGTTCCCCCCAAATGCAGCCAGTTTGTCCCCCATATACAGCCAGTTCCCCCCAAATGCAGCCAGTTTGTCCCCCATATACAGCCAGTTCCCCCCAAATGCAGCCAGCGTGTCCCCTATATACAGCCAGTTCCCCCCAAATGCAGCCAGTTTGTCCCCCATATACAGCCAGTTTCTCCCAAATGCAGCCAGCGTGTCCCCCATATACAGCCAGTTCCCCCCATATTCAGCCAGTTTGTCCCCCATATTCAGCCAGTTTGTCCCCCATATTCAGCCAGTTTGTCCCCCATATACAGCCAGTTCCCCCCATATTCAGCCAGTTTGTCCCCCATATTCAGCCAGTTCCCCCCATATTCAGCCAGTTTGTCCCCCATATTCAGCCAGTTTGTCCCCCATATTCAGCCAGTTTGTCCCCCATATTCAGCCAGTTCCCCCCATATTCAGCCAGTTTGTCCCCCATATTCAGCCAGTTCCCCCCATATTCAGCCAGTTTGTCCCCCATATTCAGCCAGTTTGTCCCCCATATTCAGCCAGTTCCCCCCATATTCAGCCAGTTTGTCCCCCATATTCAGCCAGTTTGTCCCCCATATACAGCCAGTTCCCCCCATATTCAGCCAGTTTGTCCCCCATATTCAGCCAGTTCCCCCCATATTCAGCCAGTTTGTCCCCCATATACAGCCAGTTCCCCCCATATTCAGCCAGTTTGTCCCCCATATTCAGCCAGTTCCCCCCATATTCAGCCAGTTTGTCCCCCATATACAGCCAGTTCCCCCCATATTCAGCCAGTTTGTCCCCCATATTCAGCCAGTTCCCCCCATATTCAGCCAGTTTGTCCCCATATTCAGCCAGTTCCCCCCATATTCAGCCAGTTTGTCCCCCATATACAGCCAGTTTCCCCCAAATGCAGCCAGCGTGTCCCCCATATACAGCCAGTTCCCCCCATATTCAGCCAGTTTGTCCCCCATATTCAGCCAGTTTGTCCCCCACATACAGCCAGTTCCCCCATATTCAGCCAGTTTGTCCCCCATATTCAGCCAGTTTGTCCCCCATATACAGCCAGTTCCCCCATATTCAGCCAGTTTGTCCCCCATATTCAGCCAGTTCACCCCATATTCAGACAGTTTGTCCCCCATATACAGCCAGTTCCCCCCATATTCAGCCAGTTTGTCCCCCATATACAGCCAGTTCCCCCCAAATGCAGCCAGTTTGTGCCCCATATTCAGCCAGTTTGTCCCCCATATTCAGCCAGTTTGTCCCCCAAATGCAGCCTGTTCCCCCCCCCCAGCCCTGCACTTACCTTCCTTGGTCCGCGCCGTCCTCGATGTGTTGTCCCGCCCTCGATGTCGCTTCAGCCAATCAGGTTACCGGTAACCAGATCCGGTGAACCTGATTGGCTGAAACCTCCACACAGTCTTCTTCCAGGAACGCACCCCCGTGCGTACCTGGGAGGAGTTTTTGGAAGCCGAATACAGCGTGAGAGCTGTATTCGGAAAGCCTATCAGAGCCGCTGGCTCTGATAGGCACTTCCAAGTTACACCCACCGCCGGCCGCCGCTCTAATTCATATGGCCGGCGCTCACCAGGAGGCCGGCCATATGTATAGTGGGCAGCGCGGCAGCGGTGACAATACACAGATTCATGCAATGCATGAATCTGTGTATTGTCTTTCAGTGGCGGTGCGGGAGCGAGAGGGGGCGGCGCTCTGGCGCCCTCTATGGACGCACCGCCACTGTTGGCACCCCAACCCATGAAGACAATGCAGCTCTGATTCACATGTGTTGCAGGACACCACAACACACAGTGGGGGTTATTTACAAAAGGCAAATACACTTTGAAAGTGCACTTGGAAGTGCAGTCACTGTAAATCTAAGGGGTAGATCTGAAATGAGGGGAAGCTCTGCTGATTTTATCATCCAATCATGTGCAAGCTAAAATGTTGTTTTTTATTTTCCTTGCATGTCCCCCTCAGATCTACAGCTACTGCACTTCCAAGTGCACAATCACAAACAAAAGAAACGTGTAAAACAAAACATCCAGCACTCCTCTATACTATGTAATGACAATAAGTCACACACACACATATGGATAAACACACTGAAAGTCTGTGGTGTAGAAGCAGTTATTGCAATAGCAGATGGATGGTAGAGGGGTGGATGAAGAGTGGATCGATGGATGATGGAAGGATGAAGGGATGGATGGATAGATGAATGGATGGATGGAATGTGGTTCACCTCTGCAGCTCCAATAAGATCTGGGCAGGGTCACCTCATGAAGTAAAAAAATAGCAAAAAGCAGGGCACTGAGGTTAATACCAAGAAAAAACACCTTTCTTGAAAGCAACACAGTTACATGTCAGAAATCACCAATCCACCAGTGGATAGTAATACAGCAGGTTGTGAAAACCAGAGCTGAGCAGCTGAAGGTACATGGAGGCAATGGGTGGCCACCAGGCATGCAGCAGCAGGGGCTCCAAAGCACCAGCAGGTAGTTTGGAGAGAAAGGACCGGCAGCGTCTCCAGCCACACTTTGAAGATGACAGCCGTCAGAATCCTATGGTGATGTCGGGAGCGGGCGAGCATAAAGTGTTTCAAGGACTCTGCCCTCTTTTTCAAATGCATCTAAAAAATGGACCGTCTGAATTTTGATGCATCTTTGTCTGTTCCTGCTAGATCTGACAATTGTCTCCTCTCTAACAGGTCTGTGGCAGAGACTGTGTGTATCTAGTTTGAGCATCATTCCGGCTGCTAGGATCCACTCCATTTGGAGACTATCCGGATGAGCTAAGCCTACCTGCAGATATGGGTAGTGAATAAGAATTTGTTTGTGCCTGGACCTATTCCCACACCTTTTGCTGTTCTTCTCTTCCTCCAACCTTCTCCTGTCTAATTGTTGTGTATAAGAGAGAAATAAACTCTACGTTGGAGTTGCAATCGGTGTGGACCGTGAAGTTATTGGGGAATAGAGACTTGTCTTGGTCGTAGTGAAGACGGGAGCCATTCTCTGGGGGGACCTGATCACAGAGACCCAGGTACATTACACTGCTCAACCTCTCCACACAAGAGGGTACAAGCACATAGCACGGGGTGCCTTTTCCTGCTAAGGAGCCAAGGGCAGATAAAAGGTCCGTGTGCTACACAAAAAAAGAAAAAAATTGAAGGAGTTATGTCTGTGTTTTTAAACCATACATTTATATATATTTGTATGTAGAAGTGTTTTCATTTTCAAAGAGACTGGGTCATTAGGAGGGATGCCCCTCTAAAATAAGGGGGGAACTATAGTCAATGTTGCACTAGTCTTTGTCAACATGTTTCGTGGGATAACCGCTTCTTCAGGAGTTTGAGAATGAGTAAAGAATCAGTAAAGATCTAAAAGTAAACAGAAATACATGATAACACACAAATTATATACAACTGGGGAACATGTAGGGCCATATGTAAACACATAAATATGCATGTACATTGGATCGCACATACTCTTAACCAGTATATAGCTACACTTTAAACAGATTATAGAAATTAGCCTCATACAGTGCACCAGCCACCCCCCCCAAAAAAAAAAAAACAGAAGTAGGGACAGAAATGGCCCCATATCTCACCTAGCCCGCACCCAGAGGGGGCGAAGGCACCAATAACAAAGGTCACCCCGGCGGATGTGGAGGTCAGGGGGTAACAAAAGATAGATCCTAATATGATGAGAATATGAACAATGACTAAGAATCTGATACATGTTTTACTAGAAAGTGTGTAGACAGCAACTTGATACATACAGTATACACACCTCGTATATAGCATGTAGTCAAAAACTGGCGGTGTGTGTAGGTGGGCCAAGAATGAGTAAAGACGCCGGGTACTCTTAAGCACAGGTCACTGCTGCCTAAATAAAGCATGATGTCATTATATTGTGTACATATACTGTGTCAGTGTTCCTTTAAGAATGAATAAAATAAAATAAAAAAACACCTAACCTCTCAGATTGAGCTAGGGCTGGACAAAGGGATAAGTCCACACCTAGGTATAGACATCAAGCTCCTAGTAAATTCCAATGATTCCAATCCCATTCAATACGTTGTAAAGCATAACACAGCCCCCAGCAGACAGGAATAGGGATGAGCTCGGTGTTCGAGTCGAACATACGTTCGACTCGAACATCGGCTGTTCGATCGTTCGACGAAGATCAAACTATTTGGGCTGTTCGCGCCAAATTCGAGTGACGCGAACGGCCCACAATACACTGCGCCATCGCAGTGCAATCCCGGCGCTGTGATTGGCCAAGCATGCACTGTGACCCCGCATGCTTAGCCAATCACAGCGCCGGCAGCTAGGAGAGCCATAATTGGCCACAGGCAGGTCGCCTGTGGCCAATTATAGCTCAGGGGGTTTAGCACACGCCCCACATTATGAAAGGCCGCCAGCGTGGCGGCCTTGTGTAGTGTGTTCCGGCGCAGGGAAAGAGAAGGATAGGCAGGTAGGCAGGGACAGTGTCATTGTGCTATTCTTGTGTGTAGGGAGAGAGAAGGATAGGCAGGGAGAGTGTCAGTGTCATATTCTTTGCTAAACCTTGTGTGCAGGGAGAGAGAAGGATAGGCAGGGGACAGTGTCAGTGTCATATTCTTTGCTAAACCTTGTGTGCAGGGAGAGAGAAGGATAGGCAGGGAGAGTGTCAGTGGCATATTCTTTGCTAAACCTTGTGTGCAGGGAGAGAGAAGGATAGGCAGGGGACAGTGTCAGTGTCATATTCTTTGCTAAACCTTGTGTGCAGGGAGAGAGAAGGATAGGCAGGGAGAGTGTCAGTGTCACATCCTTTGATAAACCTTGTGTGCAGGGAGAGAGAAGGATAGGCAGGGGACAGTGTCAGTGTCATTGTTGCTAAGCCTCCTGCACAGTATACACCTGAAGCTATCCCTTATTGCTGTGTTTTCCTGGTGTGTTACACTAACAGGCATTTTGCAGCACTTACAGCGGGCGGAGTGTGCCTCCTTCACATTATACACCTGAAGCTAGCCAGTATTGCTGTGTTTTCCTGGTGTGTTACACTAACAGGCTTTTGCAGCACTTACAGCGGGCGGAGTGTGCTTCCTGCTAAATATACACCTGAAGCTAGCCCGTATTGCTGTGTTTTCCTGGTGTGTTACACTAACAAGCATTTGCAGCACTTACAGTGGGCGGAGTGTGCTTCCTGCTAAATATACACCTGAAGCTAGCCCGTATTGCTGTGTTTTCCTGGTGTGTTACACTAACAGGTATTTGCAGCACTTACAGCGGGCGGAGTGTGCTTCCTGCTAAATATACACCTGAAGCTAGCCCGTATTGCTGTGTTTTCCTGGTGTGTTACACTAACAGGCATTTGCAGCACTTACAGCGGGCGGAGTGTGCCTCCTGCACATTATACACCTGAAGCTAGCACTTATTGCTTGAGCTTTTTTTCTTTTGTGTTACACTAACAGGCATTTGCAGCACTTACAGCGGGCGGAGTGTGCTTCCTGCAAAATAAACACCTGAAGCTAGCCCGTATTGCTATGTTTTCCTGGTGTGTTACACTAACAGGCATTTGCAGCACTTACAGCGGGCGGAGTGTGCCTCCTGCACATTATACACCTGAAGCTAGCCCGTATTGCTGTGTTTTCCTGGTGTGTTACACTAACAGGCATTTGCAGCACTTACAGCGGGCGGAGTGTGCCTCCTGCACATTATACACCTGAAGCTAGCCCGTATTGCTGTGTTTTCCTGGTGTGTTACACTAACAGGCATTTGCAGCACTTACAGCGGGCGGAGTGTGCCTCCTGCACATTATACACCTGAAGCTAGCACTTATTGCTCGAGCTTTTTTTCTTTTGTGTTACACTAACAGGCATTTGCAGCACTTACAGCGGGCGGAGTGTGCTTCCTGCAAAATAAACACCTGAAGCTAGCCCGTATTGCTATGTTTTCCTGGTGTGTTACACTAACAGGCATTTGCAGCACTTACAGCGGGCGGAGTGTGCCTCCTTCACATTATACACCTGAAGCTAGCCCGTATTGCTGTGTTTTCCTGGTGTGTTACACTAACAGGCATTTGCAGCACTTACAGCGGGCGGAGTGTGCCTCCTGCACATTATACACCTGAAGCTAGCCCGTATTGCTGTGTTTTCCTGATGTGTTACACTAACAGGCATTTGCATCACTTACAGCGGGCGGAGTGTGCTTCCTGCTAAATATACACCTGAAGCTAGCCCTTATTGCTGTGTTTTCCTGGTGTGTTACACTAACAGGCATTTGCAGCACTTACAGCAGGCGGAGTGTGCCTCCTGCACATTATACACCTGAAGCTAGCCCTTATTGCTCGAGCTTTTTTTCTTTTGTGTTACACTAACAGGCATTTGCAGCACTTACAGCGGGCGGAGTGTGCTTCCTGCAAAATAAACACCTGAAGCTAGCCCTTATTGCTGTTTTTTCCTGTTGTGTAACACAGGCAGTCATCTGCAGCACTTACAGCGGGCGTTGTGTGCTTCCTGCAAAATATACACCTGAAGCTACCCCTTATTGCTGGTTTTCCCATCTCCCTGCAGGCCATTAGAATGTCTGGAAGGCCAACAAAGAGAGGCAGACAGTCACGAGCCAATAAAAGAGGGCAAGCAGGCTCTGTGTCTGGGGGCAACAGTGCTGGTCGTGGACGCGGTGCATTGTCATCAGCACATAGCCATGGGACACGCTTGTCGTTCTTTTCGGCAGCTGGACGTGTTGAGCCGCATCATGCCGAAGACTTGGTAGAGTGGATGACCAAGCCCTCCTCATCCTCCTCATCCTCTCTCACCCAGGCTCAGGGTACTGGCAAAGCAGCTGCCAAAGCGTCCTCTTCCCTGGTATCAATGTCATTATCAGTCACTCCTTCCCTAGACCCACCATGTCCGCCTGAGGAGTCCCCCGAACTGTTTGAGCACAGTGTTGGGTACATGCTCCAGGAGGATGCCCAGCGTTTCGAAGGGTCTGATGATGATACCCAGCTAGAGGAAGGCAGTAGCGTGAGAGCAGAGAGAGGGGATGCTCAAGAAGGACACCAATCTGGCAGTCATGTTCCAGCAGCTGCAGCATACTGCCAGATTGGCTCCAGTGATGAGGAGGGAGGGGATGATGAGGTCACTGACTCCACGTGGGTGCCTAATAGGAGAGAGGAGGAGGAGGAGGAGGAGGATGAGGAGGAGGCACATCTCCAACGAGGCAGGATTCCCTCGGGGGGCCAGCGTAAGGGCAGCACACCGACTGAATCACACCGCAGAGCTCTGCCTGTGCAGGGCGCTGCCTCTGCCCGTTATTCCAAAAGTTCTTTGGTGTGGGCCTTTTTTGAGTCGAGTGCATCAGACCGCAAGCAGTTTTAAATGGCTTTTTTTTCCTTTAGAAATGTAATTTTGTGCAGGGACAGTTCTAAACACGGGAAACACGTGGCACTTCACAGGCATACTTTAGACACCCCCCAGGTACGATATTTAAAGGAATATTTGACTTTTTTTTTTGCACTTTATGCATCATTAAAATGACTGCTCCCGAAAAACTGGCGTTTTTAAAACTTTTTTTTGCATTGATACATGTCCCCTGGTGCAGAACCCGGGTTCCCAAACCCTTTTTAGGACAATAACATGGATAATAGATTAGTCATTATAATTAGCACTTTAGATTTCGAACGTTCGCGTCCATTGTATTTAATAGGGTTCTAACGTTCGTGCGAACTTTCGGTCCGTTCGCGGCTTCTGGTGCGAACCGAACCCGGGGGTGTTCGGCTCATCCCTAGACAGGAACCTGAGACAACAAAAGGTAGAACACAGATCCATTAATAATGGCCACAAACGTCTTTTACCTGTATTGTATCCCATAATAGGGCTGCACAGTGGCATCTTACCTATAAGCTCCGTCTATCCAAACATCACCGCCAGGAATACACATCGGGGGAGGGGTACCTATCCCCCTATTTTATTCATTCTTAATTTCTTTTCTGCCAATAAATACCCTCTCAGCCCACTTCCTGTTTTTTGTCTGGTAAAAAGCCTAGGCTTATGACATCATGCACAGCTCTCTCTCACTCTTGTGAGAGTTTGTCAGGAAGGGGGGATGAGTCATAAGAGGGCCAATGAGGGATGCAGAGCTGGAGATGTGCCTCACCTGTGCTGCCCACAGTTAAAATGGATGCAGCCAGACTCAGTGGAGGGAGATTTCTGCAGCATATTTGGCAAGTACAGAATCACAGTATATATAAAAAAAATATGCAAAGTGGTTGGAGGGAAGCTTCCGAATGGCAAAGATGTTTTTATTACAAATTATGTGAGCAGACTGCAGTTCCTCTTTAACCACTTCAATACAGGGCATTTTCACCCCCTTCCTGCCCAGACCAATTTTTTGTTTTCAGCGCTCTCACACTTTGAATGACAATTGCACGGTCATGCAACACTGTACCCAAATGAAATCTTTATGCTTTTTTCCCCCACAAATAGAGCTTTCGTTTGGTGGTATTTGATCACCTCTGTGTTTTTAATTTTTTGCGCTATAAACAAAAGAAGAGCGACAATTTTGGAAAAAACACAATATTTTTTCCTTTTTGATTTAACCACTTAAGGACCGCCGCCTGTACATATACGTCGGCAGAATGGCACGGCTGGGCATAAGCACATATATATACGTCCCCTTTAAGATGCCCATCCGTGGGTCGCGCGCGCGCTCGCGACCCGGTCCTGAGATCTGTGACCGCACCCGCGGGACCCGTGGAACCGATCGCCGCCAGTGTCCCGCGATCGGGTCACAGAGCTGAAGAATGAGGAGGGTAAGTGTAAACAAACCTTTCCCCGTTCTTCCTAGTGAGAGTGTCACTGATCGTCTGTTCCCTGTCATAGGGAACGACGATCAGTGACGTCACACGCCAAACCACGCCCCCACACAGTAAGAATCACTGATTAGGTCACACTTAACCCCTTCAGTGCCCCCTACTGGTTAACATTCTGGTTGCATTCTTATAGCACTGATCGCTGTAAAAATGACAATGGTCCCAAAATGGCATCAAAAGTGTCCGATGTGTCTGCCATAATGTCGCAGTCACGATAAAAATCGCTGATCGCCGCCATTACTAGTAAAAAAATAAATTATTAATAAAAATGCCATAAAACAGTCCCCTATTTTGTAGACGCTATAACTTATAACCAATCAATAAACGCTTTTTGCAATTTTTTTTTTTACCAAAAATATGTAGAAGAATACGTATCTGCCTAAACTGAGGAAAAAAATGTTTTTTTATATATTTTTTGGGGATATTTATTATAGCAAAAAGTAAAAAATATTGAATTTTTTTTAAAAAATTGCCTGTCTTTTTTGTTTATAGCGCAAAAAAAATAAAAACCGCAGAGGTGATCAAATACCACCAAAAGAAAGCTCTATTTGTGGGAAAAAAAGGACGTCAATTTTGTTTGGGAGCCACATCGCACGACCGCGCAATTGTCAGTTAAAACGACGCAGTGCTGAATCGCAAAAAGTGGCCTGGTCTTTAACCAGCCAAAATGGTCCGGAGCTGAATTAATAAATATCACAATTTTTTTTTTTTTAAATACATTTTTTTCCTCAGTTTAGGCCGATACATATTCTTCTACATATTTTTGGTAAAAAAAAATGCAATAAGCATATATTGATTGGTTTGCGCAAAAGTTATAGCGTCTACAAAATAGGGGATAGATTTATGGCATTTTTATTTATTTTATTTTTTTACTAGTAATGGCGGCGATCTGCGATTTTTATTGTGACCGTGACATTGCGATGGACATATCGGACACTTTTGACACGTTTTTGGGACCATTCATATTTATACAGCGATTAGTGCTATAAAACTGCACTAATTACTGTGTAAATGTGACTGGCAGGGAAGGGGTTAACACTAGGGGGCGATCAAGGGGTTAATATGTTCCCTAGGGAGTGATTCTTACTGTAGGGGGAGGGGACTCACAAGGGGAGAAGACCGATCTGTGTTCCTCTGTACTGGGAACACACATCGGTCTCCTCTCCTCTGACAGGACGCTGGATCTGTGTGTTTACACACACAGATCCACGGTCCTGCCGTGATCGCGGACAATCGCGGGTGCCCGGCGGACATCGCGGCCGCCGGGCACGCGCACCGGGTCCCGAGCGATGCGGCGGGCGCGCGCGCCCCCTAGATGGCCGGGAAGCAGGGACGTCATATGACGTCCACTCGGATGGAGAGAAGGTTCCTGCCGGCGTCATATTACTATGGCCCAGTAAGGAAGTGGTTAAAAACCAATCACGGGTTCTAACCCTTCACAACTATCCAACAGCTACATTTACACACGCTATTGTTTATCACATTGCTTTGTAAAAGGTGACACCTTGTGATATTTTAGTACAGCAGCATTTCCTGGTAAAGCAGGGGGACTCTCCAGATTTCTGAAAAGATACTGGAATGTAACACATCTAATGCTAGCATGAACTTCAACTATATGCTGCCGGTAAGACAGAGGAATGGGCCATCACGCCAGACGTGTGACTTACAGATAAGATCAGACTAACATATAAGACCTAGGGTTGTGTCATAACAGCTGATCTTACCTTTCGTGTTTGTGTTTCTTTTTATTGATTTAGTTACTTTTTTGTTATCTTCTTGTCACTGCTATGTGAAATATGCAGTTCATTTTGTAACCACAATTTATTTATTACAGGTACCATAGCTCCCAACTGTCCCTGATTTCGAGGGACTGTATTTATCATTGTGTATCTACTGTTCTGGAAGAGTTATGTTGTAATGGACTCATGACTCTTTTGTATAAATAAAGAATAAAAAAAAATAAAAAAAAGAACACACACTAGGGAACACAACTGACCCCTTGATTGCCCCTAGTGTTAATCCCTTCACTGCCAGTGACATTTATACAATAATCAGTGCATTTTTATAGCTCTGATCGCTGTATAAATGTCAATGGTCCCAAAAAAGTGTCAAAAGTGTCCGATCTGTCCGCCATAATGTCGCAGTCCCGATAAAAATCGCAGACTACCACTATTACTAGTAAAAAAAAATTATAGTAATAAAAATGCCATAAATCTATCCGCTATTTTGTAGACGCTATAACTTTTGCGCAAACCAATCAATAAACGCTTATTGTGATTTTTATTACCAAAAATATGTAGAAGAATACGTATCGGCCTAAACTGAGGAAGAAAAAAAAAAATTGGGGATATTTATTATAGCAACAAGTACAAAATATTGTGTTTTTTTTTCAAAATTGTCGGTCTTTTTTTGTTTATAGAGCAAAAAAAAAAAAAAACGGAAGAGGTGATCAAATACCACCAAAAGAAATCTCTATTTGTGGGAAAAAAAAGGACGTCAGTTTTGTTGGGTACAGCGTCGCACGACCGCGCAATTGTCAGTTAAAGCGACACAGTGCCGAATCGCAAAAAATGGCCTGGTCATTGAGCAGCCAAATCTTTCGGGGCTAAAGTGGTAAAATTGCTGCATTTGTACATTTCAGAAGCAAGTATAAAGGAATAGAAGTGGTAAAAAAATCACTTGTGGGTTTAACTAATATATTTTTGTTTAATTCTCTTTTAAGTGGGCGTGGTAGGGGGGGTGTGTCCTATATCTACATACTTTTGCTAATATGAAAAAGAATTGCAAAAACTACAGCTAGGGTTGGGACTTTATATGAGGCAATGTCTAGTATATACCTCCATCCCCAATAAATTGCAAAAAGGACTACGTTTTGGGACTTTAAAATGAAGCACACTGCTAGATTGTATGAACCAACTATAGTAAACATTGTTTATTAATTGCAAAGAGGGCATGACATACACATAGTATAAAATGATAAATAGTAGTGGTCATAGGTCTCGTAAAGTAAAGTCTAGACCAGTGGTCTCCAAACTGCTTGCCTTTATCCGGCCGTTGGGGCAGTATCCCTCCCTCTGATACGAGACACTATTCTGACACCGACAGTGGAGAACTATTTCTCCCACTGACACCACTAATGGGCCACTATTCCTCCCTATGATACCAATGATGGGGCACTATTTCTCCTCCTAATACCATATGTTTAGTCCCACTGATGCCAGGAAAATTCCACCCCCTGCTGGCCAAAGTCCGGCCCTCCAAGAGTCTGAAGGACAATAAATCGGCCCTTTGTTTAAAATGTTTGGAGACCCCTGGTCTAGACAATGCAAGATAATACCTAATTGCCTCAACGTAGCATACATGGTAATGTATAATAATCATAGGTCTCACGAAATAGAGTCTAGACAATACATGGTTATACATATTGGTTTCAAGATAACATACATGGTAATAAGCCTTGAGTATGTGAGCCGAATTAGCAATGGTAACACATAGACAAGGTAACAATGATAGTTGGTCCATTAAAATATTAAAATGCAAATATTGAACATATACTGTGCCATATCATTATGAAGAAGCTCTAAGCGTTTTGTGGTTTAACCACTCGTCAAGAGCAGATACACAGTACAGGAGTATCTATAATAGAATGAAAAAAAAATGCCATGGTAATATAATAGTAGTAAAAAACATAAAATAAAAACAACACTTTTCTTGTTGAGGGTACAATAGGCTTTACATTTTTCTTACAGGTTAAAGCGGAGGTGCAGCCAAAAAAAAAAGTCAGCAGCTACTAACAGTGTAGCTGCTGACTTTTAATAAGGACACTTTCCTGTCCTACTCGCCCGCGATGTCGGTCCCGCCACGGCGATCAATCGCTGCTGGCAGGTCCCGGCTCCTCCATCCTGAGTAAGGGAAACAGGCAGTGAAGCCGTAAGGCTTCACTGCCCGTTTCCTACTGCGCATGCGCCACTCGCACGGCGCTTTGTGAATGGGCGGCTTGCCTCCTGGGATACACACAGTTCCCAGAAGGCAGCGTGGCCCATTCACAAGAAGAGGAAACGGAAGGAGACCCAACGCGGACGAGAAGAGGAACATTAGAGGCAGATTAGGGGACTTCCGCATAGCAACAGGCATTTAGGGTGAGTATAAAAAAAAAAATTCTGTTAATTTTTTATTTATTTTTTGGGATTTTTAATGTAAAGATTTTTTCAGGGTGGACCTCCGCTTTAAGGAAGCTTCTTCAACTATACTGGACACGTCCTTTTGGGGGAAAAAAAAAAACATCCTCTCACTTTCTGGGAAACTTGAAGTTAGATTTTCCCTTTTCCTTGCCCACAAATGATCATGATTGCCTGTATCTCATGTATTGTAACAATTGCCTCCTTGTTTTTTGTTTTGTTTTTCTTAGGCAAAGTGAAAGAAAAACATGGCGTCAGCCTCCTGGGAAAATGAGCCAACAGGTAAGCAAATAGTTATCAAACGAGGGATCTAAAATAACCTTTGTACCAATTCTGGTATTATAGTGACATCAGATTTCAAATATGTGCAACCTTAAACCACTTGTTCTTGTTTTTATTGGTGCAGGGTTAAAAACAAGTCCTTTAGGTTATTGCTGCTATTGTGCCCCCCACACTTAGGAGACTTCATAGTTTCCTAGTCGGTAAGGTTGCATAAAGACACCAGTCCATCCAGTTCAACCTGATTTCTTCCAGTATGGTCACCTAGACAGCTATTAAAACAGCTCTACGCATTGCAGTACAGAAAACGGAACCGACTCCTTTTAGTTGTATATGTATTGCCGCGTACACACGATCGTTTTTCCACGTCGTTAAAAATTCCATTTTTTAAATTGGGCATTAAAAACAATCGTGTGTGGGCTCCAGAGCATTTTTAACGACGTGAAAAATGGCCTAAAAAAATGAGAACCTGCTCTATTTTTTCACGTTGTTTTTCACGTCGGTTTTTTTTAACGACGTGAAAAACAGTAGTGTGTATGCTTTTACGAAGGGAAAAAAAATGTGCATGCTCAGAATCAAGTATGAGACGGGAGCGCTCGTTCTGGTAAAACTAGCGTTCGTAATGGAGATAGCACATTCGTCACGCTGTAACGGACTGAAAAGCACGAGGCTGAAAAGCGCGAATCGTCGCTCAACAAACTTTACTAACATGAAGGGTGGCGCCATTCGAACGTAACTTCCCCTTTATAGTGCCGTCGTACGTGTTGTACGTCACTGCGCTTTGCTCAAGCATTTTTTTTAATGAACGTGTGTATGCAAGACAGGCTTGAGAGGAAACAAGAAAAATCACGTCGAGAAAAACGTTGTTTTTGAAAATGACATTAAAAACGATCGTGTGTACGCGGCATAAGACTAGATACACCATTAACAATAAAGAAATGATGGGCTGATGCTACTTTACCCTCTTGTAATTACTTTCTTGTTTTATTGGCTTAAATAGGCTCATATCTAAACCCATAAACAATATAGTGTTTTTATATCAACTACATGTACCACAGACAAAGTTCAGATTATTATAAAATATAACCCCACTGCAGGCCAAAAAGATGCAAAATGAACCTATCTTTGTTCAGCTACCTGATATTTTATCTCCATATAACTGTTTATAAACAGTCTGACCTTCTTTATTTCGCTTATTATATGGGCATGTGTTTTGCATCTTGGTTGATAACTACAGAATTCGAGTTTACAGAAGGAAACTATTTTGGTCTTAGGTTAGTTTTATCTATGTATTTATAATCTTTGCTGTTTTACAAGATTTTACATTTAATACAGGGTGCACTCATGACAAAAGATTCCTGGAGCATTTCCACAGAGAAAAACAGGAGCTCTTTCCTCCAGGACCAGACAGTCCCAATCAGGGTCCTGCACAGGTTCCTGGGGGTTCCTTAAGCAGTGAAGTGCCTGTATAGTTTTGGGGCCAACATCCCTTGTCAGAATCAGTGGCTTGCCACCAATAAACATTTTAGCTGTCTGTTAGGGTGGCATTCTTTTATTGACCAACGCTAATCACCAATGTAAGGTGGCACTTCATCACTGATGTAAGGGAAGTAGAGAAAAGGTGTGGGGTGCTGGATCTCCTAAAGAGCTAACAACCCCAAAAGCAAAGGTTTAATATATTTCAGCTTGTGGGTGTGGCTTAAGGCTCCCTAGTGGGGACACTGTGTGACTGCATTTACTAATGACTTAACCATAGGCAGGGAACTGCAGTCATGTGAAATCAAAGTTAAGGCAGGCGAGCAACTTGCACAGTTAACTCTTTTGTAACCCATGGCCAGACTCCTTACACTGTTAATAGTAAGCACTCTGGACACAGCTACAGTTAGAGAACACCACTTCCCCAGGTGTGCAGCATTTAGGACCTGGTACCGCGGAACCTGCACCAGTCTCCACCAATGCGGCAACCCCTGTCACCTCACTCCCAGTGACCTGTCCAACTGTTGCTACCAAATGAACGTTTACTGTAACTACATGCTTGTTCTCCGCCTGAGGCCTCGCTACATCTCTCTCTCTCTCTCTCTCTCTCTCTCTCTCCCCTGACTCCTGGCTAAGTCCCTAGGCACTCTGTGCTGCAAGCTCAGTCCCAGTATATAGGCAGTTGATTGCTAGTGGAGGGGCCAAGCATAACAACCCATCACTATCAGAGTGGCCGTGACACTTGCCTGGCACCTGTTCCCTGGCTGGTTGGTTGCTTTGAGCAAATGATACATGCACAGTTGTCCCTAGCAATGGCAATATAGCCTACACTAGATAGCACCTTTCATGCTGGACTTCTCTGTACTATATCTTCTGTAACCTATGGTCTGTTATTTGATATGAAATGCAAATCCATTAAAGTTTTCCTTTAACCATATGTACGCTCTTTTTACTCATCAGTTGGGTATAAAGTCAACATTGAAGTGTCTTTGGTATTATTGCCCAACTGTCTCATTGGGGTTGATTTGCTAAAACTTTAGAGTGCAAAATCTGGTGCAGCCCTGCATAGAAACCAATCAGCTTCCAGTTCTTTTTGTCAAAGCTTAATGTTGTTCAAGCTTAAGTTAGAAGTTGATTGGCTACCATGCACAGCTGCATCAGATTTTTCACTTTCCAGTTTTAGTAAATTAACCCCATTCTATCTATAGTAACCGTTAATTAAATTTTTGGGTATTTAACAAAAAATTTCTACTAAGCTTGCTTTTTTTTTCTCTCTCCAACAGTAGACGTACTTAAGCCAGTTGTGGAAGAATGGGGTAACAATGTGCTACGGCTTTGGGCCCAACTGTGCCAGTATTTAAATTTTCCCGTGGAAGATGGTAATTTTTTTTTTCATTAACTATTAGGGCCTATGTTAATGAGATTTGGGCTTGTGTTGATGGCATCAGTTTGAGGTGCTTCTAATATCATTTAGAATTAATTGACAGGTTCATTTGACATGCAGTTGACCTTCTTCTGACCTGCGCCTTACTTGTTTCTCCAGCGAATTTTTCATTCCCCTAGGTTTGTATAGGAATGTAAAATTTATCTGGTGTGAACAAAAGGCCATTGACACAGGCCCTTACTTCCTTGTTATGTATAACCAGAACATGCCTACACCACACTTGGCTTTTGGTGGCCCAATATTAAAAGTAAAATGGCCATTTAGATTATTTTGTCAATTATCTCTTGCATTTTTGCCAGTTTAATCTGAAATGACTGTGTTCACATTACCATGATTAAAATATTTTGAGAGATTTTCTTAATTTTTCTCAGTCACTATGCGGAACATATGTTGCTAACATAAATTTACTTTCAATAAACGCTAGACCATACTTCTGAACATTACATGAATTGTGACTTTGGCTGTGGCAGTGGAACGTGTGCCTGTAGCTTCGCACTTCTCAGAAACTGGCCATAAGTCTCTAGTCCCCTCTTTTCCCATTCTGAGGTCCCATAAGTTCTGGTATCGCTTCCGATAGTCAGAACTACATCATAGCATCTGTGACTTTCCTCCTATCTCCCATGGTAATATCCCCCATATACCCCACTATGGGAAGTGACCTAATACAGGCTGACGCATCGCCATCCACAGTTAACCCCACATTCACCAAACATTAAACCATGCAGTACATTAGAACACCTGCCTACATACTTACCTTTTGTTTGAGAGCCCATTAGAGAGGGCCATCACCCCCAACTGGCATGTCAAAATGAGAAGCCAGCTGCTTATTACCAACAGCCCCATCTATCTTATTATGTTTTTGTGGAGTAGGGTATACATTTTTGTGGTGTAGGGTATATATTATATCTAGGAGAAAGGTAAGGCCCAGTGCCCCCCAAGCTGCCCAGATTCTCAGTTAGCCTAGTTACTCTGATGAGAATCTCTGCACTGTGCTCCTGGACCGCAGGACAATCAAGCCAGAGAGTGAGCCCTGTTCCAGATAGCAGCATTATAGGGAATTCCATCTGGAGTTGCTTGTACGGTCTTCTGTTGCATAGTTATTATGTTATACCAGCTACACAAAATTTTATTTTTTTCCTTTTTTTAAATGTATTTATTTATTTTTTTAGCTTCTCCTCCTCAATCTTCTCCTTCAACCGAGAGAAGTCTACAAGAAATTATTAAGGACTTTGAAGATAAAATCGCGAAACTGACAAAGACAGTGGAAGGTATAAGATAATATTTTTTTTTTGCTTATGACAACGAAGGAGAGGTAACAATCTGCTGGTTTAAAACATATCTATAATAGCACGTGGTCCCATTTAAATCTGTCCATTAGGTTTTAAGCACAGTAGTCAGAAAGGTCCCCCCATCAGACAATGCTGCTAGGAAGGAGACAGATTTGTGACAGTTCTGGTCTCTGGCAGCATGGACCACTCTGGAGACCAGTGCTGTCATTTCAAAAAAAGAGAAAAAAAAAAGTGCACAGCAGTGTAATACATAAAAAAATGCGATGTCAGCACAAGTGCATTTAATGCACGTCAATACATGCTTTTCGCAGCGGACCAAATCAGCTACTGACAAGGCCTTTTTTTTGCAATCACACTGGAAAAAAAATAACATTTAGGCTGGAATCACACTTATGCGAATTAGATGCAGCTTTCCCGCATCCAACTCGCATGACAGGAGATTGTGACCGGCTCTCAATGGAGGCTATGGAGTGGCTTGCACAGGAGTCCTGTGCGTCTTTGGCTCTGTTTCTTTTTCTTTTTTTTGTTTCATGAAGTTTTATTGAAATAACATATGAATAACATACAACATTCCATTGAACATTTAAATGCATTAAGATACAGTAGGAAAAAAAAAAAAAAAAACGTCAGTCTGTGTCTGAGAAATAAGTTATAGGAGTAGTTAAGAATCACGTAATACATTATGTATTAGAATGTATTATATATGTATATAGATGTTGTTCATCTATTTATAGATTTGTTATTATATCTGGCTGGTGTGAGAGTTATATTGTTTTGATTTTGGTATTGTGGTTGTATTAGATGCCAGTTTACAAGGTAATTGAGGAGATGGTGTGGACGTGTCGTGAACCATCCTCCAGAATTTCTGGATCATGGGGCACGACCACCATATATGTAATATAGACCCCTCTTCCTTTTCGCATTTCCAGCATTAATCAGGTGCTTGGAATGAGAATTTGTTTAATAGAATGGGTGTTCTGTACCATCTTGTGAGGATTTTATATCCACATTCTTGGGTAGTAGGGATGAGCTCGGTGTTCGAGTCGAACATACGTTCGACTCGAACATCGGCTGTTCGATCGTTCGACGAAGATCGAACGATTTGGGCCGTTCGCGCCTAATTCGAGTGACGCGAATGGCCCACAATGCACTACGCCATCGCAGTGTCATCCAGGCGCTGTGATTGGCCAAGCATGCACTGTGACCCCGCATGCTTGGCCAATCACAGCGCCGGCAGCGAGGAGAGCAATGATTGGCCACAGGCAGGATGCCTGTGGCCAATTATTGCTGAGGGTGTTTAGTACACGCCCCACACTATAAAAGGCCGCCAGCACGGCGGCCTAGTGTAGTGTGTTCCGGAGCAGGGAAAGAGAAGCATAGGCAGGGACAGTGACATTTTTTTTCTTGCTTAACCTGGATTCCTTTAGTTTAGGGAAAGAGAAGGATAGGTAGGGAGAGTGCCAGTGTGTTTTACTGTGCTAATCCTTGTTTCTAGGGACAGGGAAGGAAAGTGAGGGAAATTCTCCTTGTGCTATACTGTGCTAAAGCATTGATCATCAACCATCTTTAAAAAAACATTTTTTCTAGGGACAGAAAACTATAGGTAGGGAGAGTGTCAGTGTGTTTTACTGTGCTAATCCTTGTTTCTAGGGACAGGGAAGGACAGTGAGGGAAATTCTCCTTGTGCTATACTGTGCTAAAGCATTGATCATCAACCATCTTTAAAAAAACATTTTTTCTAGGGACAGAAAACTATAGGTAGGGAGAGTGCCAGTGTGTTTTACTGTGCTAATCCTTGTTTCTAGGGACAGGGAAGGAAAGTGAGGGAAATTCTCCTTGTGCTATACTGTGCTAAAGCATTGATCATCAACCATCTTTAAAAAAACATTTTTTCTAGGGACAGAAAACTATAGGTAGGGAGAGTGTCAGTGTGTTTTACTGTGCTAATCCTTGTTTCTAGGGACAGGGAAGGACAGTGAGGGAAATTCTCCTTGTGCTATAGTGTGCTAAAGCATTGATCATCAACCATCTTTAAAAAAACATTTTTTCTAGGGACAGAAAACTATAGGTAGGGAGAGTGTCAGTGTGTTTTACTGTGCTAATCCTTGTTTCTAGGGACAGGGAAGGACAGTGAGGGAAATTCTCCTTGTGCTATACTGTGCTAAAGCATTGATCATCAACCATCTTTAAAAAAACATTTTTTCTAGGGACAGAAAACTATAGGTAGGGAGAGTGTCAGTGTGTTTTACTGTGCTAATCCTTGTTTCTAGGGACAGGGAAGGACAGTGAGGGAAATTCTCCTTGTGCTATAGTGTGCTAAAGCATTGATCATCAACCATCTTTAAAAAAACATTTTTTCTAGGGACAGAAAACTATAGGTAGGGAGAGTGTCAGTGTGTTTTACTGTGCTAATCCTTGTTTCTAGGGACAGGGAAGGACAGTGAGGGAAATTCTCCTTGTGCTATAGTGTGCTAAAGCATTGATCATCAACCATCTTTAAAAAAACATTTTTTCTAGGGACAGAAAACTATAGGTAGGGAGAGTGTCAGTTTCTTTCACTGTGCTAATCCTTGTTTCTAGGGACAGGGAAGGACAGTGAGGGAAATTCTCCTTGTGCTATACTGTGCTAAAGCATTGATCATCAACCATCTTTAAAAAACATTTTTTCTAGGGACAGAAAACTATAGGTAGGGAGAGTGTCAGTGTGTTTCACTGTGCTAATCCTTGTTTCTAGGGACAGGGAAGGACAGTGAGGGAAATTCTCCTTGTGCTATACTGTGCTAAAGCATTGATCATCAACCATCTTTAAAAAAACATTTTTTCTAGGGACAGAAAACTATAGGTAGGGAGAGTGTCAGTTTCTTTCACTGTGCTAATCCTTGTTTCTAGGGACAGGGAAGGACAGTGAGGGAAATTCTCCTTGTGCTATACTGTGCTAAAGCATTGATCATCAACCATCTTTAAAAAAACATTTTTTCTAGGGACAGAAAACTATAGGTAGGGAGAGTGTCAGTTTCTTTCACTGTGCTAATCCTTGTTTCTAGGGACAGGGAAGGACAGTGAGGGAAATTCTCCTTGTGCTATACTGTGCTAAAGCATTGATCATCAACCATCTTTAAAAAAACATTTTTTCTAGGGACAGAAAACTATAGGTAGGGAGAGTGTCAGTGTGTTTCACTGTGCTAATCCTTGTTTCTAGGGACAGGGAAGGACAGTGAGGGAAATTCTCCTTGTGCTATACTGTGCTAAAGCATTGATCATCAACCATCTTTAAAAAAACATTTTTTCTAGGGACAGAAAACTATAGGTACGGAGAGTGTCAGTTTCTTTCACTGTGCTAATCCTTGTTTCTAGGGACAGGGAAGGACAGTGAGGGAAATTCTCCTTGTGCTATACTGTGCTAAAGCATTGATCATCAACCATCTTTAAAAAAAAAAATTTCTAGGGACAGAAAACTATAGGTAGGGAGAGTGTCAGTTTCTTTCACTGTGCTAATCCTTGTTTCTAGGGACAGGGAAGGACAGTGAGGGAAATTCTCCTTGTGCTATAGTGTGCTAAAGCATTGATCATCAACCATCTTTAAAAAAACATTTTTTCTAGGGACAGAAAACTATAGGTAGGGAGAGTGTCAGTGTGTTTTACTGTGCTAATCCTTGTTTCTAGGGACAGGGAAGGACAGTGAGGGAAATTCTCCTTGTGCTATAGTGTGCTAAAGCATTGATCATCAACCATCTTTAAAAAAATATTTTTTCTAGGGACAGAAAACTATAGGTAGGGAGAGTGTCAGTGTGTTTTACTGTGCTAATCCTTGTTTCTAGGGACAGGGAAGGACAGTGAGGGAAATTCTCCTTGTGCTATAGTGTGCTAAAGCATTGATCATCATCCATCTTTAAAAAAACATTTTTTCTATTCTAGGGACAGAAAACTATAGGTAGGGAGAGTGTCAGTGTGTTTTACTGTGCTAATCCTTGTTTCTAGGGACAGGGAAGGACAGTGAGGGAAATTCTCCTTGTGCTATAGTGTGCTAAAGCATTGATCATCAACCATCTTTAACCACTTCAATACCATGCACTTATGCACCTTCCCGCCCAGACCAATTTTCAGCTTTCAGTACTCTCACACTTTGAATGACAATTACTTAGTCATGCTACACTGTATCCAAACAAAATTTTTATCATTTTCTTCTCACAAATAGAGCTTTCTTTTGGTGGTATTTAATCGCCACTGGGTTTTTTTATTTTTTGCGATATAAGCAAAAAAACAGCAATTTTTTTTAAAAAAAAAACACTTTTTTTTAGTTTCTATTGTAAAATTTTGCAAATAAGTAATTTTTCTTCATAAATTTGTGCCAAAATGTATACTGCTACATATCTTTGGTAAAATGAACCCAAATTAGTGTATATTATTTGGTCTTTGTGAAAGTTATAGAGTCTACAAACTATGGTGGCAATCACTGAAAATTTATCACATCTGATCACGCCTGATGTACTGAAGGGATATCTCATTTCTTGAGACACTAACAAGCGAGGAAAGTACAAATACCCCAAAATTACCCCTTTTTGGAAAGTAGACAGTCCAAGGTATTTACTAAGAGGCGTGGTGAGTTTTTTGAAGTTGTATTTTTTTCCCACAATTCTTGGGAAAATTAAATTTTTTTTTTTTTTTTTTTTACACAAACTGGTCATATTAACAGTTTTTTTCTCTCACACAGCATATGCATAATTGCAACTACACCCCAAAATACATTCTGCTACTCCTCCTGAGTGTAGCGATACCACATGTGTGAGACTTTTACACAGCCTGGCCACATACAGAGGCCCAACATTGAAGTAGCACTTTCAGGCGTTCTACAAGCATAAATCGCACATATCCTTTCTCAACCACCTATTACACTTTTGAAGGCCCTGGAGCACCAGGACAATGGAATTTTCCACAAAATGACCCCATTTTGGAAAGCACACACCCCAACGTATAATCTATGAAGCATTATGAGTCTTTTGAACGGTTCATTTTTTTCCAGAAGGTTTTGGAAAATGTGGAGAAAAAATGAAAATGCATTTTTTTTACACAAAGTTGTCCATTTATAAGATATTTCTAACGCATAGCATATACATAGCAAAAATGACACCCCAAAATGCATTCTGTTACTCCTCCTGAGTATAGCGATACCACATGTGTGAGACTTTTACACAGCCTGGCCATATACAGAGGCCCAACATTGAAGTAGCACTTTCAGGCGTTCTACAAGCATAAATCGCACATATCCTTTCTCAACCACCTATTACACTTTTGAAGGCCCTGGAGCACCAGGACAATGGAATTTTCCACAAAATGACCCCATTTTGGAAAGCACACACCCCAACGTATAATCTATGAAGCATTATGAGTCTTTTGAACGGTTCATTTTTTTCCAGAAGGTTTTGGAAAATGTGGAGAAAAAATGAAAATGCATTTTTTTTACACAAAGTTGTCCATTTATAAGATATTTCTAACGCATAGCATATACATAGCAAAAATAACACCCCAAAATGCATTCTGCTACTCCTCCTGAGTATAGCGATACCACATGTGTGAGACTTTTACACAGCCTGGCCATATACAGAGGCCCAACATTGAAGTAGCACTTTCAGGCGTTCTACAAGCATAAATCGCACATATCCTTTCTCAACCACCTATTACAATTTTGAAGGCCCTGGAGCACCAGGACAATAGAATTTTCCACAAAATGACCCCATTTTTGAAAGCACACACCCCAACGTATAATCTATGAGGCATTATGAGTCTTTTGAACGGTTCATTTTTTTCCAGAAGGTTTTGGAAAATGTGGAGAAAAAATTAAAATGCATTTTTTTTACACAAAGTTGTCAATTTATAAGATATTTCTAACACATAATATGTACATAGCAAAAATTACACCCCAAAATGCATTCTGCTACTCCTCCTGAGTATGGCGATACCACATGTTTGAGAGTTTTACACAGCCTGGCCACATACAGAGGCCCAACATCCAAGTAGCACCTCCAGGCATTCTAGCAGCATTAATTGCACATATCATTTTCTGACTACCGATCACATTTTTGAAGGCCCTTCATATATCTAACACATAGCAGGTACATACCAAATAACAAAAGATTACCTGTGGTTTTAGAAGTGCAGTGGTCCACAGAGGAGAGCATCGGTCCAGGCAGCAGGCAGGGATGAGGTCAGCGACAGCAAAAGCAATCATCCAGGCAGCAGGCAGGAATACTGTCCATAGTTCGCACAGGCAGAGATACTGTCAGCACAGCCAGAGCACAGCCAAAGCACAGGTCCAGGTAGCAGGCAGAGGTGTCCCGGCAGAAATGCTGTCCAAAGTCAGTAGAGGCAGCAGGCAGATATATGGTCAACACAGCCAAAGTATTGGTCCAAGCAGCAGGAAGAAACATGGTCCATAATGTCATGGGTCATTACAGGCAGTAATATGGTCAGCACAGCCAAATTATTGGTCCAGGCAGCAGGAAGGACCATCAAGCTTAGGGCCAGGGGGACAGGGGTAGAGGCTTCTCCCACCCAAATCGCTTTGAAGCCTCCGGGCAACCAGACCCTGTTCTTGGAGCACAGAAAACGAAAAACTGGTTTTCTCTACTCAGAACGCTATTCTGAAGCCCCTCACATATGTGAGACCCCTGTGTACTAAAAGTAGATGGCCAAAAGATCAGTCCAAGTGGCAGGCAAAAACATGGTCGATTAACAGGCCAAGGTCGGTACACGTGGAAGTCAGAAACGTGGTTTAAATCGGCAGGCAGAGGCATCGTCGGTAAACAGGCCAGGGTCAGTTAATTAACATGGAAGGTAGTTAGTAACATGGTAGCAGGCAAATAGGGAAATGGCAGTCTGTTAATAATAAGGGGAACTAATGGATGTATGATAATTTTTGAAGCAATTTCCGATGCACAGGCCAGGTTGGGAGGGACAATCGGGACAATAATAGCTGGTGTCTCTTCTTACTCCTCCTCTGCTGCATACACGGCATTTCTTTTGGCGTCTTCTTCCAGATTCTGTGGGGGGGATGCTAAAGGGATAGTGTCGCTCGTGAAGCCGACTCACACTATCAGAGCGAATGCTTCCTGGGGCGGGATCTTGTTGGTAAATGAGGGCATCGATGATATCTTCGATATATTGGAGGTAGTGGAGTCGGTGATTTTGAGTTGCTTTTTGGTAGCAGACAAACGAATTAAAAAGGGCCATGTGAAACAGGTGAAACGCAACTTTTTTGTGCCAATAATGGGACTTTCTGGTTGATAAGTAGGGCTGTAGCATCTGGTCGTTTAAATCTACCCCCCCATGTACAAATTGTAGTCGTGGACACATTCAGGCTTTACAATGGAGCCGCGTCTTCTTGGGATCTCCACCATGGTGTCATTGTGGATCGTAGAGAGGATGTGGACATCTTTCTTGTCCCTCCACTTCATGGCCAACACCTCCTCGTTCCTCATGGATGCCGATTCTCCAGGTCGCAATTTTTTTGTCAATAAATTTTGTGGGAATCCCTTCCGGTTTTTTTTGAAGGTACCGCAGGCCGGGGTTTGTTTACTGTAAAGGTGGCGAAAAAGGGGCAGGCTGGTATAATAATTATCAACATATAAATGGTAACCTTTTCCGAACAGGGGGTATGCCAACTCCCAGACAATTTTCCCACTGGTTCCAATATATGTGGGGCAATCACGGGGCTGGAGCTGGGAGTCTTTGGCTTCGTAGATCCTGAATTTGCAGACGTATCCAGTGGCTCGATCACATAATTTATTTAATTTTAACCCATACCTGGCTCTCTTGCTTGGTATGTACTGCTTGAACTGCAGTCGGCCGGTGAAATGTACGAGGGACTCGTCCACACAAATTTTTTGGTCTGGGATGAAAACTTCTTCAAATCGCTGGGAAAAGGCATTGATTAGGGGGCGTATCTTGTACAATTTGTCGTAGTTGGGATGATCTCAGGGAGGGCACTGTGAATTGTCATTGAAGTGGAGAAAGCGCATAATCATGTTGTATCTTTTCCTGGACATGACAGCGGAATATATGGGCATGTGTTGGATGGGGCGTTTGGACCAATATGAATGGACTTCGTTCTTTTTTGCAAGCCCCATATTGAACATAAGGCCCAAAAATAATTTAAATTCCTCCAATGTTAGACGCCGCCACTGGAACATGCGGGCGTAGGAAGAATCGGGGTTGGCAGCAATAAATTGGGATGCATACAGATTCGTTTTATCCACTATATTCTGCAGCAAATCTTGTGGGAAAAATAAACAAAAATAATCAAATTTAGAAAAATTTGTAGTGTCGGGCTGCACACCTGGCTGTGCGGTGAAAGGGGGGATGATAGCGGATCCTGAGTTGGCAGGCAACCATAAGGGGTTTGCCAGGGCATCGGGAAGGTAGGATTGGGGCTGGATTCTTCGGGTTGGGCGTGCATTTCCATTGCTTGTACTGGGCTCCTCTTCCTGGGGTATGGCGCTGCTGGTGGTGGGCAGTTCTCCTGATCTTGGTGCTGATCTTGGTGCTGATCTTGGTGCCGATCGCATTCTTTTGGGAGGGACGGTTTCCTCCGGGGACTCGGACTCTGAGCCACTATCCTCCACTGGCTCGTATTCCGAACCAGAATCGGATAATGGGAGCTCCCCGCTGCTCTCATCATCCGACATGGCAAGAATGGCATATGCCTCCTCAGGTGTGTAAACCCTTTGGGACATTATGGCAGTGCTTATTGGTGGGCCTGTGTAATGGTACTGCTGGTGGTAGTGGTGGCGGTCTGTGTGGTAGTACCGATGGAGGTATTAGTGGTGGGACTGTGTGGTGGTACCGATGGCGGTATGGGTGGTGGTGGTACCAATGGCGGTACAGGTGGTGGTGGTACCGATGGCGGTACGGGTGGTGGTGGTGGCGGCGGTACCGATGGCGGTACAGGTGGCGGTACGGGTGGTGGTGGTAGCGATGGCGGTATGGGTGGTGGTGGTACCGATGGCGGTACAGGTGGTGGTGGTACCGATGGCGGTACAGGTGGTGGTGGTACGGGTGGTGATGGTACCGATGGCGGTACAGGTGGTGGTACAGGTGGTGGTGGCACTACCGACGGTGGTACGGGTGGTGGTACTGGTGGTGGTACCGATGGCGGCACTAGTGGTGATACTGGTAGCGGGCCTGTGTGGCAGTATAGATGCTGGGCCTGGTGGCGGTACTGGTGGTGGAAAGTACCGATGGCAGTACTGGTAGCCTGTGTGGCGGTGCCAATGGTGGTACCGATGGAGGTGGGCCTGTGACAGATGATTGACAGATGGGCTGATTGATTGACAGATGGGCTGATTGATTGATTGACAGATGGGTTGATTGATTGACAGATGGGGTGATTGATTGACAGATGGGCTGATTGATTGACAGATGGGCTGATTGATTGACAGATGGGCTGATTGATTGACAGATGGGCTGATTGACAGATGGGCTGATTGACAGATGGGCTGATTGGCTGGGCTGATTGATGTGCTGGGCTGTGTGACAGGTCCTGTTTATGGGGGGGGGCGTGTTGTGCACTGTAAATTTATGTAGACAAACTACACTGAGCTAACTTACTGATCTCTTCTCTCTCCTCACAGATCGGTGTGTGAGGAGAGAGCAGGGATCAGGTAGTAACTCCTGTGGAGTTTGTTTACATTTGTGACCGGCTGTGATTGGACACAGCCGGTCACGTGGTAAACAGCCAATTCATTGGCTGTTTACTCTGATCGGGGACGCGCTGTGTCCAAGGGACACTCGCCTTCCCCGATCCCCGCTCTGCAAGCCTGTGGCGGCGCGCACGGAGCGCGCCGCCGTGTTTGTTTTGACAGGTGATCGGCTGTGACTTTGACACAGCCGATCACATGGTAAACAGCCAATGAAATTGGCTGTTTACCGTGATCGGGGAAGCGCTGTGTCCGAGGGACACATGCCGTCCCCGATCACCGCGCTGCGCGCCCCCGCGGGCGCGCGCAAGGCAATATCCTGCAGGACGTCATATGACGTCCAGTATCGATATTGCAACCACTTCCCGGACGTCAATTCGCTATTGACTGGGCGGGAAGTGGTTAAAAAAACATTTTTTCTAGGGACAGAAAACTATAGGTAGGGAGAGTGTCAGTGTGTTTTACTGTGCTAATCCTTGTTTCTAGGGACAGGGAAGGACAGTGAGGGAAATTCTCCTTGTGCTATAGTGTGCTAAAGCATTGATCATCAACCATCTTTAAAAAAACATTTTTTTCTAGGGACAGAAAACTATAGGTAGGGAGAGTGTCAGTGTGTTTTACTGTGCTAATCCTTGTTTCTAGGGACAGGGAAGGACAGTGAGGGAAATTCTCCTTGTGCTATAGTGTGCTAAAGCATTGATCATCAACCATCTTTAAAAAAACATTTTTTCTAGGGACAGAAAACTATAGGTAGGGAGAGTTTCAGTTTCTTTCACTGTGCTAATCCTTGTTTCTAGGGACAGGGAAGGACAGTGAGGGAAATTCTCCTTGTGCTATACTGTGCTAAAGCATTGATCATCAACCATCTTTAAAAAAACATTTTTTCTAGGGATAGAAAACTATAGGTAGGGAGAGTGTCAGTGTGTTTCACTGTGCTAATCCTTGTTTCTAGGGACAGGGAAGGACAGTGAGGGAAATTCTCCTTGTGCTATACTGTGCTAAAGCATTGATCATCAACCATCTTTAAAAAAACATTTTTTCTAGGGACAGAAAACTATAGGTAGGGAGAGTGTCAGTTTCTTTCACTGTGCTATTCCTTGTTTCTAGGGACAGGGAAGGACAGTGAGGGAAATTCTCCTTGTGCTATACTGTGCTAAAGCATTGATCATCAACCATCTTTAAAAAAACATTTTTTCTAGGGACAGAAAACTATAGGTAGGGAGAGTGTCAGTTTCTTTCACTGTGCTAATCCTTGTTTCTAGGGACAGGGAAGGACAGTGAGGGAAATTCTCCTTGTGCTATACTGTGCTAAAGCATTGATCATCAACCATCTTTAAAAAAACATTTTTTCTAGGGACAGAAAACTATAGGTAGGGAGAGTGTCAGTGTGTTTCACTGTGCTAATCCTTGTTTCTAGGGACAGGGAAGGACAGTGAGGGAAATTCTCCTTGTGCTATACTGTGCTAAAGCATTGATCATCAACCATCTTTAAAAAAACATTTTTTCTAGGGACAGAAAACTATAGGTAGGGAGAGTGTCAGTTTCTTTCACTGTGCTAATCCTTGTTTCTAGGAACAGGGAAGGACAGTGAGGGAAATTCTCCTTGTGCTATACTGTGCTAAAGCATTGATCATCAACCATCTTTAAAAAAACATTTTTTCTAGGGGCAGAAAACTATAGGTAGGGAGAGTGTCAGTTTCTTTCACTGTGCTAATCCTTGTTTCTAGGGACAGGGAAGGACAGTGAGGGAAATTCTCCTTGTGCTATACTGTGCTAAAGCATTGATCATCAACCATCTTTAAAAAAACATTTTTTCTAGGGACAGAAAACTATAGGTAGGGAGAGTGTCAGTGTGTTTCACTGTGCTAATCCTTGTTTCTAGGGACAGGGAAGGACAGTGAGGGAAATTCTCCTTGTGCTATACTGTGCTAAAGCATTGATCATCAACCATCTTTAAAAAAACATTTTTTCTAGGGACAGAAAACTATAGGTAGGGAGAGTGTCAGTTTCTTTCACTGTGCTAATCCTTGTTTCTAGGGACAGGGAAGGACAGTGAGGGAAATTCTCCTTGTGCTATACTGTGCTAAAGCATTGATCATCAACCATCTTTAAAAAAACATTTTTTCTAGGGACAGAAAACTATAGGTAGGGAGAGTGTCAGTTTCTTTCACTGTGCTAATCCTTGTTTCTAGGGACAGGGAAGGACAGTGAGGGAAATTCTCCTTGTGCTATACTGTGCTAAAGCATTGATCATCAACCATCTTTAAAAAAACATTTTTTCTAGGGACAGAAAACTATAGGTAGGGAGAGTGTCAGTTTCTTTCACTGTGCTAATCCTTGTTTCTAGGGACAGGGAAGGACAGTGAGGGAAATTCTCCTTGTGCTATACTGTGCTAAAGCATTGATCATCAACCATCTTTAAAAAAACATTTTTTCTAGGGACAGAAAACTATAGGTAGGGAGAGTGTCAGTTTCTTTCACTGTGCTAATCCTTGTTTCTAGGGACAGGGAAGGACAGTGAGGGAAATTCTCCTTGTGCTATACTGTGCTAAAGCATTCCTCATCAACCATCTTTGAAATCCTTGTTTTTTGGACAGTCAGGGAAATTGTCGTTGTGCTATTCTGTGCGAAAGCAATCATCCTCAACCATATTTAGAAATCCTTAAGTAAAGGGACAGAGAAGGACACCTGAAGGTAGCCCTTATTGCTTTTTTCCCATCTCCCTGCAGGCCATCTATTAGAATGTCTGGAAGGCAAACAAGGAGAGGCAGACAGTCAGGAGGCAATAAAAGAGGGCAAGCAGGCTCTGTGTCTGGGGGCAACAGTGCTGGTCGTGGACGCGGTGCATTGTCATCAGCACATGGCCATGGGACACGCTTGTCCTTCTTTTCGGCAGCTGGACATGTTGAGCCACATCATGCCGAAGACTTGGTAGAGTGGATGACCAAGCCTTCCTCCTCCTCCTCATCCTCTCTCACCCAGGCTCAGGGTACTGGCAAAGCAGCTGCCAAAGCGTCCTCTTCCCTGGTATCAATGTCAGACTCATCATCAGTCACTCCTTCCCTAGACCCACCATGTCCTCCTCCTGAGGAGTCCCCCGAACTGTTTGAGCACAGTGTTGGGTACATGCTCCAGGAGGATGCCCAGCGTTTCGAAGGGTCTGATGATGAAACCCAGCTACAGGAAGGCAGTAGCGTGAGAGCAGACAGAGGGGATGCTCAAGAAGGACACCAATCTGGCAGTCATGTTCCAGCAGCTGCAGCATACTGCCAGATTGGCTCCAGTGATGAGGAGGGAGGGGATGATGAGGTCACTGACTCCACGTGGGTGCCTAATAGGAGAGAGGAGGAGGAGGAGGATGAGGAGGAGGCACATCTCCAACGAGGCAGGATGCCCTTTGGTGGCCAGCGTAAGGGCAGTACACCGACGGAATCACACCACAGAGCTCCGCCTGTGCAGGGCGCTGCCTCTGCCCGTCATTCAAAAAGTTCTTTGGTGTGGGCCTTTTTTGAGGCTAGTGCATCAGATCGCACAGCTGCTGTTTGCAACATATGTCTCAAGCGTATATCGCGTGGCCAAAACATCAGCCGCTTGGGTACCACATGCCTGACCAGACATATGTTGACCTGCCATGCAGCTCGTTGGCAAGCCTACCTCAAAGACCCACACCAAAGAACAAAGCGGACCTCTCCTTGCACCGCATCAGCTGGGATCTCCAACCCCACTATAACTTCAGTCCTCTCTGAAACATGCACTGAGAGGAATGAAGGTGTAGAATTAGGTGTGTCACAGCCAAGTACTTGCGGCCACTCTGCTAGCAGTACACCGACGTCCGATTCTAGCAGGCAAATTTCCCTGCCCCAGCTGCTGGACCGTCGAAAGAAGTTCACTCCCAGCCATCCACATGCCCAGCGGTTGAATGCTAGCTTGGCTAAATTGCTAGCGCTTCAACTGCTGCCTTTTCAGTTGGTAGACTCGGCCCCCTTCCGTGAGTTTGTGCAATGTGCGGTTCCTCAGTGGCAGGTTCCCAAACGCCACTTTTTCTCACGGAAGGCTATTCCGGCTCTCTACCGGCATGTGGAAGGCAATGTCTTGGCCTCGCTGGACAGGGCGGTCAGCGGTAAGGTGCATATTACCGCTGACTCATGGTCCAGCAGGCATGGACAGGGACGTTACCTTTCTTTCACGGCCCATTGGGTCACTCTTTTGGCAGCTGGGAAGGATGCAGGACAAGGTGCAGTAGTGTTGTAGGTTGTTCCACCGCCACGCCTCCAAAATGCTACTACTGGTTGTGACACACCTCTCTCCTCCACCCCCTCCTCTTCTTCTTCCTCCATGGCCTCTTCCTGTGCTTTGTCCTCTGAACCAGCGGTGCTCCGTAGCCGTTCAAGGGGCTACGCAAGTACGCAGGCAAAAAGATGCCATGCCGTGCTTGCGCTGGTGTGTTTGGGGGACAGAAGCCACACTGGGGCAGAGGTCCTGTCTGCTCTGCAGGGCCAGGCCGAGAGGTGGTTGACGCCACGCCAGCTTAAGCCAGGAATGGTGGTTTGCGACAATGGCACCAACCTCCTCTCCGCCCTCCGACAGGGACAACTGACCCATGTGCCCTGTGTGGCTCACGTCCTTAACCTGGTGGTGCAGCGGTTCTTGGGCAGGTACCCGGGCTCACAGGATGTCCTGAGGCAGGCCAGGAAAGTCTGTGTGCATTTCCGCAGATCTTATAATGCCAGTGCTCGCCTGGCTGAGCTGCAAAAGGAGTTGAACCTGCCCAAGAACCGCCTTATATGTGACATGCCCACCAGGTGGAACTCAACGTTGGCCATGCTGCAGCGGCTGCACACGCAGCAGAGGGCCATCAATGAGTACCTGTGCGACTACGGCACCAGGACAGGGTCAGGGGAGCTTGTTTTTTTTTCTCCACGCCAGTGGGGCATGATCAGGGATGCATGCACTGTCCTGGCACCATTTGAGGAGGCCACGAGGATGGTGAGCAGTGACAGTGCATGCATCAGTGACACTGTACCTCTTGTCCACCTGTTGGAGCACACGCTGCGTGGAATAATGGACAGGGCACTTGAGGCAGAACAGAGGCAGGAAGAGGAGGACTTCCTTGCCTCTCAAGGCCCCCTTTACCCAGACAGTGTTCCTTCTGTCCCACCCATCGCACAGGAAGAGGAGGAGGAGGAGGAGGAGGAGGATGATTGTGTCAGCATGGAGGTGGAGGCTGGCACTCAGCATCATCAGCAGCAGTCTTTTAGGGATGATTTACAGTCCCAAGAAACCAGTGGACTTGTACGTGGCTGGGAGGAGGTGGCTGCGGATCATGTCGTCCTTAGTGACCCAGAGGACTCCGGACCGAATGCCTCAGCAAACCTACGCTGCATGGCCTCCCTGATCCTGCAAAGTCTGCGGAAGGATCCTCGTATTCTTCGGATCAAGGAGAGGGACCATTACTGGCTGGCCACTCTCCTTGATCCACGGTACAAGGGTAAGGTTGCGGACCTTATGTTACCGTCGCAGAGGGAGCAGAGGATGAGACAACTCCGGGAGGCCTTGCAGAAAGGTCTGTGCAACGCGTTCCCAGAGACTGGGAGGTTACAAACTCCTGGTCCTGGACAACGAGTTGCTGAGGCTTCGGCCAGTCAAAGAAGGAGCGGTGGGGAAGGTGGCCGTCTGACCGATGCGTTCAGACAATTCTTTAGTCCGCAGCCCCAAAGTATGATCGGTTCCAGCAACCATCGCCAGCGTCTGATAAACATGGTGCAGGAATATCTAGGGGCAAGGTCAGACTTGGACACCTTCCCCACCGAAAATCCTCTGGCTTACTGGGTCTTGAGGATGGATCACTGGCCAGAGCTTGCACAGTATGCAATTGAGCTACTGGCCTGTCCTGCATCCAGCGTTCTTTCGGAACGCACATTCAGTGCTGCTGGAGGATTTGTCACGGATCACAGGGTGCGCCTGTCCACCGACTCGGTTGATCGACTGACTTTCATCAAGATGAACCAGTCTTGGATCACCACCAGCTACCACACACCTGATGCTGATATAACAGACTAATTGATTTTAACATGTCACATCCCTTCAAGACTGATGCTGATGCTGAGTGCCTGTGCTGTTATGTTGACTGGCTATCCTCCTCCTCCGAGTCCTCAATGATACGATTGATGATGATAGCTTGGAAGATCATTTTTGTTTATGGGTGCCGCCACCAGTGGCTAAGGCCCAATTTTTCAGCCCCTGTTTAACAGGGGCGTGTAATTACAATTTTTGAAGCAATACTTTGCAACAGGGCTCATTGCTGTGCTCCAAGTACAGTATCTGTGAGGGGTTGGAGTGTTGTGCCACCAGTGCCTAAGGCCCAATTTTTCAGCCCCTGTTTAACAGGGGCGTGTCATTACAATTTTTGAAGCAATACTTTGCAACAGGGCTCATTGCTGTGCTCCAAGTACAGTATCTGTGAGGGGTTGGAGTGTTGTGCCACCAGTGCCTAAGGCCCAATTTTTCAGCCCCTGTTTAACAGGGGCGTGTCATTACAATTTTTTAAGCAATACTTTGCAACAGGGCTCATTGCTGTGCTCCAAGTACAGTATCTGTGAGGGGTTGTAGTGTTGTGCCACCAGTGCCTAAGGCCCAATTTTTCAGCCCCTGTTCAACAGGGGCATGTAATTACAATTCTTGATCTAATAATTCACAGCAGGGCCCATTGCTGCACCCACCAAGAGTAACTCTGAGGGCTTACAGTGTTGTGGCAACGCCACCACCACCACCACCACCACCACCACGAAAGGCCCAATTTTTCAGCCCCTGTTCAAAAGGGGCATGCAATTACAATTCTTGATCTAATAATTCACAGCAGGGCCCATTCCTGCACCCACCAAGAGTAACTCTGAGGGCTTACAGTGTTGTGGCAACACCACCACCACCACCACGAAAGGCCCAATTTTTCAGCCCCTGTTCAACAGGGGCATGCAATTACAATTCTTGATCTAATAATTCACAGCAGGGCCCATTGCTGCACCCACCAAGAGTAACTGTCAGGGCTTACAGTGTTGTGGCACCAGCACCACCATCAAAGGCCCAATTTTTACTACCACTGTTCAACAATTATATGTAATTACAATTCCTGATATAATAGTTGACAGCAGGGCGTTCCAGCACCAACCAAGAGTAACTGTGAGTGCTTACAGTGTTGTGCCAACACCAACAACTAAGGGGCCTATTTCTGCAGAGTATATACGGCAGGTCCCTACTTTCAAACATCCAACTTACAAACGACTCCTACTTGCAAACGCAAGAAGACAACAGGAAGTGAGAGGAAATCTACCCCTAGGAAGGAAAATTCTCTCCTGTAAAGCCCCATACACACTATCAGTTTTCTTGCAGGTTTTTCTCTTCAGGTTTACCAAAACCATGTAGTGCAAGGGCCTGCCTGATTGCATACGAATTGAAACTCTTAAGGTTTGACCTCATATTAGATGGTTTTGGTAAACCTGAAGAGAAAAACCTGCAAGAAAACTGATAGTGTGTATGGGGCTTAAGAATTAATATGGGAGAAAGGTGTCTCCTCTGTACTGATGCTTTATCACCAATCCTTGTTTCAAGAAAAACACCACATTTCAAAAACAGTTGTCATTGGGACGGAAAGTGAGGTGAAATGTTCTGAACAGGGGCACAGACAGCAAAACAAATGTTACAGGGGTGATAACCCTTACCTATGTTTTCCAAAAAGTTTAAAAATAGATTTTTTGGGCTGGAGCTACACTTAAACAATGTACCTGTTCAAAATTACAAACACATTCTATATAAGAACAAACCTACAGTCCCTGTCTTGTATGCACCGCCTGTATACGGCTGTTCAGAGTATATAGGGCCTTTTTTATTTTCGTGTGTGGTGTTCCCCTTAATATCCATACAAGACCCAAAGGGGCTGGTAATGGGCTGGGGTAGGGGGGGGGGGATCATGGGGTAGCTATGCCATTTTTCTTAAAGATTTTCATCCATATTACCGGGACCAGACATTACATTAAAGCCGCAAGCAGTTTTAAATGGCTTTTTTTTCCTTTAGAAGTGTCATTTTGTGCAGGGACAGTTCTAAACACGGGAAACACGTGGCACTTCACAGGCATACTTTAGACACCCCCCAGGTACGATATTTAAAGGAATATTTGACTTTTTTTTTTTCACTTTATGCATCATTAAAATGACTGCTCCCGAAAAACGACCGTTTTTAAAACTTCTTTTTGCATTGATACATGTCCCCTGGTGCAGAACCCGGGTTCCCAAACCCTTTTTAGGACAATAACATGCATAATAGTCGTTATAATTAGCACTTTAGAATTCGAACGTTCGCATCCATTGTATTTAATAGGGTTCTAATGTTCGTACGAACTTTCGGTCCGTTCGCGGGTTCTGGTGCGAACCGAACCCGGGGGTGTTCGGCTCATCACTATTGGGTAGCTATATTTAGAGTTCCTTTATGAGAGTACATGTAAATGGTTTCCCACTCCGTATTTGTTAACTAGTTGAGGCCCGCGCTATAGCCAAATGACTAGTGTTGAGCGGACCCGAACTGTAAAGTTCGGGTCCGTACCGAATTTTGGCTTTTTCCCGACCCCGGACCCGGATTTTGCGCTAAAGTCTGGGTTCGGGTCCGGATTCGGGAATTTAATGGCGCAGTTAGAAATGCTTCAGGGGCCAGCCAATCACCATTTGATTAGCTGGTGTGCCCTTAGAAGCCATCATAGCCATGCCTACTAATGGCATGGCTGTGATTGGTCAGTGCAACATGTGACCCAGCATGTGACCAGCTTCTATATAAGCAAGAGGCACACAGCACAGATCGTCACTCTGCTTTTAGACAGTGTAGGGAAAGGATCCTGGCTGCTGTTGCTGTGAGGGAGAGAATTATATGATAGGAGTTAGTCCTGATTCTGCAATCTACTGATAGAAAAGATAGAGAGACAGTGTAGTGTAGTGTAGGGGCAGGATCCTGTTTGTGCTTTCAGGGAGAGAGATTTAGATAGGAGTCCAGATTGAGAGATATAATAGCTCAGCGATCTGCATAGGTTTATCTGTTTGTGTTGCAAGCTCAGTGCACCAGCACTGCATTACGTTGAGTGATACACCTATTCCATTTAGTGGCTGTATTGTGCTCTTGCTAAAGGCCCCAAAAAAAAAAAAAAAGGCACTTTATTGTGCTGTTGCAAAAAAAAAAAAAGGCACTTTGTTGTGCGCAAAAAAGACCTATTTTTGGGCAAAAAATATATTTTGCAGTGTATATCTCTAGTTGTGTGAAATAACCAATTTCTATATATTTTTCTTGTACTATGCTATACTAAAAAAAAAAAAAAAACTTTTTTTTGAATAGCATTCTCTGCAGCTGTGCGATTCAGCGGTTATATACTGTGGGTGTGTTGTGCTCTTCCAAAAAACGCCATTTAGGGCCACAGAAAATATTTTGCAGTGTGAAATACACATGTGGAGGTGTGTAAAATAAACAATTTCTATATATTGTACAGTGCTATACTAAAAAAAACAAACATTTTTTTTGAATAGCATTCTCTGCACTTCTATAGCTGTGCGATTCAGTGGTTAAATACTGTGGTTGTGTTGTGCTCTTCCAAAAAACGCCATTTAGGGCAACAGAAAATAAATTGCAGTGTGAAATACACATGTGGAGGTGTGTAAAATAAACTATTTCTATATATTGTACAGTGCTATACTAAAAAAAAAAAACATTTTTTTTGAATAGCATTCTCTGCACTTCTATAGTTGTGCGATTCAGTGGTTAAATACTGTGGTTGTGTTGTGCTCTTCCAAAAAACGCCATTTAGGGCCACAGAAAATATTTTGCAGTGTGAAATACACATCTGGAGGTGTGTGAAAAAACAACATTATTTTTAAAAAGCATTCTCTGGCCTCTGCAGCTGTGCGATTCAGCGGTTATATACTGTTGGGGTTGTTGTGCTCTTGCAAAAAACGCCATTTAGGGCCACAGAAAATAAATTGCAGTGTGAAATACACATGTGGAGGTGTGTAAAATAAACAATTTCTATATATTGTACAGTGCTATACTAAAAAAAAAAACATTTTTTTTGAATAGCATTCTCTGCACTTCTATAGCTGTGCGATTCAGTGGTTAAATACTGTGGTTGTGTTGTGCTCTTCCAAAAAACGCCATTTAGGGCCACAGAAAATATTTTGCAGTGTGAAATACACATCTGGAGGTGTGTGAAAAAACAACATTATTTTTAAAAAGCATTCTCTGGCCTCTGCAGCTGTGCGATTCAGCGGTTATATACTGTTGGGGTTGTTGTGCTCTTGCAAAAAACGCCATTTAGGGCCACAGAAAATATTTTGCAGTGTGAAATACACATCTGGAGGTGTGTGAAATAAACAATTTCTATATATTGTACAGTGCTATACTAAAAAAAAAAAACATTTTTTTTGAATAGCATTCTCTGCACTTCTATAGCTGTGCGATTCAGTGGTTAAATACTGTGGTTGTGTTGTGCTCTTCCAAAAAACGCCATTTAGAGCCACATAAAATAAATTGCAGTGTGAAATACACATGTGGAGGTGTGTAAAATAAACAATTTCTATATATTGTACAGTGCTATACTAAAAAAAAAAACATTTTTTTTGAATAGCATTCTCTGCACTTCTATAGCTGTGCGATTCAGTGGTTAAATACTGTGGTTGTGTTGTGCTCTTCCAAAAAACGCCATTTAGGGCCACAGAAAATAAATTGCAGTGTGAAATACACATGTGGAGGTGTGTAAAATAAACAATTTCTATATATTGTACAGTGCTATACTAAAAAAAAAAAACATTTTTTTTGAATAGCATTCTCTGCACTTCTATAGCTGTGCGATTCAGTGGTTAAATACTGTGGTTGTGTTGTGCTCTTCCAAAAAACGCCATTTAGGGCCACAGAAAATATTTTGCAGTGTGAAATACACATCTGGAGGTGTGTGAAAAAACAACATTATTTTTAAAAAGCATTCTCTGGCCTCTGCAGCTGTGCGATTCAGCGGTTATATACTGTTGGGGTTGTTGTGCTCTTGCAAAAAACGCCATTTAGGGCCACAGAAAATAAATTGCAGTGTGAAATACACATGTGGAGGTGTGTAAAATAAACAATTTCTATATATTGTACAGTGCTATACTAAAAAAAACAACATTTTTTTTGAATAGCATTCTCTGCACTTCTATAGCTGTGCGATTCAGTGGTTAAATACTGTGGTTGTGTTGTGCTCTTCCAAAAAACGCCATTTAGGGCCACAGAAAATATTTTGCAGTGTGAAATACACATCTGGAGGTGTGTGAAATAAACAATTTCTATATATTGTACAGTGCTATACTAAAAAAAAAACATTTTTTTTGAATAGCATTCTCTGCACTTCTATAGCTGTGCGATTCAGTGGTTAAATACTGTGGTTGTGTTGTGCTCTTCCAAAAAACGCCATTTAGGGCCACAGAAAATAAATTGCAGTGTGAAATACACATGTGGAGGTGTGTAAAATAAACAATTTCTATATATTGTACAGTGCTATACTAAAAAAAAAAACATTTTTTTTGAATAGCATTCTCTGCACTTCTATAGCTGTGCGATTCAGTGGTTAAATACTGTGGTTGTGTTGTGCTCTTCCAAAAAACGCCATTTAGGGCCACAGAAAATAAATTGCAGTGTGAAATACACATGTGGAGGTGTGTAAAATAAACAATTTCTATATATTGTACAGTGCTATACTAAAAAAAAAAACATTTTTTTTGAATAGCATTCTCTGCACTTCTATAGCTGTGCGATTCAGTGGTTAAATACTGTGGATGTGTTGTGCTCTTCCAAAAAACGCCATTTAGGGCCACAGAAAATAAATTGCAGTGTGAAATACACATGTGGAGGTGTGTGAAAAAACAACATTATTTTTAAAAAGCATTCTCTGGCCTCTGCAGCTGTGCGATTCAGCGGTTATATACTGTTGGGGTTGTTGTGCTCTTGCAAAAAACGCCATTTAGGGCCACAGAAAATATTTTGCAGTGTGAAATACACATCTGGAGGTGTGTGAAATAAACAATTTCTATATATTGTACAGTGCTATACTAAAAAAAAAAACATTTTTTTTGAATAGCATTCTCTGCACTTCTATAGCTGTGCGATTCAGTGGTTAAATACTGTGGTTGTGTTGTGCTCTTCCAAAAAACGCCATTTAGGGCCACAGAAAATATTTTGCAGTGTGAAATACACATCTGGAGGTGTGTGAAAAAACAACATTATTTTTAAAAAGCATTCTCTGGCCTCTGCAGCTGTGCGATTCAGCGGTTATATACTGTTGGGGTTGTTGTGCTCTTGCAAAAAACGCCATTTAGGGCCACAGAAAATATTTTGCAGTGTGAAATACACATCTGGAGGTGTGTGAAAAAAACAACATTATTTTTAAAAAGCATTCTCTGGCCTCTGCAGCTGTGCGATTCTGCGGTTATATACTGTTGGGGTTGTTGTGCTCTTCCAAAAAACGCCATTTAGGGCGACAGAAAATATTTTGCAGTGTGAAATACACATCTTGGAGGTGTGTAAAATATACAATTTCTATATATTCTTCTTGTACAGTGCTATACTAAAAAAAAAAAACCTTTTTTTTTGAATAGCATTTTCTGTAGCTGTGCGATTCAGCGGTTACGTGCTGTGGGTGTGTTGTGGTCTGGCAAAAAACGCCATTTAGGGCCACAGAAAATATTTTGCAGTGTGAAATACACATCTGGAGGTGTGTGAAATAAACAATTTCTATATATTTTCCTTGTACTGTGCTATACTAAAAAAAACAACCTTTTTTTTTTGAATAGCATTTTCTGCAGTTCTGTAGCTGTGCGTTTCAGCGGTTAAATACTGTGGGTGTGTTGTGGTCTTCCAAAAAACGCCATTTAGGGCAAGATCCTAAATTTGGAAAATATGAGGGGAAGGTCAAAGGGACGTGGTGGCCCCGGTCGTGGTGCTGCTGGTGGAGCTCCTGTTGCAGGGAGAGGACGTGGTGGATCTGTGCCAGCTACACGCACAAGTGAAACACCTTCCTCAGGTGCGAGTAGGCGACCGAGCCTGCGGCGGTATTTTGTCGCGCCTAATGAGGCTGTACCAATGTTTAGGCCAGGACAAGTACAGGCGATAGTAGATTGGGTTGCTGACAGTGCCTCGGGTTCCTTCACATTGTCTCCCACCCACTCTTCTGATGAAAGATCAGAGTTGGCACCTGAAGCCCATGTCCATCAGTCTTTCACCTCACCCCCTTGCAAATCAGCCAAGCAGTCTGAGCCCCAAATCATGCAGCAGTCTCTTCTGCTTTTCGATGACTCTGTTAGCAGGGTTTCCCAGGGCCATCCACCTAGCCCTGCCCCAGAAGTGGAAGAGATTGAGTGCACCGATGCCCAACCACTTATGTTTCATGATGGGTACATGGGAGGACCATCGCAGCACGTCTCGGATGATGACGAAACACAGGTGCCAACTGCTGCTGCTTTCGCAATTGTGCAGACAGACATGGAGGGCAGGGGTGAAGACTGGGTGGAAGATGATGTGGAGGACGATGAGGTCCTCGACCCCACATGGAATCAACGTTATGCAGGTGACCAGTGTAGTTCGGAGGAAGAGGCGGTGGTCGCACAGAGCCACCAGCACAGCAGAAGAGGGAGCAGGGTGCAAAAACGGAGCATTCGTCCCCTAGACAGTACATCTGCTACTGCCCAACGCAGCAAGGGACCGAGCACACCAAAGCCAGGTCCAAGGACTTCCCTAGCGTGGCAGTTCTTCACACAGTGTGTTGATGACAAGACACGAGTGGTTTGCACGCTGTGCAATCAGAGCCTGAAGCGAGGCATAAACGTTCTCAACCTGAGCACAAGCTGCATGACCAGGCATCTAAGTGCAAAGCACGAGCTGCAGTGGAGTAGACACCTCAAAAACCAAGAAAGGTCTCTGGCTCCTCCTGCTTCCTCTTCTGCTGCAGTCTCGGCCTCTTCATCCACCTCTGTAGTGACAGTGGCACCTGTCACCCCGCAAACAGAGGATCTGCCAGCAACACTACCACCTGGGTCACCAACCATCTCCACAATGTCCCATGGAAGCGTTCAGCTCTCTATCTCCCAAACATTGGAGCGGAAGAGGAAGTACCCCCCTAGCCACCCGCGATCCCTGGCCCTGAATGCCAGCATTTCAAAATTCCTGGCCTTTGAAATGCTGTCATTCTGTCTGGTGGAGACGCAGAGTTTTAAAAGCCTGATGGCATTGGCTGTCCCGCAGTACGTCGTGCCCAGCCGCCACTACTTTTCCAGGCGAGCCATCCCTTCCCTGCACAACCAGGTGGGGGACAAAATCAGGTGTGCACTGCGCAACGCCATCTGTGGCAAGGTCCACCTAACTACGGATGCGTGGACCAGTAAGCACGGTCAGGGACGTTATATCTCTCTAACAGCACACTGGGTAAATGCAGTGGCGGCTATGCCTGAGGCAGATAGCGGTTTGGCGCATGTCCTTCCACCACCGAGGATTGCAGGGCGCTTCAGTTTGCCTCCTGTTGCTAACTCCTCCTTCTCCGCTTCCTCATCCTCTACCGCCTCCTCATCCATTCAGCGTAACACCTTCACCACCAACTTCAGCACAGCCAGGGGTAAACGACAGCAGGCAGTTTTAAAACTTTCCTGTTTGGGGGAAAATCCCCACACCGCGCAGGAGTTGTGGAGGGACATGGAACAACAGACCGATGAGTGGTTGCTGTCAGTGAGCCTCAAGCCCGGCCTGGTGGTGTGCGATAATGGGCGAAATCTCGTAGCAGCTCTGGGTCTAGCCGGTTTGACGCACATCCCTTGCCTGGCGCATGTGCTGAACTTGGTGGTCCAGAGGTTCCTTAAAAATTACCCCAATATGCCAGAGCTGCTGCAGAAAGTGCGGGCTGTCTGTGCGCACTTTCGGCGTTCTCACCCTGCTGCTGCTCGCCTGTCAGCGCTGCAGCGTAACTTCGGCCTTCCCGCTCACCGCCTCATATATGACGTGCCCACAAGGTGGAACTCCACCTTGCACATGCTGGCCAGACTGTGCGAGCAGCAGCAGGTAACAGTGGAGTTTCAGCTGCAGCAATCACGCGTGAGTCGCTCTGCGGAACAGCACCACTTCACCACCAATAACTGGGCCTCCATGCGAGACCTGTGTGCCTTGTTGCGCTGTTTCGAGTACTCCACCAACATGGCCAGTGCCAATGACGCCGTTCTCAGCGTTACTATCCCAGTTCTATGCCTCCTTGAAAAAACGCTTCGTGCGATGATGGAAGAGGATGTGGCACAGGAGGATGAGGAGGAGGAGGAGGAAGCGGGATCATTTCAAAGGCTTTCAGGGCAGTCTTTCACAAGTGGCTACGAGGGTGGGTTCCTGCACCAACAAACGCCAGGTACACAATTGTCCGGCAGAAAGGGCACAGTTCTGGAGGATGACGAGGTGGAGGAGGAGATGGAGGAGGAGGAGGAGCCATGTTCACAGCAGGGTGGCACTCAGACCAGCTCGTGGCCATTACTGGTGCGTGGCTGGGGGGATACAGAGGACACAGACGATACACCTCTCACAGAGGACAGCTTTTCTTTGCCTCTGGGCAGCCTGGCACACATGAGCGATTACATGCTGCAGTGTTTCCGCAACGACAGCCGAGTTGCCCACATTTTAACTGGTGCTGATTACTGGGTGGCCACCCTGCTGGATCCCCGTTACAAGGACAACGTACCGTCCTTAATTCCCTCACTGGAGCGGGATCGTAAGATGCGCGAGTACAAGCGCACGCTGGTAGACGCGCTGCTGGTGGCATTCCCACCTGACAGCGGGCGTACGGTGGAAGCACAAGGCGAAGGCAGAGGAGGAGGAAGAGGTCGCCAACGCAGCCGGGGCACCGGCAGCACCTCAGAAGGCAGGGTTAGCATGGCCGAAATGTGGAAAAGCTTTGTCAGCACGCCACAACAACCAGCACCACCAGCTGAGATGGAACGTCTTAGCAGGAGGCAGCATTTCACCAACATGGTTGAGCAGTATGTGTCCACAGGCCTACACGTACTGGATGACGGGTCTGCCCCCTTTAACTTCTGGGTCTCCAAATTGGGCACATGGCCTGAGCTTGCCGTTTATGCCTTGGAGGTGCTGGCCTGCCCTGCAGCCAGTGTATTATCTGAACGTGTATTTAGCACGGCAGGGGGCGTTATCACAGGCAAGCGCAGCCGCCTGTCCAGAGCCAATGTGGACAAGCTCACGTTCATTAAAATGAACCAGGCATGGATCCCACAGGACTTGTTCGTACCTTGTGCAGAATAGACATGTATACCGGTGTTGTGACAAACTGTCCGGCCATCGGATTGTGCCCGGCCCGTACTGCGCAGGAGCAGCGCTTGCGCAGTACAGAGGACAAGGATATTCACAAAATCTCCGAAGATGAACGGCGCCTGCGCTGTGAGTGCAGGTTCAAGCCCCACCATCCAAGAGGACATACGGTAGCACATAGTAACAGGGCCCCTCACGGGCTCGCTTCGATCACGGCCTTGCTTGGCTCGGCTTGAACCACGGATGGTGTGGCCTTCACCTGAACTCAACACGCAGGCGCCGTTAGTCTTGGGAGATTTTTGAAATCCCCTTGTCCTACATACTCAGCAAGCGCAGTACAGGGCGGACACTATTCGACAGGGGACAGAATTCGACACATCACCGGCCTTACCCAGCCATTGTTGTATTTTTGAACCAGTGTTGGCTACCTCGTCCTCCTCCACCGCCGCTTCCACCTACACAGCCACATCCACCGCCACCTCAACCTCCTACTCCATATGGACCTCGTCCTGCTAGGCCAAGATTAAAATTTTTATTTTATTTTTTTGTAGCGCACAGATCCTTTCCCCCTTACCTGCCTTTATGTTGTTGGCTCTTCGCAGGAGGGAGAAAGGCACACCGCACTACCAGCCCGTATCCTCCTATATAAAGAGGTTGAGCGGTGTACTTGACGGGCCGTGTCCACAGCCGGAGTCAAAACTCCTCCAGAGGATGATTCTCACCTCTACTGTAGGTAGAGGCAAGTCCTTTAATTGCCAGTAAAGTCAATGTCCACACCAGCTGAAACTCCAACTCTTATTCTCTCATGGCAAAATAAACTGTACTCAGATAGAAAAGGTTAGAGCAAAGAAACAGGACAGCTTAAGGTGTGGAGGAGGTCCAGGCACAAACGTAGCACATTCACTTCACTGCTTAGGTTTCTCAAACAGTTTTTGGCGCACGGTCTCTGCCACAGACATTGAGGTTGGTCTCTGCCACAGACCGGGTGTACAAGGCCCCTGCCACAGACCTGGAGAACTTTGGTCTCTGCCACAGACTAGGGTGTATAAGGCCCCTGCCACGGGCCTGGAGAACTTTGGTCTCAGCCACAGACCAGGGTGTATAAGGCCCCTGCCACGGGCCGGTTGAATAAGGCCTCTGATACAGTCAAGGTGACCTTGAGCTTCTCCTTCTACGAACCTAGCCCATATCAAGGGGAATACATCTCTCCAGGGAGTCAACAGACCATTCCTTTACCGTGACTCCCGCATCGGTCCATCAGAATGATCCTCCCTTCCCTGGAACAGGGTCCCCTACACGAGGCGGCTCTGGACTCCAGGCTTTACTCCCGCCCCTAGGCCTCCATACCCAGGGCAGCAAGAACTCCAGGATAGTACCTCACCCCGGGCTAAAGGTGCCCGAGATGGAACAGGAACACATGCACCCAGGCCGAAGGCACCTGGGCGCGGACCCCACTGGACATCAGCCCCCAGGCCAAAGGTCTGCCCCTTTTATATGCTCTCCTGGCATGCACAGCAGGTTCCCCGCCCCGCTGTACTACTGCCAAGAGGGGACACAAAAGGCGCCACCTGTAGGCCGCAGGGAACTGCACACCAATACTGTCCCCCGAGGACAAAATGGTCCATGAATCCTACAGAATTAGGGTATTTGAGCCTATTTACCACTCAAACACTTTCCTTAAATTTAGCACCCCGCTACATTTTTATTTCAAAGTATTTTATTTTCCCACTAGCTTATCCATTAAATTAAATAATTTATTCCAGAAAGGGCGTATTCTGGGGCATTCCCACCATATGTGTCGCATCGTGCCGTTGAGTTTCTGAGGTTCTTAATGACTTCCTGTACCTCTTCTGCTGAAAATCGGGCCTCCAGCATATTTTTTTATTTTTTAATTTTTTTTATGTTCTTTTAAGTTATTTCCTATCCACATTTGTTTGCAGAGCACTTGCCATGTTCTTAACAACATTTTGCTGCCATTTGCAGCCCTCTAGCCCTTTCCATTACTTTTTTAGAGCCTTTTTAGTCGTCAGAAGTCCGGGTCCCCATTGACTTCAATGGGGTCGGGTCCGGGTTCGGGTTAAAGTTCGGTCCCGAATCCGAACTTTTTTCCGAAGTTCGGCCGAACCCGCCGGACCCGAATATCCAGCTACCCGCTCAACTCTACAAATGACGGCTTCAGCGCGGACCTGAAAATCCGGGAGGCCGTCGAGGCCTCCCCTCCGCGCGCTACCCGAGCGCCCCTGCAGGGCGCACGTGGCGCACGCTGTGATCACCCGAGTCACTGAGACTCGGGTGATCACCGATCCGAGTAAGGGGCCGATCCCGACCCCTTACCACGTGATCAGCTGTCAGCCAATAACAGCTGATCACGTGATGTAACCAAAGAATCGGTAATCTTTTTTTTTTCTCCTCACGCTGACAGCGTGAGGAGGGAAAAAAGCCGATCACCGGCTCTTTCACAAGCGACATCGGTCCTGATGAGGAAGGAGGCAGATGTGCCTCATCAGTGTCAGTAAAATACTACCTGCCAGTGCCCACAGTGCCACCTATCAATGCCCACAGTGCCACCTATCAATGCCCACAAGTGCTGCCAATCAATGCCCACAAGTGCCGCCAATCAGTGCCTCATCAGTGCCACCTAGCAATGCTGCCTATCAGTGTAACCTACCAGTGCCCATTATTGCCACCCATCAGTGCCCATCACTGCCACCCATCAGTGCCCATTACTGCCACCTATCAGTGCCACCTATCAATGCCCGCTATTAGTGCCACTTCTCAGTGCCCACCAGTGCCATCTATCAATGCCCTTCAGTGCCACCCATCAGTGCCACCTCTCAGTGCCGCCTATCAGTGCCCACCAGTGCCGCCTTATCGGTGCCCATCAGTGACGCCTTATCGGTGCCCACCAGTGACGCCTTATCGGTGCCCACCAGTGCAGCCCATCAGTGCAGCCTCATCAGCGTACATCAATGAAGGAGAAAAATTACCTGTTTACAAAATTTTATAACAAAATATAAAAAATATATATATATATAGATTTTTTTAAATTAGTCTTTTTATTTATTTTTTTAACAAAAAATAAAAACCGCAGAGGTTATCAAATACCACCAAAAGAAAGCTCTATTTGTGGGGAAAAAATGATAAAAATGTCATTTGGGTACAGCGTTGTATGACCACGCAATTGTCATTCAAAGTGCATCAGCACTGAAAGCTGAAAATTAGTCTGGGCAGGAGGGGGGTTTAAGTGCCCAGTAAGCAAGTGGTCAAGTTAGTATTGACCACTTCAGCACCGGAGGATTTGGCTGCCGAATGACCAGGCCACTTTTCGCGATTTGGCACTGCGTTGCTTTAACTGACAATTGCGCGGTCGTGCGACGTGGCTCCCAAACAAAATTGACGTCCTTTTTTTCCCACAAATAGAGCTTTCTTTTGGTGGTATTTGATCACCTCGGCGGTTTTTATTTTTTATAAACAAAAATAGAGCGACAATTTTGAAAAAAAAAAACAATATTTTTTACATTTTGCTATAATAAATATGCCCCAAAAATATATAAAAAAAACAATTTTATTCCTCAGTTTAGGCCGATACGTATTCTTCTACATATTTTTGGTAAAAAAAATCGCAATAAGCGTTTATTGATTGGTTTGCGCAAAAGTTATAGCGTCTACAAAATAGGGAATAGTTTTATGGCATTTTTATTAACATTTTTTTTTTACTAGTAATGGCGGCGATCTGCGATTTTTATCGTGACTGAGACATATTATGGCGGACACATCAGACACTTTTGACGCCATTTTGGGACCATTCACATTTATACAGCGATCAGTGCTATAAAAATGTACTGATTCTGTGCGTTCAAAATGACGATCCTCCCCAAGCTTCTCAACTATTTCAGAGCGCTCCCCATTAATGTCCCCAAATCCAGAATAACATCCCTTCAAAGGGAAATTAATAAATTTATCTGGAACAATAAAAAACCCAGGTGTAGTTATGCGCTTATGCATAACCCACAAAACAAAGGCGGCATGGGCCTCCCAAACCTCTGGCACTATTATTTAGCCGCCAGACTCTCACATATGGCCCAATGGCATTCCCCCACTACACACATTCCATGGTTGATCTTTGAATCTTCTTCCATCTCCCCTTTATCATTAAAGGGCATTTTATGGTCCCCTATAACTCACTACCGCTCTCTTCTTAAGAAAAACATGATTATCGCCCACTCTTTGCAACTATGGAATAAAATCAAAGACTATTACGCCTTGTCCTCAACTACCCCCCCTTTGGCCAACTTCCTGGGAGATCCCAGATTTACCCCCGCGTTCCCAAACTACAATCTCTTTCACCACTGGATTCAACTTAAATTAACCACTCTTAGATCACTAGTGACCAACCTAAAATTCCCAACCTTTGCATCCCTCCAATCTAGTCACAAACTCCCTGACTCTGAACTCCCCCAATATCTCCAAATCCAAAACTTTTTTGCCACTCACTATTCCCTTTCCATCGACACCCCATGCACCACTTTTGAGCGCATCTGCACTTCCTCTTACAGAGATAAGGGTGTTATCTCACAAATGTACAATTTCTTAAACGATCTACACCAGCCCGAGAAAACAGGCCCTATGATATGTTGGGAAGCTGACTTGAGCTGCTCCCTCCCCATAGAAACCTGGTTAAAGATGATAGACAACCTCCGCAAAAGCAATCGCGCTGCAGCCTTTAGGGAATCCCCCCTTAAACTCTTTGTTAGATGGTATATGACCCCTGCCAAGATCCATTCATTTTATCCCTCAGTCTCCAATACCTGCTTTAGAGGCTGCCCTGATGAAGGGAACTATCTCCACATCTTCTGGAGCTGTAAACTCCTTGAACCCATATGGCAAGCAGTGGTAAACACTTTAGAACCCACACTTAAGAAAAAAATCCCCCTCTCACCACAAATCTGCATTCTTTATGCTGAGGTTTCAGATATCCCCTTACCTTGTACTAGACTACTTCATTCACTGATAAGCTCCGTTCAATGGATGATCGCCCTAAACTGGAAAACACACAACCTTCCTTGGTCCCAGGTCTTAGCCAGAATGGAGGCTCTTAGATTATCTGAAAGGATCCACCATACTCTCTTAGATAGCATACACACATACAATGGAAAATGGATGTATTGGTCTCCAACTTAACAGAACATACCGCTATAACTTACTATTGAGCGTACTACTATGGGACCTTTTCTTTTTTTTTCCCACGCCACCCCACCTTCACACCCAAATGTTATCTTGTCCTTATGGTTGATACTGATTGCATATGGATATAACCTTTGTTGCCATTCTCATGTACAAACTTTTGTAAACCCAAGCACTACCGTACTTTGTATATCACTTTATACTGAAGTTTGTCATTTACTGTCTTCCAAATAAAACTTTTGTAAACAAAAAAAAAATGTACTGATTACTGTGTAAATGTGACTGGCAGTGAAGGGGTTAACCACTAGGGGGCTAGGAATGGGTTAAGTGTGTCCTAGGGATGTGTTCTAACTGTGTGGGGGTGGGGCTTACTGTGACATGACACTGATCGCTGCTCCCGATTAGAGGGAGTAGACTATAAGTGTCCTGTCACTAGGCAGAACAGGGATATGCCTTGTTTACACTTGCCTCTCCCCGTTCTGCTGCTCTGTGACCCAATCGTGGGACACCGGCGGACATCGAGCCCGCTTGTCCCGCGGGCACAGTCACGGAGCTCGCGGCAGGGGCGCGCGCGCGCCCACACGGTGCAAAATTCAAAGTAACGTAAATATACGTTACTTTGCGCAGCCGTGCCATTCTGCCGATGTAAAAGTACAGGAGTCGGTCGGCAAGTGGTTAAGGTCTTGTTCCCATGCTTGGCATGACGTACTGGAAAAGTCATTATTTTCCTCAAAGAGAGAGATGTAAAGAATTGATATGAGGTGTCTCTGTGGGGGTTCTTTTGAGCAGAGGTTTTCTAGACTCGTAGGGGGTCTTATCCATGCCTGAGATGATTCTTGTCTGGTTAAATAGTGTTTAATCTGTATGTAATTCCATTGTGGAATCGAATGTGGATTGAGATTCTTGTTGATAAGAGGGTTCCCCTTTTAAAGAAGTGTTTGGTTAGGACGTCTTTGTGGGGCCAAATTTTGGAAAGAAAGTTTAGTTCTAGTCCTAGGGGAAGGTCTGGATTGACTCTTAGTGGGGTAAGGTGTTGGGTTATTGGTATCGAAAGTTTTGCAGAATATATCTAATGTAGGGCCTATCAGAGGATGTGATTTGATAGTGGAGGGCCGGTGATTTGGATGTATCTATGGTAGAGTTCTTAAGTTATGAGAGAATTGTATGTGTTCCAGTGTTACCCAGTCTTCAACTGGTTGATGAATATTCCAGTCCACTATTCTTGATAAATGAGTTGCCTGATAGTATTTGCGTAAATCGGGGAGAGCTATTCCTCCATTGAGCTTAGGTAGAGTAAGTCTTGTGTATTTGATTGTGGGTGGTTTACCCCTCCAGATGAAAGTAGAACAGGCTCGTCGGGATGAAGCAAAGAATGTTGCTGGTATTCGAATGGGAATAGTTTGCATGATGCATAAGAATCTGGGCAGAATTGTCATTTTGATTAATGCAGCTCTACCGAACCATGAGACATTTAAAGAATTCCAACGTTTTAGGTCTTCGTATGTTTCTTTAAGGGTAGGGGTAAAGTTGTATTTGAATAGGTCTGATAGTTTGGTGGGAATTTGGATACCTAAATAGGTGATTGTATTTGGAGCCCATGTAAAGGGGAAGTTTTTTTGGCATAGTGACACTGATTCTGAGGGTGGTGTGATATTTAGGGCGTTAGATTTAGAGTGGTTGATTTTTAAGTTTGAAATAGATTGGAAGTGTTCCATGTCTTGTAAGAGATTTGGAATTGATATATGAGGTTCAGAGAGAAACAGAAGAAATATTGTCGGCAAATGCTGCAATTTTATAAGTGTGGTCTTGAATTTTGATTCCCTTAATATCAGGGTTGGATCCTAATCTGTTTAGCAAGGGTTCTAATGTTAGGACGTATAATAAGGGAGATAAGGGACACCCCTGTCTTATATCGTTGCGAAGGTTAAAGGGGTTCAACACGTGGCCAGTAACACATACTTTTGCTGTGGGATTCGAGTATAATGCACGTATATATGCTCTCATTTGACGTAAAAGATCAATAGAGTACAGTACTGCATCCATGTAGTCCCAGGCCACTCTGTCGAACGTCTTTTCAGCGTCGAGTGAAAGAAAAAAGCTTTGCTTCTTTTTGCATGTGAGCCAGTGGTAAATGTTTAAAGCCTTGATCTTGTTGTCACGTCCTTCTCTACCCGGGATAAAGCCAACTTGGTCTAACGATATGAGGGATTGGCTCTGTTTCAGGTCCGAATCCAGGCAAAAATTTGGCACTGTTTCGTCCCTGAAACGGAAAACAGGGAGGCACCGGACTTCTGCTGTGAGCTGAATCTGTTTTAAGTGTGAACCCAGCCTAAAGGTCTAGTCTATTCAAATGTATGGCAATCACATCCTGATGAAGGGGCACACTTGGACCCCCCCGCCCCAAATGCATTGGCTACTGTTTGGATTGGCCCTCTGACTTGGAATACAGTTGTATCTGGACCAGGGCTGGTGCAAGGATTTTTGTTTACTCAGGAAAGGTGCATTTTGCCGAACACCCCCACCCCCTCTAGACACACACACACAATTTTCGGGAAAAATGTAAAAGATGGGGTTGTGCCAAGTAAATAAATACCCAACATGCAACCTTAACATTTGGTGCGCCTACAAAATGGTGAAAAAAATCAGTACCCTAAAATTTATTATAGGCAATGCTTTAAAAGTTCCTGCAGTTCATCAGTTTAGAATTATGCAGGTGCTCTGGTGCTTAAATCATTGCCCTCACTCGAGCATGTGCGGTGATATACAGCAAAACATGTGTAGGGCATTTGTCGTTAGGTGACCTAACACATGTGTTTGTGTATGTGGGGGGGTGCCCTAAAAAATAAAAAAATGGATGTATGTGTCTATTTAAATGTTTAAAACATTACCATATTACTATCACCTAGGGGACCAATAGCCCCAATATGATAACATATAGGTGACAGGATGTCTTTATTAGACATTCAGGGTCTCTTAAGCCCTGTACACATGATCAGATTTCTGATGGTATCAAATCCGATAGATTTTTCCATCGGAATTCCGATAAAGCTGACTTCCATCAGTCTTGCCTACACACCATCAGACAAAATTCTGACATTCCTAAACGCCGTGACGTACAACACTTACGACGGCACTATAAATGGGAAGTTCAAATCCAATGGCGCCACCCTTTGGGCTGCTTTTGCTGATTTCGTGTTACCGCGTGTTAGTAAAAGTTTGGTGAGAGCCGATTCGCGCTTTTCAGTCTCCGTGCTTTTCAGTCTGTTACAGCATGACGAATGTGCTATCTCCATTACGAATGATAGTTTTACCAGAACGAGCGCTCCCGTCTCCTAATTCAGTCTGAGAATGCGTGGGTTTTTTCTCCGATGGAGTTCCACACAGACGATCGGAATTTCCTATCTTTTTTTTTTTCCATCGGAAAAATTTAAAACATGTTCTATTTTTTTTCACCGATGGAAATAAGTCTGATGAGGCCCACACATGATCGGTTTGTCCGATGAAAACAGTCCATCAGACTATTTTCATCGGTAAAACCGATCGTGTGTACAAGGCTTAAGTCATACACACCATTTCCTGCCCATGAGCCGTTAAGCTCCCACCGCCCTTCCCAGGGACACCTGCGATGACCGCATCGGATCTGTAGGTGGGACAGCGGAGCCTGAGACAATGGTGGGGGGATCACACGGGGGGAGGAGGCAAATTCTGGTGCTTGTAGAAGTGATCAGCGGCTTTATTGCCACTTGTATCACTTCCACTTTGAAAGCCGAGAGTCGGCATGTTAAAAACACATGTCTACAGCACTTTAAAAATCTGATTTGACCCAGCCCCTTCCCCCATCCTAGTGCCCCAAGGCAGCTGCCTAAGCCACCTTTATGGTTGAACTGGCCCCAATCTGGACCTCCTAGCAGTGGTGTGGCACTTCAACTTCCATTTTTGTTATATTCACAAAAAAAAAAAAAAAATTGTAAATCTGTGGCAAATTTTTTTGCCTGGAGATCCTGCCAGTAACAACATTTTCTGTTAGAGGCTAGGCTGCATAGTTGCAATTAGCAGCAATGCTGTCACCCTGCTGCACATATGTCTTCCGTTGGCTGTTGGAATACCTATCAGATCTGTGCATGCCTGCAAATGTGATAGGCAACTCAATGGCTTCAGTAACTGAAGTAGCACAAACAGCAGGATGGCAAAGCTGCCCGTAATTGGAAGGTTTCAATCTGGCCATACACGTATAGATATTTTTAGTTCAGAATGAATACAATCCAATATAGACCCATATCCATGCTACACAGCACAAATGAACAAATCTCATGGTTGCTATTGTACTTTGACAGCTGTCAATCTATCCCAACGGTGTCTGCATCTGATTGGATGCAGGCACTATTCGGAGGGCAAATCTGTCCGGCTTCTTTGAATTCTCAGTCAATGGATGTCAAGCGGTAGGTGGCCATCAGGGCCAGCCAATGAATTAATTCTGGCCAGTTCACCAGCAATCGGCTAAAATCACTCCTTGCAGCCTTTAGCATTGTCAGCCTTAAACAGCTGCCGTTACTGGCAGGATCTCCAGGTAAGAAAACTTTGCAATACATTTTCAAAAAATTATTTTCCTAAGGAAACTTTATACAGTAAGACATAATGTCAACCGTACTGAAAAATAGATTCTGAGTTCTACGTACATTTTAAAGTCTGAGTAAACTGTTGATTTTCAAAAAATAGCATTTTTGGAATGATATTATTCAGTGCAGCTGTTTTTTTTATTTTATTCTGATATTATTTTTAACAAGATTACATTCAGATGCAGTGGAACCTTGGATTACAAGCATAATCCGTTCCAGGAGAATGCTTGTAATCCAAAGCACTTGCATATCAAATCAAGTTTCCCCATAGAAGTCAATGGAAACAAAGATAATTTGTTCCGCATTGATTTCTATGGCATGCAATACCGCATGTGGCCAGAGGTGGGTGCTGGAGAGCCTCGGAAATACTCGGAAAGGCTCGGAAACACCCCATTAGCTCGAATTCTGCTCGTGTTGCGAGACAACACTCGCAAACCGAGTCAGAATTTTTTTTTAAAAAAGTGGCTTGTCTTTTAAAACGCTTGTTAACCCTGTTGCTCGTAAACAAAGGTGCCACTGTAATATGTTTTTTTTTTAAAGGCTTTCTTTTCTAATGCCAGTTCATTTCCCTTTTTTCAGCTATATCCCAAAGACAAACAATACATCGTAAGTAACCACTTCTACTTTTTTTTCTATAAAATGCATCTAAATCCTAACAATGAATTCCTTTTATTTGGTCCCTTTTCCTCTGTAAAAATAAAATTGAAGGTGTTTTGTTATATCTCTTCAAGAAGTACAAAAAATACCTCTTGATCCTGCCAAAACCCAGTGAGAGGATAACTTCCTGTGCTGCACTGAGATCTGAAGCATTGTTATCAGCCTTGCACGGTTGGGAGAGCAATGTGACAGACAGCAAGCAGCAGGTTGAGGTTCCTCACTCTCATTGTCCTCCACCTTGACATGAAGCTCTATGAACACCAAATGTATTATGTTTTCTTTTCTGACACGACTGGACATAACATAATAACATAACAGTTGTTTCTGTCTCCAGATTTTGAACAATATGAACTCTACTTTTTAATAAAGAACGTAGAGGAGCATAACTGGATTCATCTAATGAGGATCCTCAGAGTCAGCGAAGAAGAAATGCAGAGGTGTAGAATTCTGTCCAGAGATAAAAGGGAACAAAAATATCAGATGTTACAGGTGTGGCTGAAGAAAGGCCAGAACGGGGTCACAAGCTTGAAAAATGAACTGATTTTTGCCTTGGAACTCATTGACTGTGTCGCCATTGCTTCAATGTTCAAAAGTGGCCGTTCCGTCATGTCAAGTAAGGAACAGTTATTACGTGGTTCAGGTGAAAACATGTACAGGTAGTCCCCAGGTTACAAACAAGATTTTGTAGGTTTGCTCTTAAAGCAGAACTATAGGCAAAATGTCTTCCTGGTGCCTCCATGGCAGCATACATTTGGTAGTTGCCCCGCCTACTTCCGCCCACAGGACCAGTGCACGGCTATAAAAAGTTAACATACTCACAACAGCCCATTTCTTATATGAGAGGATTTGCTGAAGCTTCCCGCCCTGGTAGCTAGTTATTGAGCTACCGCATGTACTGTATGCTGCCATGGAGGCACCAGGAAAACACAAAATTGGATCATACTTACTGTAATTTTCCTTTCCTGGTGCCTATTCATGCCAGTATACTGAACCCACCCAGTTTGTTTCTGTTGATGTACAGGGAATGGGCTGTTGTGTAGGTGGTAACTTTTTATAGCTATGGATTGGTCCTGTGGGCAGAAGTAGGTGGGGTTACTACCACATGTATGCTGCTATTGATAAGCACCAGGAAAGGAAAATGACGGTAAGTATAATACAATTTTCTTTTTTTCTTTTTTCATTTTGGATAGTGCAAGGGAGGGTTATAAACCGTCAGATAAACCGTCCCATTGCGGAGATTACCCTTCATTTCCTGTCCCATAGCCAAAACAGGGAGTGCGAGGAAATTCCTGCAAATTACGGTAACCACTTCAGCCCCCGGAAGGTTTTACCCCCTTAATGACCAGGCAATTTTTTGCGATACGGCACTGCGTTACTTTAACTGACAATTGTGCGGTCGTGCGACGCTGTACCCAAATACAATTGATGTCCCTTTTTTCCCACACAAATAGAGCTTTTTTTTTAGTGGTATTTGATCACCTCTGCGTTTTTTATAATAACTAACTAATAATAACTACTGTATTTATTGGCGTATAACACTGACTTTTTTACCCTGAAAATAGAGGAAAAACTATGCCTGCGTGTTATACGCAGGGGCTGTGGAAAGTTTTTTTCCTGAAACTTCCCTATTAAAGTTAAGGTAACTATTAAACTATAGGTATTGGAATTTCCTTTCAAATTTGGCTGTTAGTGAACATAACGAATACAAATTTATCCAAAGTTATGAATTATCCGAAATAACGAATGCCGCATCTAAACAGATGGAACGGAACAAATTATATAATAAATAAGAAGAAGAATAATAAAACGTTTTTATTATTATTATTAATAATTAGTTACGTTCCATTCGTTTAGATGCGGCATTCGTTATTTCAGATAATTCGTAACTTCGGATAAATTTGTATTTGTTATGTTCACTAACAGCCAAATTTGAAAGGAAATTCCAATACCTATAGTTTAATAGTTAGTAATAGTTAAGTTATTATTAGTTTTTTTTTTTTGTTTTGTTTTTTCGTGTTTTCGGATATGCCGTAATTCATTAAAAAACAAATTTGAAACGAAACTATTTGCACATGTCTAAAAACAGGCATATCACAGGAGGTACGTCCAATGGACATCAGCGGGTGTAGGGGCTTTGTAAGCCTGCGCTGTAGCAGTACGCCACTTGCAAAGGCTGTTCCGGCAGAAAGAGGGAAGAGCTCAAAGTGAGGGCTGGAACTCACACTGGAACGCAGCGTCGACCCAGATGACGTCACTAAGACGCGGCGCGTTTCGGAGCATGTGCAGTAGTAGAAAAATCAGGGAGACTGCACGCTCCTTTCTCAAGCTGAATTAGGAAAGAACCTGTGTAGTCCTTTATATTGCCATCTAGTGGACATTATGATTATCACATGCTGTACATTGCCCACCCAGACATTGGATTAACCCTGTGTGGTCCGTGGCAATCCTACAACAAGATGCTAGTAACAATACATATATATACAGTATATATATATATATATATATATATATATATATATATATACATACGGAAATCTATACAAAATATATATATATATATATATATATATATATATATATACATAGAAAAATATAATTCATATATGTCTAAAAGTTAAATTTTAAGAGAAAACAGTACCTACATAATAAATGACAAATAATATAAGCTAAAATAAATAAATACCTGATCATATAATAGGAAAATTATACACAATCCTGCTATGAGAAAAACAGGTGCATGGGCTCAAATGTTGAGGTGTGTTCCCGAACTCATTAAAGCGAGGAAGCCGCTGCAATTAAAGTGTCTCTAAGCCCTGGTTCACACTGGTGCGTTTTGACATGCGATTTGACCTGTTAAATCAGCGGCAATTGCCGGCAATGGCACCGTCCTAATCGGTGCAACGCCGCATCTGCGGCGCTGCACAGATTTCAAAAAGTAGTTTCTGTACTCCTTTTTGCGATTTTGACCCACGATTTACATTGACATCTGTGCAGAAACTACACAGATGTCTCTGTAATCGCGTCCGAAATCGGGACTGACAAGCGGGAGTGAAATCGTGTGAGTTCAGCTGAACTCGCACAGCTTCATTCCCGCAGCCCAGTGTGAACCTGGGCTAAATCCAAAAGGAAAAATGTAATATACTGCAGCTTACCAATCCTTGGTAATAATGTGGTAGCTGCATTCGTTTTCTTTTTTTTTTTTAGGCTTTCGTTCGTTTATTTTGCTCATCCTACTAGTAAGTCTGGTATTTCTCAACTTCTTTGATCAGAGTCAGACCAAGCTGTCCAGATAAAGTAGCAGTTAGAATGTTGAGACAAACCATGTACCACTCACAGGGGTGCTTATGATGGTCAGCTTTTATTAATTTATTTAAAACCTTTATCCCAAAAGAAAAAAAAAAATGTAGGCTTTTTAGTTTAGTCCATCAAAATTCGCTAATGCATCTAATGCCGACCATTTTTCTCGTCGGGAAAAATGTAATTTTTTCTCTTTGACGAGAAAAACGCCCGTGTGTAGGCTTTCCAGCATTTTTCCCGACGAGAAAAACGGCAAGAATCACGACGAGAAAAATTATAACATGCTCTAATTTTTCTCATCGTGATTCATGGCATTTTTTTCCTCCGCAGTTTTCCCATAGGGAAACACTGCCAGGGAGCCTACACGCGGTCGGTTTTCTCGACCAAGAGAAAACATGTAAGGAAAACCGGCCGTGTGTAGGGGACCAAGCCGGTCCTCGTTTTTCATGTCGAATTTCTCGGCGGTGTTTTCACCATCGAGAAAATCGATCATGTGTACACAGCATAACACTACCCTGTCCCTAGACAATGCTGCTGTCCAAGGGGGTCTCTGTTGGATTTTTGACTGATGGTGTGTAGGCAAGACTGATGGAAGTCAGCTTCATCGGATTTCCGATGGAAAAATCCATCAAATTAGAATCCATAGGGAATCCGATCCTGTGTACAGGGCTTTAGTGGTAGGTAGGTTTTAGTGGTAGGTTGCCAACAATGGGCACGGAAAGTTTATGGTCATACAGTATGTGTGTTGGAAAGGGTGAATGGTTCTATTTGAAAAATGATTAAAAGCAACACAATTGCCAAGTGAATGTCAAGAATATGCAAAGATGTTCCTTTTAGATCATTTGTAAGCAGTTTGTGTTATACTAGTTTGACATTTTTTTATTTTACTCATTTCCAGCACCTCTATGAACAAACACCAAAGGAGGTTTTCTATATAAGGTAAGTCGTGGGCGTGTAAATAAAGTATAGAAACCTGCTTTTTCTTTAAAAACACACAAATGTGTCAAAAGATATAGCTTTAGTACTCAGGTTTGCTCTAAAGAACACAGGATTTTAACCCTAGTGATGGCTCTCTTCTGATTGGCTAGTTATATTCTTTGGCAACTGCTATAGAGAAAAAAAGGCATACATTAGGTCACATGAGATTTGACCGCTCAGTTGTTGGATCACTTCCAATATCAAATAAGCAACCTTCATGGTTGGAAGGATGATATGTTATTGTTAAGCCTCATATACACAATCGGACTTCCATCGGACAAATCCGTGGATTTTTTTGTCCGAAGGGCGTTGGCCGTGAACTTGTTCTGCATACAGACGGCAGAACTTTTTCAGCCAACATTCACAAAACGACGTGGTTTTTCTTCTCTTTAGCGCCACCCTTTGGGCAACTTCTGCTAATGTTGTCTTATGGTTAGCATTGGTTCGGAGCATGCGCGTTTGTACTTTGGATTTTAGTCCGACTGACTTGTGTACACACAATCGCATAATCCGATGGAACACATTTGTTGTCGGACAATTTGAGAGCATGCACAGCCAACATTTGTTGTCGGAAATTCCGACAACACTTGTCCGATGGAGCGTACAGACGGTCGGATTATCCGACAAAACACGTCCATTGCACAATTGATGTCAGAATATCCGATCGTTTGTACGGGCCTTTAGAGCTGTGAAAATATTTCACGGGCTAGAACTGGTTTCAGCGGATGTCGTAGATTCCAAATAATGTTACTTACAAAATGTGTTGCAAAATTATAAGAAACATAACACGCCAAATGACCGTGCCGCGAACATTAAATATTGAAGCCCCTATTACACCGATTGCTGCTTTAATCATAAGAAATTGTACATCAAAGTCTTCTAAAACCAACATGGAACCACAAACAACACCCAAATAATCCCACAAATAACCCAGTACAAAATTTTGATAGATCATCACACCAGACACAAACTTGGTATAAGAATTGGCTGCGGCATTATGTATTGGTTTAAGTTTTACAAAATGTTATATATTTACAGTATTACATCAAACCGAAAAATGTATTTTATAATAAAACCCAAAACCATCCGTCACTAATGCTTGGCTAGTCAGGCTTGACTACACAAGCTGGGGTTCCACCAATACCGAGGTCTTTTCTATGCAGTTCTGCATCCCAAGGGTAAAGATATCAAGGTCCACGTTGGATAGATGACTTGCATTGTGTCTGTAGAGACTTCGAACTCTGTATTCTATAAATAGCAACATGTTAAAGGAACATCAACACAACTCATTCAAAAGTTTACAACAGATGACCATACCGATTTCCTCTTATCTCTATGAATAACACACTATAGGACATGTTCTGGTATGGTTCTATTAATCAGATGTTGGAAGTGAAAAAATTTACTTTTTAGGCACCAATTGTAAGAAAATAAACAATAATTTTATTAACAATTTAATACATATTATATTCTATAAAAAAGAAAAAATATATAAAAAAACTGCAGTGTTACTACAGTAGCGACTAAAACTCTCCAAAAATGGTCATCCGTGTCAAAACATGTCACATTGAACATGTAGGACTAGACTATAATATAGCAATAACTTAAGCTCCACAAGATCGCTTCTTCAGGAGATTGTGTATTTTCTAGGAAGAGAAAGACCATTAATACGCTTTTTTAGAAGCAATGTAACTATAAATACTATAATACATATAATACAGCTTATCGGGATGTGCAGATGACACCAAGACTGCATACACCAACGAACAGGGAATACACAGGATGTATTGTGAGCAACGAGCCATATGTGGGGACCTGCCAGATAGACAACAGTAGAGAAATAGTAACAAGTAGTTTGTAGTTACTATTTCTCTACTGTTGTCTATCTGGCAGGTCCCCACATATGGCTCGTTGCGCATATTACATCCTGTGTATTCCCTGTTCGTTGGTGTATGCAGTCTTGGTGTCATCTGCACATCCTGATAAGCTGTATTATATGTATTATAGTATTTATACACTGCAGTTACATTGTTTCTAAAAAAAAGCGTATTAACGGTCTTTCTCTCCCTAGAAAATACACAAGCTCCTGAAGAAGCGATCTTCGCGAAACATGTAGAGCTTAAGTTATTGCTATATTATAGTCTAGTCATACATGTTCAATGTGGCATGTTTTGACACGGATGACCCTTTTTGGAGAGTTTTAGTCGCTACTGTAGTAACACTTCCGTTTTTTTATGTTTTTTTATTTTTTCCCTTTTTTTCTAGAATATATTATGTATTAAATTGTTAATAAAATAATTTTTTATTTTCTTACACTTGGTGCCTAAAAAGTAAATTTTTTCACTTACAACATTTGATTAATTGACGTCTAGGACGTGGCACTGCGCTACCATAAGCTTCCACAGTTCCATCCTGTGTTGATGCTTTGACAACTTTAAAGACGGACCTGTTTTAGTGGACAATCCGACCGTGTGTATGCTCCATCGGACAACTTTTGCTTTTTCATCAGACAAATGTTCGCTGTGAGAACCGACAAACTTTCCGGCAACAAATGTGCGATGGAGCAAATCCGATTGTGTACAGTGAGTGAGTGAGTGAGTAACTTGTATAGCACTACAAATGTGAACTAAATCGCCTCAAGGCGCTTATTTCCATCCGGTACACAAGTCCATCGGACTAAGGTCCAAAGTACAAACACACATGCTCAGAACCAATGCTAAAGATCAGACAACAATATCAGAAGTTGCCCAAAGGGTGGTGGTAAAGAGCAGAAAAACCACGTAGTACGTCTATTACATCACTACGTTTGTGTTTGTTAGCTGAAAAAGTCCTGCCATGTGTATGCATACCAAGTTCACGGCCAACGCCCATTTGGACCAAAATCCACGGAAAAGTCCGTTGGAAGTCCGATCGTGTGTATGAGGCTTTAGACTGGTATGGTTCTAACACTCTCACATCTGTGTTTTGTATTTATAGGTTTAAAGTGAGCGAGGACAAACTGGGCTGAAGTATTCGTCTACAAAGATTTTTAAAGCACTTTGAGGATCTCATGGATTTCACTTCTTGATGCATAAAGACAGCAATAATATGGGTGGAAACAGCATTCACAAGGATACCTTCTGAGTGGAGCTGGTATTCAGAAGGACACTTCTGACCAGTGTACTAAAAACAAAAAAAGGCTGCTGGGTTTGATGTTTCATGCCTCAAGAATCCCCCAGTCTCTAGTGCTTGACGTTCATTAGGAACAGATTTATAGCATTACCTTACTGTATATATGCAGTAGGAAAGAAAACATGACTGCCTTATAAACCCATATATGAATATTCTCATCTAGCTTCTTATGGCTACTTGAAGCGGTGTGGGAAAGACCAATAGTAGAAATGTCTTATCAGAAACGGTTACAGAGCCCACTGAGCAAATAAGCTGAACTATGGCGAGCTCTTCTTGTCGCCTGAACTCTGTATACATCAGACTGTGACCTCTAGTGGTTTCTCCATAGGAATAGATGAATGGACGGAGAAGTTGCTTCAGCGGGTGTCAAAAGTAGCTCAACTGAAAAAAGTTAAACCAATGAAGGATGTGCAAGGAGTGAAGGAGGCCTATCCAAGGCCAGCAAGACACAAAAACCTGCCACACTTTACCCAATAGTGGAGAAATAATTTTTGGATGTGTTTATGGTGAATGATAACAATTTTACTGCAATTATATTAGACAGTAAAGAGGACTTAAAGTATACCTACCATCAGGTACACTTATATGCATGCGCTTAATATGCAAATATGTATCACTTCCAGGAATCTATTAATTCTCTTGAAGATCACAGTACTCCACCTAACAATACTTTCATCTGCTTTTCTCTCTGAAAGGATGGAGCCATCGTTGCTCAGGCACCATGAAGGGTCAGTTGCTGGTTCAAAGATGACTTATTTGTGCTAAATGCTGATGCCGGTGCAGTTTTAGGTTATGTTCACAAATGTCTAAAGCCTCGTAGACACGATCGGACTTCCAATCAACTTTTCCGTGGATTTTGGTCCGAAGGGCGTTGGCCGTGAACTTGTTCTGCATACACACGGCACAACATTTTCAGCCAACATTCACCAAACCACGTGGTTTTTCAGCTCTTTACCGCCACCCTTTGGGAAACTTCTGCTATTGTTGGCTGATGTTTAACATTGGTTGTGAGCATGCGTGTTTGTACATCGGATTTTAGTTGGACCAACTTGCGTACACACGATCGGATAAACCGATGAAACAGAGTTATTGCCCAACAATTGGTGAGCATGAAGAGCCAACTTTTGTTGTCATTAATTCAGCCAATAATTGTCTGATGGAGTATACACACGGTCGGATTATCCGACCCAACACGTTCGTCAGACAATTATGGCCATAAAGTTGGATCGTGTGTACGAGGCTTTAAATTCACTGCAGTCTGTCAAGTTGTTACTTGCTACAAGTTACAATGCTGCATTCTTATCACTAGAGGACAGGAGAATGAGGAAATGATTCCTCTTACATGCAGCAGACTAATGACATCATCTCAGTCTAGGCAAAGCCACTAACTGGAACTCAAGAATGGCTTTTTATGGCCCATTTGCATCTATTATTATTATTATTATTATTTAGGTACTATATAGCGCCGTCAATTTTATGTCCTTAACTCACATTCATATACTAGGGGCCAATTTAGACAGAAGCCAACTAACCTACCAGCATGTCTTTGGAGTATCTATATAATCTTGTTTTTATAGCCTGATGCTGATGGAAAAACATTGAAATGCATGTCCACACATTTTGAGGCACGTCGCCATGCACTGCACATCGATGCGTGTCATAAAGCACATCAGTGCAAGTTGACGAAACGTAACCACTTCCGGACCGCCAGCCGTCGTTTTACGTCGCTACTTTGAAAAGGAATACCATTGTTATGGTAGCAGCTAGCTACCATAACCCCGGTATCCTCTTCAAGAGCGGGCGGTCCGCTTCAAGATAAAAGTGGTCTCTGCAGCGGATTCGCCACAAGATCACTTTTATCGGCGGCGGGATCGGGTCTGTTCCCTTGTTAGGTATGGAGACGAGTAAGGGGAAGATGGCCCCCACCCGTCTCCATATCACCGCAGGGCGGAAGCAACGTCAAAACGTCACTTGCACCCAATGCTCTTAAAGGGACTTTTGTTTATTTTTTTATTAAATTATTATTATTTTTTTATTGCATTTTAGTGTAAATATGAGATATGAGGACTTTTTGACCCCAGATCTCATATTTAAGTGGTCCTGTCATGCTTTTTTTGTCTATTACAAGGGATGTTTACATTCCCTGTAAAAGGAAAAAAAGTGACCCAATTTTTTTTTTAAAAGAACTGTGTAAAAATAAACAATAAAAAAGGTAAAATAAATAATAAAAAAAAGAAAAAAATGTAAACGCGCTTCGTCCCGCACAGAAGCGAACGCATAAGTGAGCAGCGCCGGCATATGAAAACGGTGTTCAAACCACACATGTGAGGTATCGCCGCGATCGTTAGAGCAAAAGCAATAATTCTAGCCTCTGTAACTCAAAACATACAATCTGTAGAGTTTTATTAAATGTCGCCTATGGAGATTTTTAAGGGTAAAAGTTTGCCGCCATTCCACGAGCGGGCGCAACTTTGAAGCAAGACATGTTGGGTATCAATTTACTGGGCGTAACATTATCTTTCACAATATAAAAAAAATTAATTGGGCTAACTTTACTGTTCTCTTATTTTTTTTATTCAAAAAAGTGAATCTTTTCCAAAAAAAAGTGAGCTTGTAAGACCACTGCGCAAATACGGTGTGACAAAAAGTACTGAAACGACCGCCATTTTATTCCCTAGGGTAGTAGAAAAAAAATATATAATATTTGGGGCTCCTAAGTAATTTTCTAGCAAAAAAACATGTTTTTAACCACTTAAGGACCGCCGCACGACGACGTACGTCGACAGAATGGCACGGACAGGCACAAGGGCGTACAGGTACGTCCCCTTTAAGAACCCGTCCGTGGGTCGCACGCTCGCGACACGGTCCGAAGCTCCATGACCGTGCCCGCGGGACCGATTGCCACCGGTGTCCCGCGATCGGGTCACAGAGCTGAAGAACGGGGAGAGTTAAGTGTAAACAAACCTTTCCCCGTTCTTCCAAGTGGCATGTCAGTGATCGTCTGTTCCCTGTCATAGGGAATGACGATCAGTGACGTCACACGCTAAGCCACGCCCCCCTACAGTAAGAATCACACATTAGGTCACACTTAACCCCTACAGCGCCACCTAGAGGTTAAACCCTTCACTGCCAGTGTAATGTTCACAGTAAGCAGTGCATATTTATAGCACTGATCGCTGTAAAAAGGTCAATGGTCCAAAAAATGTGTCAAAAGTGTCCGATGTGTCCGCCATAATGTCACAGTCACGATAAAAATCACTGATCGCCACCATTACTAGTAAAAAAAAAAAAAAATATTATTAAAAATGCCATAAAACTATCCCCTATTTTGTAGACACTATAACTTTTGCGCAAACCAGTCAGTAAACGCTTATTGCAATTTTTTTTACCAAAAATATGTAGAAGAATACGTATCGGCCTAAACTGAGGAAAAAATTTTTTTTTTATATATTTTTTGGGGATATTTATTATAGCAAAAAGTTAAAAATATGTAATTTTTTTCAAAATTGACGCTCTATTTTTGTTTATAGCGCAAAAAATAAAAACCACAGAGGTGATCAAATACCACCAAAAGAAAGCTCTATTTGTGGGAAAAAAAGGACGTCAATTTTGTTTGGGAGCCACGTCCCACGACTGCGCAATTGTCAGTTAAAGCGACGCAGTGCCGAATCGCAAAAAGGGGCCCGGTCCTTTAGCTACAAAATGGTCCGGGGCTTAAGTGGTTAACTTGTAAAAGCCAAATCTCAGAAAGGCTTCGGTCCTTAAGTAGTTAAGGTGCCTCATGACCCATTTATTTCAAGGGAAAACATATCAGGCAAAAAGCAAAGGTGAGAATCTAAAATAAGTATAGTAATAAAAGCTGAAGCCTTTTCTATTGCTGCGCTAACACAAAATAGCGATGGATACAATTAATAAAAAAAATTAAGTCCTTAAAGAAAAAGTCCCATGAATGACGACAGTTCAATTATGAAGCTTATGAATTACTCCAAATGATAAGAGTCATAAAGGCAATATGGAAAGATGTCCGTTCAGGCAGAAGTCTTCAGCACCCTTCCTTCTGTGGCCACAGTGTGAATGCGTAAGCTCTTTTTACACTATGGGAATATTTTGATTGTATGACCTGTTTGTGAACCTACTACCATTCCCCATGTGAGTGTTCCCATTGAAAAGGAGGAAGGGTCATCTTTCCATATTTCCTTTACGACTCTTATAATTTAAAGTCCACTTTCTCTGGTAAGCAGCCATTACTTATCATATGGTGGAGGCACACCTGGGTGATTCACATTTTTCGTTTGGTATTCACAGCAATGGTGTATATTGGACACGTGATTGAACACTGGATTTCCCTTATCCCTATGACTTATAAGCTTCATCATTGGACTGTCATCACTCATGGAACTTTTTCTTTCTTTAAGGACTTTATTTCGATTTTTTATTTATTGTAGCCATTACTATTTTGTGTTAGCGCGGCAATTTTGTATTTCATTTGTTGATCACAAATGCATCCGGGTTGTTGTTGGCAGGTGCTTATTGTCCTCATAACATATAAAATTTCGTAAGCTTTTACTATTGCTGTATTATGTGACAGATGTGTATCTGTGCAGGAGCAATGCAGGTAAGAGGTACCTTCAGGGATCATTCTTGAGCTAGGACAGGAATGTTTATATATTTAAACTTTATTTTAGCTTGGTATAGAGTAGGAAAGGTTTACGAGGCGTGTCTAAAAAGTTTGTGAATGGTCCGATATCTCAACTGCAACATGGGCCAGGTGCTCGCGCAAGCACACAGCTATCCAGAGACACGTCGAGAAGCTCCACCTAACGTGGAGTCCTCGTGACTGTCAGGGCAGTCGGACATAGTCCGTTTGAGAGGTGGGGTCACAGTGCAATGGATGGCGTAACAAATGAACATCAAGTCCTGCTACAAATTGAGAAAACTGGTGATGGAGACGCATGAAACGTTGGTGCAAGTGTACAGGACGGAGCGCACCATCATCCGTGAAGATTTGGGTAAGCGGGAAATCTGTTCCCTGTTTGTGCCCCACAAGCTGAGACAAACAGAAAGCAAAACGGATGGAAAACTCTGTAGATTTCATTACCATGTGTGACCAGGATCCGTCCTTTGCTTCCCCGCCTAAAGAGCGTCATGAAAGGCACGCGTTTTGTAGATGTGGCAGCAATCGAGGAATGTGTGACAGCGGTTCTGCGATCGATTCCTAAAGAGGTCTTTGCTGACAGTTTCCAGAAGCTTTATGAAGGTTGCCAAAAGTGTGTTGTGAAGAATGGTGATTATTTTGAAGGCCAATAAGGGTAACTTAGGTTTTGTTTGTTTTCTGATACCATTTACCAAACTTTTTAGACACACGTTAGAGCCCATTCACACAGGGGCAACTTTGGATCCGACTTCAAATCGCCACAGGTCGCCCCTAGTCGCCTCATATCGCGCTGCATGAGAAAATCAATGTAAGTGAATGGAGCCGTCTTAATGCACACTACTGCAGTCGCTCCGACTTAAAAAAAAAAAAGGTTCCTGTACTACTTCAATCTGACTTCTAGGCAACTGCTAGGCGACCTGTACCCATTGATTTCAATGGAAGTCGCTCAGAAGTCGGATCCCCTGTCTTAATAGGAGCAACTTTCCAGGAAGAAAACATACATTTCTCAGGCAAACCTCTCCCTCCCCCCTCCCTCCCACAGAGCTGATTCTTGTTTGATTGGCCACTGGAATGTCTCCTGTCCTGCAGGCAACTTGAAGTTGCCTTGTAAGTTGCCTCATGTCGCGCTGTGATTCATACTCAAGTCGTGTCCAAGTTGCCTCCCAAAGTCGCCGCTGGAAGTCGTGTTGCCCCTGTGTGAATGGATAGTCTTTAATTTTTACTGTCCCAAAGACAAAACAAAAAGTAAAAGGAAATCCCACCACTGATAACTGTCACCGGAACCAGTATGTCCATTTAAATATTCCCCCTATTCCTATTTACTATGAAATTTTGGATTTAGGCTGGATTCACATCTATGCATTTTTAGTGCTTTTTGCATTTTGTAGATTTGCACTACAGCCCATTTAATATGGTTTCCTATGGAACACGTTCTGTAGTGCAAATCTGTAAAATGCAAAAAGCACTAAAAATGCATAGGTGAGAATCCAGCCTTAAGCCTCGTACACACGGTCGGACTTCCATCGGACTTTTCCGTGGATTTTAGTCCGAACGGAGTTGGCCGGGCACACCCATAGCATACACACCACAGGACTTTTCTGCAAACTTTCCCAAAACTTTTTACAACATCACGTGGTCTTTACCGCCACCCTTTGGTCAACTTCTGCTATTGTTGGTTGATTTTAACATTATTTGTTTTGTCCATCGGACAAAAGTCCGATGGTTTTCTGTACACACGGTCGGACTTTGCTCCATCGGACTTTTGTTGGTCAAAAGTTTGTCCGTTTGCAGACCGATGAAAACCAAAAAAGTTTGTCCGATGGAGCGTACACGCGGTCGGATTTTTTGGCAAACTTGCTCAAAATGAAGTTTGTTGGCAAAAAGTCCGACCGTGTGTACGGAGCTTAACTCTCCTCTCTTTTCTGTCCCAGGGATAGTGGCCATCATCAGGACAAGTATTGATGGTTATTCTCCCCTCAAGAGCACAGACAGCATTAAAATCTTTCTCACGCTTTCTAAATCTATTGAAAAAAGTGTTTGTTTGTTTTTGTTAATTATTTTTTTGGCTGCATTTCTCATTTAAAATGATGTATAGAATATAGATGTAAGAGTTCATGAATGCACTTTAACACTACATTTGTAGTTAAACTTGATCCTATGTTTTTTTTATCCACAATTTATTCTCTATATTTCCGTTTAGTTCTCCGTGTACAAATTTGTGTGGCTATTTTTCTAAAGTACTTGTTACATCTTCGCACTATGAACATAGAAGCCAAGTGTATGTTATGTGAAACTTAATTTGTTACATACATCTTGCCTTGCTGGTCCTCTCTTCTCCGTCTTCAATCCCTATCAACTTTGTTTTGAAAGAAATGTCCATACGTCTACACTTTTAGTTTTAAGGGGGGGGGGGGGGGGAAGAAAAATGCATAAAGCCCAACTCCAGACTATCCAAAAATAAAATTAAAAATAAAAATAAAAAGGGATGTGCCCATCCTCTCATGTATCCAGAAAGGGGAATGTAATAGCAAGGAATACCCTGATTCAAGGTCTCACAGGCTCCCCCCCCCAGTCCGGCAGCATTCAATAAACTTCCCTCTTGCTGAAATCTTTATATACAATGCAGATCCTGTAGAGCAGAGGTCTCAAACTGGCGGCCCTCCAGTTGTTGTGAAACTACAAGTCCCATCATGCCTCTGCCTTTGGGAGTCCTGCTTGTAACTGTCAGCCTTGCAATGCCTCATGGGACTTGTAGTTTCCCAACAGCTGGAGGGCCACCAGTTTGAGACCCCTGCTGTAGAGAGAGAGGTTTGTAATGTGGGCACACATGTTTAATATTTATACCCAGGTTGGAGCTCAGCTTTAACATATTGATAAGCTACTAGAACAATAAGGGATATGTACAGTATTTCAGAGGCCTTTGGAAAAGGGGTTATAAGAGTTGTGAAAACAATTTGAATAGAATTTTAAATAGTGGTGTAGATTTGGGTTTGGCTTCCCATCAGCATGCATTTTTAAAAATACAAGCCTAAGCTGCTTTCCACTATATAAATGTGATTATTTTTTTTTTGTATGTCTGCTTGTCCCCAGTCTGTGTTTTTTACCTGTTCCTTTCTTCTTTCCCCCCCCCCCCCCCTTCTTCCTTGTATTGTACAAGGTTCATTATCTGCACTGGTTACAATATCAGTTATGGATGCTGATTCACAAATGTATATAATACACTGTACTGTGAATTGAACGTTTTTTTGCCTTTTTACTATATACATGACTGTATATTTTTTTTTTGTTTTTTGTAGTAGAAAAAAAAATGTTAAGAAAAATGATACTTAAAAAAATAAATAAACCGCCCTTTCTGATCATTAGTACTGCATCTGCTTTTTTCCTGCATTGTAGTCATGGGAAACATATATTGTACGACAGGGGTGTCCAAACTTTTTTCAAAGAGGGCCAGATTTGATGAAGTGAACATGCAAGAGGGTCGACCATTTTGCCTGACATTCTTTGAACCATTAAAATTCGATCTAAGTGTGTTCATCCGAAGCACTAATATACTACCCAATAAGAATTATCTTCTTTTTGTGGTTGTGTGTGGTGGAGATGAGCCCGGGCGTATTATTTGGGGAGATATATATATATATATATATATATATATATATATATATATATATATATCTATATCTTTTGTGGCCCCCAACGAATTCCCAAGCACCACTAAGGATGAGCTCGGGCGTGTTATTTGGATTACAATGTACTTATCGGCGTATAAAACGCACCTTCACTTTAAGAGGGAAGTTTCAGGAAGAAAATAGGATTTTTTACTCACCGTAAAATCCTTTTCTCTGAGTCCATGGACCGACACAGCTTCTCTATTGACAAAGTGGGTATTATCCGTTAATTAGGAGTGACTAGGCAGAAAAACTTGTAAAAAGTGTTGCATCACACCTTCTACAGTACCGCCCAGGGGGCGGACCCTCTGGGTATACCCTCTCAGTCTGCACATCGCAGATCAGTTCGTCAAAAAGCAGTACAAACTTAAAAGGAGGGGTGGGTGCTGTGTCGGTCCATGGACTCAGAGAAAAGGATTTTACGGTGAGTAAAAAATCCTATTTACTCTTTCGTCCATGGACCGACACAGCTTCTCTATTGACAAAGTGGGACGTCCCAAAGCAGTGTCAGAGAAAAAACGAGGGGTGGTAACAGCATAAAAACAAACTTCACCCCAAAACACAAAACAGCACTCCTCCAACGGAGGAGTTGCAACTCTAAACAGCCGCCTGCAAAACCTTGCGGCCGAAAGAGGCATCCGAAGATGCACCTACATCAACTTTGTAGAATTTTGTGAAAGTGTGAGCGGACGACCAAGTCGCCGCTTTACATAGTTGGGAAACAGACGCTTGATGTCGGAAAGCCCAAGAGGCACCTATTGCCCTGGTCGAATGCGCCGTGACAGGAAAGGGGGGCGCCTGACCCTTTAAGGCGTAAGCCTGGATTACTATCTGTCGGATCCACCTAGAGATGGTGGCCGATGAGACTGCTTGGCCCTTCTTGGGACCAGCCACCGAAACAAACAGTGAGTCTGACTTCCGGAACAGGGAAGTAGCAGATATGTATACTCTCAAAGCTCGGACAACGTCCAAGGAATGCAACGCCGACTCCTTAGGATTCGACGGCTGAGGACACAAGGATGGAAGTAAAATGTCTTCGTTGAGATGAAAAGCCGAAACGACTTTCGGAAGAAAGGAAGGCTGCGGCCGCAGCACCACCTTATCCTTGTGGAAAATCAAATAGGGAGCCTTGCAGGACAGGGCTGCCAGCTCAGAGACTCGTCTAACTGACGTAACAGCCACCAAAAAGACCACCTTCTGAGAAAGTGTCAACAGGGGAATATCTCTAATATTCTCAAACGGTGCCTTCTGAAGCACCGAGAGGACCAGGTTCAAGTCCCACGGAGGTAACGGGGGCCGGACCGGAGGGGCCACATTTTGAACCCCCTGCACAAATGTACTCACGAGAGAGTGAGTCGCCAGGGGTCGCTGAAAAAAGACAGCCAGGGCAGATATCTGTCCCTTAATCGTACTTAGGGCAAGCCTTTGGTCTACCCCATGCTGTAAAAACAGCAGGATTCTGGAAACCAAATAGGTACGTGGATGCCATTTCATTTCCTCACACATGGAGATGTAGGCCCTCCAAGTGCGGTGATAGACCTTCCTAGAGGACGGTTTCCGAGCACTTCTCATAGTAGAGATTACCGAGTCTGAGAGGCCCCGATCTCTCAGTACCTGGTTCTCAACAGCCATGCCATTAAAGCCAATGACTGTAAAGCAGGATGGAATATGGGACCTTGCGATAGCAGGTCCTTCCGTAGTGGTAGGCGCCAGGGGACGTCTGCTACCAGACGTACTAGATCGGCGTACCAAGGACGCTGAGGCCAATCTGGAGCGATTAGGATCATTGGAATTCCCTCTGCCTCCACTCTGCGGAGCAGAAGAGGAAGAAGCCTTAAGGGAGGGAAGGCATAGATTAGCCGATACTGACCCCACGATGGTACCAACGCGTCCGTTGCGTCTGCCCATGGGTCTCTTGACCGGGCCACAAACCTCAATACCTTCCGATTGAGTCGGGAAGCCAGAAGATCTACGTCTGGTGTGCCCCATCTTTGGCAGAGGAGTTGGAACACCTCCGGGTGTAAGGACCATTCTCCCTGGTCCAGCATCTGGCGGCTCAGGTAGTCCGCCTGCCAGTTTTCCATACCCGGAATGTACACGGCCGACAGTGCCGGTACGCTCCTCTCTGCCCACTTCAGGATGCGAGCGATCTCCGATGCTGCAGCTGAGCTTCTTGTTCCTCCTTGATGATTGACATATGCCACTGCTGTGGCGTTGTCTGACTGGATCCTGACTGGATGCCCTTGCAGTCTCTGAGACCATTTAAAGAGGCACAGCTTGATCGCCCGGATCTCCAGGACATTGATCGGCAGGAGGGCTTCCTCTGGGGTCCAGCGACCTTGCGCCGACTGGACACCCCAGACTCCCCCCCAACCTGTAAGGCTGGCGTCCGTCGTGATCACTATCCAGTAAACCGGAAGAAATGACTTCCCGGCCATTAGAGCCGGTGCTGTCAGCCACCATACCAGGGATCTCCTGACTAGGTGGCTCACTCGGATTTGATAATCCAGAGATGAAGGGCATCTGTTCCATCTGGACAGAACTTCCTTCTGTAACACTCGAGTGTGGTATTGAGCATATGGGACCGCCTCGAAGGAGGCTACCATGAGGCCCAACACTCGCATGCAAAAACGGAGTGACGACCAATTCCTGGAAGTCAGCTGCCGTACTGCAGCCCAGAGGGTCTGCAACTTCTCCACCGGGAGGAATACCTTTGCCTCTGAGGAATCCAGAATCAACCCCAGGTACACTAGGCGTTGAGTGGGCACCAATACTGACTTTTGCATGTTTAGTATCCAACCACAGTCTCGAAGAGTCTGACAGGTAATGGACACGCTTACCTCTAATTCTGAGCTTGAAGGGGCCTTCAGCAGAAGGTCGTCCAAGTAACCTGTGATAGCGATACCCCGCTGTCTTAGAAGTGCCAGAATCGGAGCGAGCACCTTGGTGAACGTCCTGGGTGCTGAGGCAAGGCCAAACGGGAGGGCCACAAACTGGTAGTGGTTCTTCCCGATAGCAAATCGCAGAAACCTCTGGTGTCTGGAGTATATGGGGACATGCAGGTATGCGTCCTTGATGTCCAAGGAGGCCAGAAAGTCCCCCGGATGGAGAGCCGTGACTACGGATCGAACCGACTCCATCCGATATCTTTGTACCTTCACAAAGCAATTGAGGGCTCTGAGATCCAAGATTGGACGAACCCCCTCCTTCTTTGGCACAATGAACAGATTTGAGTAAAAACCCTGACCCCGTTCCTGTTCTGGAACTGGAATAACTACCCCGCGTTCCAGTAGACCCTGGACCGCCCCATACAGGGCCTCCCGACGGGTCGGTAGTAGCTGGAGATTGGAGGTGATGAATCTGTCTGGTGGACAAGAGAGAAATTCTATCTTGTAGCCTGAGGAGATTACTTCGCAAACCCACCTGTCGGAGACTAGAGCAGTCCACTGAGTCGCGAATTTGCGAAGACGTCCCCCCACCCGAGAGCTGGGTGGGGGCGGACCTTCATGTGGACGCAGATTTGTCCGCAGGCTTGTTGGGTCTGCGGGACCAAGGACGCTTTTGTCCTTGGGCAGGCACTTTATCGGCCTGGGGTCTTTTCCCTGTCGCCTTAAGGGGGCGAAAAAACCACTTACGTGCAGTAAAGGAGGGCCCTTGCCCTTGGCGTGGTCCCTTACCCTTGCTAGTTTGGGGAAGCAAAGTGCTTTTACCTCCTGTGGCATCCTTGATGATGTCATCCAGAGAAGCCCCAAAAAGTCTGTCGTGCTTAAAAGGCAGATCCAATAGGGCTTTCTTGGAAGTCTGGTCCGCAGACCAGCCCTTTAGCCAGATCAGGCGGCGTATTGCTACTGCATAAACCGAAGCTCTTGACAGCAGGGGAATAGTATCCATGTCTGACTCGCAGACAAACTTAAGGCCCTGGACCAACTGGTCGGCCAAAGTTATCTCATTAGGAGGAGCATCTCGCTCCTTTAACCCCTGGAGTAGCAATTTTGCCCATTCAGTAAGTGTCTGAGACACTAGGGCCCCCGCCAATGCCGGGCGTACTGCCGAGCCTACCACTGAGTATAGGTAGCGAGCGAGTGCTTCAGCCTTCTTATCCACAGGGTCCTTGAAAACAGGAGCCCCTTCTACTGGAATAGTGGTGGCTCTATTAAGTCTGGACACCGAAGGGTCCACTATAGGGGGAGAGGTCCATATCTTCAGAAAACTCTCCTCAAAGGGGTACCGTACTGCAAACCTCTTTGGGGCTGTAAAGACCCTCAGTGGGTTCTCCCATTCCTTGTATAAGAGTTTGTCAAAATAAGACACACAAGGGAACACCTTAGCAGTGCGGGCAGGTTTACGAAACCCAAAGGGGACTGGAGTATCTGCTACTTCTTCAGTCCTTTCCAACTTTAGTGTATCCCGCACTGCAGTAATAAGGTCAGATACCAAAGCCGTCTCGCGTACTGACCTGGACTTGGAGTCCTCCTCACTGTCCGATCGGTCACGGTCTGCAGTCTCTGATGCATCAGAATCTGGGCCATGAGCCGTAGCTGGACCTGGTTCTGCATCAGAAATATCCCCAGAAGATTGCAGGGGACGGGGGCGTTTATTACCCCCTGTATTCCCGTGTGCTGCTTCCACCCTGGCAGCAAACGCCTCTAGGATTGCCGACATAGCATCCATAGACACCTCAGGGACACCAGCTTCTAAATCTGGTGTTTCAGGGGAGAAGACCTCTGGCTCAGATGCCATGCTGACCACACGCTGACACTCACAGGGCTCCAGGCAAGATATCAATAGGCCACCCTCCTGTGCTGCAGAGATGCTGGGTTACCCAGAGGACTCACCACCCTGGATAGGTACTGCTATGCTGCGCCTGTGATGCTGTCCCCTTGCTGTTGTGTCAGTCTGCTTCTTTTATCAGCACTTCCTGAGTGAATTTTCGCGCCAGTGTAATGCACCCTAGAGGCCGGAGGCTCTCGCAAAATGGTTGCCAAAAACGTCTGTATGGAAGATAATGTGGGCTCTAAGAAAATGGCCGCCGACAGAAGATAGAGGTCAGGCAGCCATAGCCCACAAAAAGATGGCCGCCGAACGGCAATATCTGCATACAGGGTGGACAAACATGGCCGCCGATCACCTGATAGGGGCCAGTGGGTGTGGCCGAACCACAGGAAGATGGCCGCCAGGCAGTTACAAGAGGCCAAACTTGGCATGGACCACCTCAAAATGGCCGCCGACAGCATGGAGACACAGAAACACAGGTAAGCAAAAAATGACATTTCTTTTAAATGTTAGTTACAGCCAGCCCCGCTCCAGTGGGACCCCCTAGGTGACCCCCAGCACCCAGCAACCTTTAGCTAGAAGCCCAGGGAGGAGGGAAAGGCAGGGAGAGAGGGAAGAAAGGGGCCACAACCACTTACTTGATCTCTCCAGGAATGTCCAGCTAAATCACCCAGCCGAGGCAGGGGAGTTTTACTTACCTATCCTGCATGTATTCTGCTGAAAGACATTCCAAACAGATCATCGTCCGCGCACGGAAGGTGACTGTTGGCCAGGCATGCTGTGATTGGACCCAGAAGAGACGATCATATGTATGCCCTGGAGCATGACGCTCACCGGACAGGCTGCTGCGACTCGGCCGTAAGGTCAGCCGAAGCTGAGCGGTCCGATGCAAGCCTTGGAGCGTAAGCTCACCGGCCAGGCTGCTGCGACTCGGCCGTAAGGTCAGCCGAAGCTGAGCGGTCCGATGCAGGCCCCGGAGCGTAGGCTCACCGGCCACCCGTGGAGCGACGGGCATGTCGTGGAAAACCCAGCGCGTAGCTAGGGTCGGCACATGCTCGATGGCCGAAACTGGGGAGACTACAAGGATCGAGGATCCAGCCTGTCACCCAGTCGGCAGTTGATCGAAGATCGCAGGAAACAACAAATGTAGCAAAAAAAATAAAAATAAAAAAAATATATATATATCTTTTTTCCCCGGACCAATGGGCCCGAAGGGAGCCATGTCCTACTCCTTGCTAGACAGAAAAAAACTGATCTGCGATGTGCAGACAGAGAGGGTATACCCAGAGGGTCCGCCCCCTGGGCGGTACTGTAGAAGGTGTGATGCAACACTTTTTACAAGTTTTTCTGCCTAGTCACTCCTAATTAACGGATAATACCCACTTTGTCAATAGAGAAGCTGTGTCGGTCCATGGACGAAAGAGTAAATATAATTTTAAATAAAAAAACGTGAAGCAAAATATGGGTCAGTGCCCATCTGCAGCCTCACCATTGCCATCAGTGCAGCCTGTTCAATGCCCATCGGAGGGGGGCGGAAGGACGCCAACAGATTACATACAGGAGAATTTCCTCTTTACTTGGTGGCCTCTTTAATAAAAAGTCGTGCCTCTTATGATAGACAGAGAAGTCATCCAATGGCAGCCCAGGAGACGGGACTTCCTATTACTAATGCTGGTGAGTAAACAGGAGATTCTCTCTTATGTATTCTGATGGCGCTCGTGCCGCCCTCTTCGAGGCAGCGCGCCATCAAATATGGTAAATATCTTTTGTGGCCCTGGGGGCCACAAAAGATATATATATATATATATATATATATATATATATATCTCCAAATCACCATCACCAGGGGGGCTGTATTAAACGGAACGCGGTTGGCCGGCGGGCCGGACTTTGGACATGCCTGGTGTACGACAATGCATTTGCTTCTACCACAATGACCTTGCAAAAATAAAAAAATTAAAACTTCCTTTAAGAGTAACAGCCTGTGAACTCAACACTATTCCAAAAGTATTGTACACACCTGTCACACAGTCATTACAAGAGCTCATAAAGGGCTAAAAATACAAAATAAATGTGAAGTATAAAAGCAAAAACCTTTAAATCAGTATTAAACCCAAAAGCAAACATTTACAGTAACTTGAAAGAGTATTCATACTCCTTGAAATTGTCCACATTTTGTCATGTTACAACCAAAAATAAATGGATTTTTATATGATAGACCAACCCAAAGTGGCACACGATTGTGAAGTGCAAGGAAAATGATAAATGGTTTTCAATTCTTTTTACAAATAAATATCTGAAAAGGGTGGCGTGCATTTGTATTCAGCCCCCTTTACTCCGATACCCCTAACTAAAATCTAGTGGAACCAATTGCCTTCACAAGTCACCTAATTAGAAAATAGAGTTTACCTGTGTGTAATTTACTCTCAGTATAAATACAACTGTTCTGTGAAGCCCTCAGAGGCTTGTAAGAGAACCTTAGTGAACAAACAGCATCATGAGGGCCAAGGAACAAACCAGACAGGTCAGGGATAAAGTTGTGGAGAATTTTAAAGTGGGGTAAGGTTATAAAAATAAAAAATAAAAATATCCCAAGCTTTGAACATTTCACGGAGCACTATTCAATTCATCATCTGAAAATGGAAAAAGTATGGCACAACTGCAAACCTACCAAGACATAGCCGTCCACCTAAACGGACAGGCTGGGCAAGGAGAGCATTAATCAGAGAAGCAGCCAAGAGGTCCATGGTAACTCTGGAGGAGCTGCAGAAATCCACAGCTCAGGTGGGGAATCTGTCCGCAGGACAACTATTAGTTGTGCACTCCACAAATCTGGTCTTTATGGAAGAGTGGCAAGAGGAAAGTCATTGTTGAAAGGAAGCCATATGTCCCATTTGCGGGAAGCCATGTGGGGGACACAGCAAACATGTGGAAGAAGTTGCTCTGGTCAGATGAGACCAAAGTCCCAACCGTGAAAAAATGGTGGTGGCAGCATCATGTTGTGGGGATGCTTTTCTTGTCGCTGGTCAGAGTTCATGGGAAGATGCAGCCAAATACATGGCAATCTTAGAAGAAAACCTGTTAGCGTCTGCAAAAGACTTGAGATGGGGATTTATCATCCAACAGGACAACAACCCTAAACATACAGCCAAAGCTACAATGGAATGCTTTAGATCAGCGTTTCTCAACTCCAGTCCTCAAGGTGCCCCAACAGGTCACATTTTCCGGCTTACCATTATTTTGCACAGGTGATTTAATCAGTTTCACTGCCTTAGGAATCATGACCTGTTGGGGGCGCCTTGAGGACTGGAGTTGAGAAACACTGCTTTAGATCAAAGCATATTCATGTGTTAGAATGGCTCAGTCAAAGTCCAGACCTAAACCCAATTGAGAATTTGTGGCAAGACTTGAAATCTGCTGTATCCAATCTGACAGAGTTTGAGCTATTTTGTAAAGAAGAATGGACAAAAATTTCACTCTAGATGTGCAAAGCTGGTAGAGACATCCCCAAATGGCTTGCAGCTGTAATTGCAGTGAAAGGCGGTTCTACAAAGTATTGACTCGGGGGCTAAATACAAAGGCGCACCACACTTTTCACATATTTGTAAAAAAAAAATTGAAAACCATTTATCATTTTCCTTCCACTTTACAATTATGTGCCACTTTTTGTTGGTCTAACCCAGTGTTTCTCAAGTCCAGTCCTCAAGGCGCCCCAACAGGTCATGTTTTCAGGAATTCCATTATTTTGCACAGGTGATTTGATCAGTTGCACTGCCTTAGTAATTACCACAGCTGTTTTATCTAAAGGAAATCCTGAAAACATGACCTGTTGGGGCGCCTTGAGGACTGCAGTTGAGAAAAACACTGGTCTAACCCATAAATTCCCAATAAAATACATTCACATTTTTGGTTGTAACATGACAAATTGTGGAAAATTTCAAGGAGTATGAATACTTTTTCAAGGCACTGTATCTTATTGCTTCTTACATATGATGGCTGCATTAGTGTTCTATTCTTTTTATCTTGTGATCCAGCTAATAAGTCTGTTGTTTTTCCAAATAAGCTCTTCTGCAAATGTATCAAAGAACACTGTTGCTAGAAACTATTTACCACTGAGTTGCTTACAATGACCAGCTTTTATGTATAACCTTCATTCCAAAAGGAAAAGAAAAAAAAATGTTTGCTATAAGGCTACTTTCACACTGAGGCGCTGGATGCGCTGGCGGTATAGCACCGTTTTTTTTTTGGCGCGATTTGCGGGCGCTAGCGGGGATATTTTAACCCCCGCTAGCGGCCGAAAAAGGGTTAAATACGCCCGCAATAACGCCTCTTTGAGGCATTTTGCGGGCGTATTAGAGGCGCTACCCCATTGATTTCAATGGGCAGGGGCGCTATAGGAGCGCTATTTTTAGCGCTCCTATTGCACCTCAAAGATGCAGCTTGCAGGAGTTTTTTGAGCCTCCTGCAAGCGCAACGCTCCAGTGGGAAAGCCCTCGGGCTTTCACATTGGATAGTATTGAGAGGCTTTTTTGGGGCGCATTGCAGGCGCTATTTAGAGCGCAATAGCGCCTGCAAAGCGCCTCAGTGTGAAAGGGGCCTAACTGCTTCTGCAACTGTAGCGCGAGCTGGAGTTTGGCTTCAAATTTTTAGTGTATTTAAATCTGCTAGTCCATCTAACTCTCCACACCCCCAGGATGAACAATGTTGCTCTCTTCTGTGCCTTTGTGCGCATTCATAAAGAATGGAGGCGCTCTAATACTGGTGGAGCAACATGGGAAAACCTAAAAAAGAAAACGAATGCAGCCACCACATCGAATGATTGGTAAGCTGCAAAATATTACCAGTTTGGGTTTAATACCGTATCTGCCAGTATATCTGGTCTAAATCTATAGCCAACCATATCTACACCAATATTTTTAGTTAGACCTACATAATGAGAAAAATGGAAGTGCTGTCTTTCAACAATGGAAAGCTTAAAAAAAATGGGATTATTTATTTCTTCATAAATACCTGTAAAATCCTTTTCTTTGAATACATCATGGGACACAGTTAGGCTAATATTCATTAGCTACTGGGTTATACGCTGTCTCTAAGTGAATGGACACTTGTAGACAAAGTCTTAGACAGGAAGCGGTCCCCTATATAACCCCTCCCATACAGGAAGCACATCAGTTTTGTAGCAAGCACTGAATCCTCAAAAAAGAGGGGAGGGAACGGTGTCCCACAATGTACTCGAAGAAAAGGATTTTACAGGCAAGTATGACGAAAAAATCCTAATTTTCTTTTTCATACATCATGGGACACACAGTTAGGCTAATATTCATTACCTACTGGGACAATCCCAGAGCAATAGTCTTAAAGGGAGGGAGACACCCTGCCAAACAATAGCCATCAGATCTTATATGGCAGCCCGCAGTACACTGCGGCCGAAAGTCGAATCCTCGGCTGCTCGATCAGTCACTTGATAAAATGTTGTGAACGTATGCACTGTAGACCAGGTAGCAGCCTTACAAATCTAAGCCACAGATACCTGATGGTGATAAGCCCAGGAGGTTCCTACACCCCTGGTAGAATGAGCTCTCACCTTAAAAGGGAGGAGCTTTACATTTCAGACCATAAGCCTGAATGACCAATTGACGGACACAATTGGCAATGGAAGCTGCCTGCCCCTTCGGATCTCCACAGAACTAGACAAAAAAACCTTGACTGCCCGGACAACGTCCAAGGAATGCAGCCGTCTCTCTTCCGCCGAACGAGACTGAGAGGAAAAAAAGGCGGAACAATAATGTCCTGATTGAAATGAAAGGCTGACACCACTTTTGGCAAAAAGGATGGAACAGGTCGTAACACGACCCTGTCGTGGTGAAGGATCAAGTATGGTTCCCTGCATGAAAGGGCCACCAACTCCGACACCCTTCTAGCCGAGGTGATGGCCATCAGGAAAACTAGCTTGCGTGACAGCAAGTCTAATGGAATTTCCTTAATAGGCTCAAATGGTTGTTTCTGTAACAGACAGCATCAAGTTCAAGTCCCAAGGAAACATAGGTGACCTAATGGGGGGGGGGGGGAAGCAAACGAGTTGCCCCCTGCATAAAGGGTCAGACCAGCGAATGGGAGGCTAAAGGTCTTTTGAAGAATACTAACAGGGCCAAAATCTGACCTCTATCTGTACTCAAAGCCAATCTGATTTCCACAGCTGAAGAAAAGAGAGCATTTCTCCCAATCTCGTATTTCCGAGGATGCCATTTTCTGGCTTCACACCAAGCAATACAAGTCTTCCAGACCTTATGATAGATCTTCCCAGTGACAGCTTTTCTAGCATTTACTAGGGTAGACATCACTGTCCCCGAGATGCCACGGTCCTTCAACACCATGGCTTCAATAGCCATACCGTCAAATTTAGGGACTGTAAATTGGGGTGGAATATAGGAACTTGAGACAGTAGATCGGGGCGCCGTGGAAGTGTCCATGGCCTGTCTATTGTCAGTCTCACAACCTCCGGGAACCAGGGCCTTCTGGGCCAGTCTGGTGCCCCCAGAATTACTGGAACCCCCTCTCTCCGAATCCTGCGCAACAAATGTGGAAGGAGAGGGATCTGAGGGAAAGCATAAACCAGGGAGTAACGGCTCCATGGAACTACCAGAGCATCTGCTCCGATTACCAGAGGATCCCTTGTTCGGGACACAAACTGCTGTAGCTTGTTGTTGAACCTGAATGCCAATAGATAGACCTCTGGCCATCCCCAATGCTAGCAAATTTCCTGGAACACCCCTGGGTGTAGGGACCATTCCCCTGAGCAGATCTGCTAGCAGCGGAGATAATCTGCCTTCCAGTTCTCTACTCCCGGGATATAGACTGCCGATAGAATCTTCACATGTCCCTCTGCGCAGGCTAGTATGTGGTTCACCTCCTTCAGAGCTGAACGACTCCTGGTACCGCCTCGGTGGTTTATATAGGCCACGGCAGTGGCATTGTCAGACTGAACCCCGATAGGGTAAGTCCTGAAGCTCGACAGTCCAGGACCGTAGGGTCAGATGTACTGCCCATAATTCCAGGACGCTGATGGGCAGGATCTGTTCTGTCCTTGACCATTTCCACTAAGCTGTGAGCCCCTCTAGGGTCGCTCCCCAGCCTGAGAGTCTGGCATTTGTAGTCAGTACTCTCCAAGTTACCGGGAGGAAGGATCTTCCCTTTCACAGGTTCTGATCCTGCAACCACCATTTTAGGCTTAAGCGCACCAGAGGAGATAATAATATTGGATAATCCAGGGCTTGTCCCCTCCTTTTCCAAGCCAACAAGATGTCTTGTTGTATAGGCCTGGAATGGAACTGGGCATAGGGCACTGCCTCAAAGGAAGACACCATCCTTCCAGGAAGACTAATAAAGTTGAATGGAGGGTTGCCTGGTGCCCCTTATTTGACGCCCCAGATCCTTCAGGGCACAGATCCTTACGGGTGGCAAAAATACCCTTGCCTGGACAGTTTCTAGGATCAGACCTAAATACTTCAGACCTGGAGCTGGTCTCAAGGCTGACTTTTCAGTATCTATGATCCAGCCTAAGCTTTCCAAATACCGCATTGTGCAGGTTATGCTCTGTTCTAGAGACAATATTGAGTGATCTCTGAGCAGTAGGTCATCCAGATACCCAAGCACCAAGATCCCTTGTGCCTTTAAAAGACCCAGTACTGGAGCTAGGACCTTTGTGAACACCCAGGGAGCTGTGGCAAGCCCCGAAGGGTAGAGCCACAAACTGAAATGACGTTCCTCTACTGCAAATAGCAGGAACCTCTGATGAGGCTGAAAGATAGGGACCTGAAAAAACGCATCCTTTATATTGATGGAGGCAAGAAAGTCTCCCGTCTGGAGTGAGGCTACTACTGAGCGGACAGACTCCATCCGAAAAAGACTGGATTAGTAAATACTGGTTCAGGGATCTTAGATCCAAAATGGGCTTTTGTCCCCGTTTGATTTTGAACGGTTAACAGGTCAGAGTAAAACCCAGCGCCCCTTTCGTATACAGGAACCTGTACAATCACTCCTTGATGCACTAAATGTATTAGTGCCTGAAACAATGTTTCTTTTTTGGAGGAACTGGGGGAACGCTGGATCTTAGAAACCTCTGAGGAGGAACCCCCCCGCAACTCCAGCTTGTAACCACAGGATTTAGTTGAGGTGACCCACTCGTCCTGAACCATTGTTCTCCAATTGTCTGCAAAGTGCAGCAGCCCTCCCCCCACCCGATAGAGTGGAGATGTCCCCTCAAAAGGAGGGCTTGGTGCTGGGTTTGTAAGAGTTTTGGACCCAGGGCTTTTTCTGGCCTTGCGGCTTCTCCCTGGCACTAGCGCCCTGTTGGCAGCGGAACTGCCTTGGCGCTGAGACACCTGAGGAAGCAGTCCCTGAGGTTTTAAATGAGGGACGCCTGGTGCTCTTCTTCACAGGAAGTAGGGAACTTTTCCCTCTAGAAATCTTTTGGATAGATTTGTCCAAGAGATCACCAAATAAACGTTCCCTATGAAAGGGGAAACCTGCAAAAAACTTTTTACAAGGAATCTCGGCTAACTTGTCCTTAAGCCACAAAAGTCTGCGCATACGTACAGACAAGAGAGCCAAATGAGAAACCTGCTGTATTGAATCGTTTAAAGGCGTCAACAGCAAAACACAGCGCTCAAGAGATAGGCTGTCTGACCTGATCCTTTACGAACTGGCAGATAACTTACTGTTATTTGAGGGTGCCTAGGCACTCCTGATCTGTAGCCTTATAACTGTAAATCCGTAGTGCAACATCTAAAAACACTACTGCCTCTGACTTCTGGTCCCAAGAAATTTGAAGTATTTGGTGATGTCACTACTCCAATGCTCTTTTTGATAGAGGCTCCAACATGAAGAAACAAACCCTTGCTTCTACCAAGATGGCTGCCTTCACACAGACAGTGCAGAACAAACCATGCAAAAAGGATCAGCTGTAAGGTGTCCACAGGCAATACTGTTGACTTAGGGCCAGTTCACACCAGATGCAGTTCCGTGCGCTTTTTTCACTAAAAATGCATGCACAGTGTTTTCCAATGGCTCTAGTTTACACCATGCAGTCAGTTTCCAGTGCAGAAACTCACTGCATGGTGTAAACTAGAGCCATTGGAATACATGGAAAACACTGTGCATGCATTTTGTGCAGAAAAAAGCGTACGGAATTGCATCTGGCGTGAACTGGCCCTTATTCCTTGCCTTCTGCCTGCCTTTTTTGGGCACAGCTTTCAGTTTCTTTTTAAGAATAAGAACCGTTTATTGAATAGAGCAGTTGGTTTAAAAAAGAAAAAATTTAGCAACAGCCAATAGTTTTTCTTTTGACGCTCTAGTGGTGAAAGGAAGCACTGCAGCCGTTTCCGCACTAAACACAGTAAGAAATCATTTTTTTTCAGTTCTACATTCTTTATGTGTGCAATTACTATCAAATCTCCCCTAGCTGGGTTGCCAAACAGAAGGTAAGGGGTACCTGAAACCCGGGACCTTTGTTCGTGAAAACTGCCTGCATTTCCTTTGTTTTCCCCTTCCAATAAAGTTTAATTTTTAGCAATGTGCATAAATTAACCAATAGGACACAAGTCTTCCTTCCAAAAAAAGAAAAAAAAATAGTGTTGGCGAAACATTTGTCAACCATAGGCGTGCGCAAGGGGTGTGCCAGGGTACACTCTAATCCTGGGGTTGGCAACCTGTCAATAGTGGGCAGGTGACAGGTAAATCGCAATCCTTCCTTGACACTCAGAACCCGGGGCGCTGCGATGCACACCGGGCACCCTCCCCTTTGCATTGCGATGGGAGGTAGGGGATAGGGCAGGTGTTGTTACCTGCTGTGCATCGGTGTCGCGCTGGGCTTAACATGCATGTCGTCCTACGAATGCCATGCTCTTTCCAACCATTGGCAGATTCCTTCGGAGAGAAATTTGGCACCAAATAAGATGGCGGGTGACACCTCTCCTCAATTATCATGCCAGCATGGTGCTTAGGACACCTACAAGACATTCCTCACTGACACAGCTTCTATAGCTGCATACCTGGGAACGCTGCACACTACACATAGATCATGTCACAGGGAAGACACTCGAGGCATCTATTAAAGTACACTTTTTCTTTCAAGTTTTGTTACACTGAGCCTGAGTACCTATTTAACACCTTGCACAACAGTCCTAACAATTTCTGTTCCTGGCTACATTCCCATGTAAACATTCCATGGCTTTTCACAACCCACTTGCACCTCTCAAGAGACACTGGTTTCTATATGTATACAAGTATTACTCCTTTTTGTGAGAGCCTTTATTATTTACCAATTCCACAGATCCCCATGGAGTAATCAATGTCTGCCACTTCACAATACCACATGGCGATCTCGTCAGGGGATGGTTTGTGAGCAGTAGCCCTGGGTTTGGTTTTACTGCCTCAGCTCCCGGTGCAGACTACAACTCCATGTGAGTAATTAGGAATATTTTTTTCTTTATATATATATATATATATATATATATATACATATACACACACACACTTATTTTGCCGCAGACATGTGGATGCATCTGCTCCTGAGGAAGTGGATTTATCACAAAACGCGTTAGGAATTGTAGGACACTCAGAACCTGGACAGGAGAGGCAGCGTTTTTGCTTTGTTTGTACATGCATTATTTGCACAGGATTTCTAGCACTTTTGTATCGATCAATAACAATACTTTTGTTTCTTAGCACATTTTGCACTCCACTATATTTGTGTTTGTTGCCATTTTTGCCTATTTGATATCATAGGATCCAATAGGTAGTTGCGCTCATCATTCCCTTACTTTATTGTAGGATGCAACCATGTTCTTCATATATTACCACTGTATGCATATTGCCATTTTTGTCCATTTTCTACGTAGATCAATAATTTATACATTGACAACTGGAATGTGCTGCTATATTACCGTGTGTGATGAACTGTACCGCAATAATAATAATATATATATGTGTATATAAAAATCCTTTTATATGAACTGTACCCTATATGAAATTACTTTTACTGTGAAGTTCTATATTATATTTTATGACAATAAACATGTCAAGTTATAATATACGTTTATTCGGTTGTTGGCCACTCGCCTCATAAAACCCTCCCACTCCTAGCAAGCTTCAGTTTTGTAGCAAGCAAGAGAGATCAGAAGTAGTGAGGGAAAAGACCCGTGTCATGTACTATACACCATGCAATGGATTTTACCGTTTTCAATACTTCTGTTTTCTTCTAGTTGTACAATACTTGACAGAGGAACTTAAATGGGATGTTCAAAAGCAGTCCAACTGAAGGATGGGAACACCGCAAATAAACACCAACAGACCCATTTAGGGATCATAGACATAGGGACCTTAGAATGTAAGCTCCTTGAGGGCAGGGATGTGAATGTACTAATGTTGAAAACGCTTCATAAAAATGGCAGCATTTTAAAAATGCTCGCCGTTCTATGTATGGGCAAGGCAGTTACCTGAGCAGGAAGAATGAATGGACTACCAGAGCACTCACCAGCACCCTGGTAGCTCGAGAACTACAAGCCATCAGCCGAAATAGCTTATGGATCTTGTAGGCATTCATTTACAGGAAAGTGTGCATGAATGACGCGGCCGTGTGGGCCAGCACAGCCATGCTCTTAAAATTGTGACAGTGGGCGCAGGAAAAAGAACACCCCCACCCGCTGTCACAGGGAGAGCTGCAGGAGCTGGAACATGTTTTGAAAGTGAACTTGTCCTTTAAATTTGCATCTAGAGAAAGCTTAGTTGGTGCCCAAATGCCAGGACCTGGAAATAAACATGATGGCTGAAGGTTTATATAACCATTGTCATTCAATTGAGCGATATATATAAAAATGTAAAAAAAAATACAATAAAGGAAATTACAAAGCAGTGTTTTCGAATGGTTTTATCATTTATGTAGAAAAGGTCAGTAAGAAATGAAGAGGTTTCACAAAATAGCAACTGTGCAAAAAAAATTTTTTAAAAAGGCAACAATCTCAACATATATGTTATAAATAATAAAAGCAAAAGGCAATGAAAACAAATACTTTCCACAATGAAAATGACATTTGGCAACATGCCTGTATCATTAAGAGAAATACTGAATCCAAGCATTAGCTTCTAAAAATAATCTCATTTGCGGGGAAACAGGCAGAATGTACATGGAGTGCAATATAAGAACACAGACTATACAAGTATTGATCGAAGAGTGGAAGAAAAAAAACCACTGTAAACATATTTACAAATGAAAGGTAGGCTGCGATCGCATAGGCATAACTGTTCCTTGGTCACACTAGATGATCATAAAGCAAAATAAAAAAATAAAAAAACTGATAATGAACTACAGTTCTCCATGTGAAGCTGGATACACACTATACAACTTTTAGATTTTTCCTTTAGATTTACCAAAACCATATAATAGGAGTTCAAACCTAAACACTTTCAAGTTGAAAGTGTTTAGGTTTGACTTCTTATATGGTTTTGGTAAATTTTAAGGAAAAAAAAAAAAAAATCTAAAAAGTTGTATAGCATGTATCCAGCTTCCGGATGGGTCTTACAGGGCACACAGCTGAACTGGATGTAAAATCGTTCTAATGTGGGGCATAATTTGACCCCACCTCCCACATACACACAACCAGTCTTGGCCAGGAAAGATTGTGTTTAAGTGGAGACGATTTCCTCAATCCCCATATAGGGTTCCTATGTATTTCCTAGATATTCCACTTAAGGCAGCAACATGGATGCAGTGAAAGCATGCATTAGCATTTCTTACAACCAGTAAAGCATGGGGAATGCACTTGAGGACATGGAGAGCCCATGCTGTCACCCTGGTCCAAGGATTGGATGACAATAGTAAACATCTAGTGGGACTGAAATGAGCCTCACTACACTAAATGTAAAAAATAAAATTTGGGTAGAATTCTGATTTTCGTGAAACTTTCCTGCACCGCACTTGAAACAAGAAAACCCATTAACACATGAAATGGCTTTTCTACCTTGGATATATATTTGTATACTGAACTGAGGCAAGTCGCAAACATTAAAAGTACATGGCTACCTGCATCACAACCCTTTCGAAATCAGTGGACTCAAACTGTTCTGCATCATTAATGAAGTGTTGACCATCAGAAACTTTAGCAGCAATGCAGTGTAGGTGTGATTACAACTGGCCAGCTACCTGGGACCAGTACTCTACACTGGGGCAGATATCTATCAAAATCTATGCAGTTCTGGTATTTTGCAGTGTGTATAAAAAGGCAGAAGCTTTAGGCGTTCCTTTAAAAGCGTTTCTATGCTTTTGGGGCTTCAGGACATGGATCTGTTGGTATGCATGTATCCACAGCCGATTACTGAGACCATTTCAGGCGTCTAGTCTGGACCGACATCACCTATTCGGGAACTTTGCCAGAGAGTGTGTCTCATGCAGTTGTCATTTGCCGAGTACAGGTATTTAGCCTTTCTACATTTCTAAGGTAGTCAGAAAAGCAGAATTATCCTTGCAGTCAAAACAGAATTTTTGTACCCACCATTAAAGCGGAGTTCCACCCAAAAGTGGAACTTTTGCTCATTTGTCTCCTCTCCCCCTCCTTTCAGGGGGAGGGGGGACAGGATATCTGCCTTTGACAGGTATCCTGTTCCCACTTCCGGGAGTCCGCACCGCGGCCCATGGCATCACCGCGGGCCCCCCCCCCCCCCCCAGTAGGAGAGGGGAGCAGAGCTTCGTGCAGTAGGGTTCCCGATGTGAAGCCATAAGGCTACACTGCCGGGGTCCCTTACCCGCAACGACGGCGGCAGCACCCGACGAAAACATCAGCTGCAGTGCTGACATGGCTGGACAGGTAAGTGTCCCATTAAAAGCCAGCAGCTGCAGTGTGTGTGGTGTTTTTTTGGGGGGCGGACCTCCTCTTTAAGTCCTTTATTTCTTGGCGCTCACTGAAGGACACAGGAAGTCTTTCACCTTTGGCTTATACGGTTGCCTACAAAAGGAATCGACACTGGGAAACAAAAAAAATGTAGACCAGCCCAGGATAACTTACTACTTCCAGCATGCTTCAGTTTTTTTAGAAAAACCATACAGAGAGCGTGATCATAAACACAGATGGGTGGGACCTGTCCCTCAATGGATTTCAAGAAGTGTTTTATGGCAAATACAAAACATTTTCTTCCATCTATAGAGGAAGCCTTTCAGGCTTGGGGCATCCAAAAGCAGTCTAACTGGGGGAACGGGCAACACAGCAAATGCCAAACAGGCCAAAGAAAGAAACAGAAAAAAAAAAAAAAAAGAAAACTGAGGACTACCTGCAGTTTAAAAAGCCTCCTTAAGGAACTTGTGTCCAAAGCTGGCATCTGATGAATATGCATCAGATGCCAGCTTTGGACACAAGTTGAGCAAAATCAGTCTTTATGGAAAAAAAAAGTGGCTGAGAGAGGCTTACAGACTAAGCCACAGACAAGGAAGGGCATTTTACTTTTGGTAAACTGCAGTCAGAGAGGAAAGCAAGAATGATGTCCTAGTTGAGGTGAATGGCAGGAACCACCTTAGGTTCTTGCCTATGCAATACCAGGAAAGGTTCCTTGCAGGAGAAGGCCACCAGTTCAGACACTTGCAACAGCCATACCTTTAAAGATAGTGAACATGAAGCAGGCTTGTAAAATTTGTTTTAAAGGCTGAAGATCTGGGCAATCATGTAAAAGGCCATGGAGCTTTTTGTTCACAGTTTGGAAAACGAACAAGATGGAGTAAAACCCCTGAAAACACTCTGCCACAGGAACTGGGGCAATGACACCTTAATCTAGAAGGCCCACTGAAGATCTGCTAAACTGCATAGTGACAAGGAAGTTTGCAGGTGAGAAGCAAGAAGGGGACAGGGAGTGAAATTCCAGCTTGTAGCCCTTCAGACCACCTCCTGCACCTAGGTGTCTGAGGTGCAAACTGTTGAAGAGTCTGCAAAGGTTAACAAATGTCTCCTACTCTTGATAGTGGGGGGCACACCTTCACACGGAGGAAGGATTTTCTGAATAAATGGCAGATTTTAAGCCCCAGAACTTGTAGACTAGGAAACAAGTTTGCAGAGTCTGAATGTGAATGGGTGTGGACATTTAACCAATAGTGAGGGTGAAGACTTTTCAGTCTGTTTGAGTTTCTTCTCTTCTGAGCAATATAGGCATTCTTGCCACCAGTAGGATTCTTGATAATGGTATCCAGAGTAGAACGTAAAGTGACATCCTTCGAAGGCCTCGGGACTCGGACGCTTCCTAGACGCCCGTTTCACAGTCCAGCACTTTTAACAAATGTGTCCTTTGCATTTGTGTGATAGAAGAGATGGAAAAACCTCCAGCAGATAACAGCTGTAGCTTAAGGTTACAGCCATTTTGCTCTAAATGTTCTAAGACAAAAGAACCTACTTCAGCAGATAGAGCTTTTTTTTTAAGGGACGTTGACCAGTCAGCTAAGGTTTGGCAAACAGAGCTATGGTTTGGCAAACATTACAGCAAACCTGGGGTGTGGAGCAGGGCAGAGTGCTTTAGAGAGGGGTTGCAACAGTTTATTGGTTGGGTCCTCAGACTGGTCCTCCCTTCACTGGCATGGTTGTCACTTTGCTAAGGTGGGGCAGACCACTTTTTTTTTTTTTTCAAATAGGTATAAAGCTTATAAGCACTTGATGAGAGCAAACATCCTTTCTGGTTGTATCCAATCTCTTTAGAGTTTAGATGCCTTGGAACAGTGGGTTCACTACAAAAGTCTCTGCAGTCTCAGGGACACTAAAAGATCTGGTATTAACAGGCTGATCCTCTAATTTTAGCTGCATACACTGCATTAGTAGGAGCCCAAACAATCTCCTACAGAGTAATGGCAGAACACGGACTTCTCTTAGTGGCTGATGGCTCAGATAGCAATTAGATCAATATGCAGAACGTGCAGAGGAAGGTGCATGCACACACTTGTGTGGTCAGAGTAAGCAAAGAACTGGTGATCTGGATGATAAAATCTTGCATGACTGCAGTAAAAACGCTAACCAGAAAGGGCACATAAGACAGCCACACCAAACAGAGCAAGAGAATCTCCATTGATAGGATAAACAAGAGAAGCACAGGGCAACAGCATTCCAAGATACAGAGGCTGGCCTCAACAGTGGGCGTGCACCAGAACTGTTAAGAGTAGGAGCTGGGGGTACCTGGTACAGCAGGACCGTCCCCCTTCCCATTTTGAATCAGACATGTGACCAGGAGATATTAAGTCAATGTAAAGCTCAAGGTACGAGGCAAGAGGCATTCACAAAACCATTCGAAGCAGGTGAGGTTTGGATGGCTGGAAGTGCCAAGTCACTGCAAGCATGCAGCAGAACAGATCAAAGTTTCTTGTGGCACATGCACCACAGCACTCCACTCATCAGATGACATCACTGCTCAGATCCTACAGCAGTAACCCTTTCCACAGTTGAAATTTCCATTAAACTGTGCATTTTATAGTGCCCAGCCACCTATGTCCTTGACATTTTAAACAGCAGAGCTCTTAGGACACAAGCAAACAACTGAGGAATGCTGTTAGTAGGAGGGGTTATCCTGGGCTGGCCTACATTTATTTTTGCCAATGTGTAATCCACTTGTAGGCAGCAGTATAACCTGAAGGTAACATCCTGTGTCCCTCAATTAACGGAAAAAAATTACTATTCTTACTGTTCTCTTCAGTGCATTACCCTTGCCTACCCATTTTTAATTTTCTCCAAGTTACATGTGCGCACAAGCCCTACAAAAGTACATACAGCTTTTCAGTAGAAACAGACCACATTTGCTTGGTGGCTTCAGAGAAGGGAAAAATAAAAAACGGAACAGCCAACACAAAAAAAAATACAACTCCTTGAACAATGTATATTTACAGTGTTTTATAGTTAAAGGACTTGAACATTTCAGCAAATTGTGAAAAATAAATAAATACCTGCCATCTATATACAGCAGTGGCTTCGATTTTGCTTTATAATTCGCATTATGAGAAAAGAGTCTAATCGATTCTACAAGAGCGATAGACATGTCTAAAGTAAAAGGCGGAAAAAAAATCAAAAACTTACCAAGAAATTAATAAGCCGATTTCTTTTAAAGGCAAGGCTAATTTCATATGACAATGTCAAATTGTCTTAAGTCCTAGCAACCAGTCAGGTCATCAACCTGATCACACTGTACTGGAACACCTGTGGCAGGTACTGTATACAAAACAATTCATGTAGGTAACGTTGTCTGCACACCAGAATTAAGTTTAATGCATATCGGTTTTCATTGCGTTTTAATCATATACTTATATTTATGAAAGCAAGTATGATTTAAACTTTACTCTGATGTACAAAAGACACATCTTCACAGGTTAGCACTTTGTTCTTTCTGCGGCAATTTGAGGACAAGTTTATATTTGATGGGCTGGCGGAAAAAACACAGCACACTATTACTCTTGGCCCTGCCCTATTAAATCAAAAACTAGAGCAAACTGCCATTTTGTCAGCTAAATCAAACACTAAATGGGAATCTGACAGATGGCAAGACAGACCTAAGATGGAAATAGATTTTCTCTGGTGTCCAGGGCTGCATGCTAAATTGTAGGACGGCGATGTTATTCACAATAAATACTTCAGTTCACCTTTACTCTAGGCCTGGAATGTGGCCCAAGAGTCCAAAAAAAAAAAAATGTAGCTTCATCAGAGGCTTCTCAAACAGTTATTTTTTATTCCCCATTAACAAAAATATAGAAACTTGCTGTGCCCATATTCTTTAAGTGATGGCTATGTCATGAAAGCTTTCACAAAATATACATTTTTGCCAATGAAACATGTAAATGAAGCAAAAAAGGGAAATGCACTACTTGGGTTTCAGCAGCGGGAGGAAGGGAGTCTGGTTTGCATCCTTCACCTCTGTTCAATAATTTTTGAAATCACAGCCTGGGCACCTCCAGAACAAAAAGAATAGACTAGGCATCAGAGATTTGCTTTAAAAATACAATGCAAAATCTGGTGCAGCTCTGCGTGGAAACCAATCAGCTCCCAGGTTTTATTGACAAAGCTTTATTGAACAAGCAGAAGTTAGGAGGGATTGGTTACTATGCACAGCTGCACAAGGTTCTGAGTGCTCTAGTTGAGTAAATCCTAATGTCTAAAGAAAAAAAAAACACCACATTTGAAGTGAACATATAGCATCAAGTCTTTAATTTCAGTGAATTTTGAGTCACTGGCATTTCCGACTAACTGTACACCCAACTGTTATCCTTAACATGAAGGCACCTGTTCCTCTAAAAACAGTCTTTCTACAGCTACTTCTAGCTGTATTTAAAGAGTTAGTTCCCATTCAGCATAGAGTGACAGTGCCTCTCCATTTCTCCCACCAAACAGGGTAATCCCATGAGATACAAGCTCCCTCGTCACTTTCCCACTGCAGTTCACTCTGGGCAAACCCCAATGTCAGAGCTTACCCTAGGTGAATAGCATCATAATCGCCTCCACATGAGTGTTCCAGCCTGGTGACTGACCACTTTGGAACACTGTCACATGGGGGAGATAATGTCCCCTGTCCCCCCCCTCAATCTTTAAAAGCCCAACGGAATGCGGGTGCGTGCGGTGAGGGGGTATGAATGGGCAAGTATACCTTGCTGAGAGATGGAAGAAGCCAGCAGGAAGATCTTTCACTATACCTTGAATGGGCAACTTGGCAGTGTCTCTAAGCAGACCATGGAGGCTACTACTAGATCTACAGAAGTCTTCAGAATCTCCGACACTCTGGTGGAAGTGGTTGGAGGAAGATCGGATCTAATGTGCACAGTACAGAGTCACAGAGATGAATGACATTTAAACACACCTACTTTCTCAACCAACCTCTGAAACCCCTTCAGTGAGCGTTGCCTTTAAAAGTTTACACATTCCTTGAATACATGTACAATTGAGAATGATGGTCCATGGAAAAAAAAAAAAATAACTGAAAAAAGTGAGAATTTATAAACCCAAGAGGTTTAGAAATACTGCCCAATGACTTCTGTTTATAATTCTTCAGACTATATCTTACATATTTATACATATATATTGCAGCTACACTACAGACCTCAGAAAAAAACTAGTGGAAAGGAATTAAGTGGTTGTCTATAGCAACCAGGTGCTTCACTTTCTAACTTGCATGAGAAAAATCACAGATGGGACTGATTGGCTTCTACAGGCTATGACTTTTCTTTGCTGCTCTTCAGTTTTTATATCTGAGACCCAAGTGAATCTTCTGTACAGTTAATAAATCCGGAGCTACAATGAAGTGGGGGAGGGGAGGGGGTCCTACATACAGCTAAACAAAATATGAAACATTTTCCCCCATAGAATGGCATTAATATTGTATATTAATTTACATTTCTAAGCACCTTTTTTTGACACCAAACTTTTTACAGTGTATTAAATTAGAATACAATACTACAAAAGAGACCTATGAAATTTATACAATCATTGGCGCTTCATTTTTTTTCCCTGCCGTTTCTCCTGAGGTGTGCCGTCCTCTAGTCCGTGGTGTTGGTGGGCTGGCTTCTCTCCTCCTCTTTGTTCCACTTGCTTGCGGTGTCTGCTGTGGGCTTGACCTGAACAGAGATCAATAATTAAAAAACTATGAAACATAATACTTATATGATCACTGTTGTAGAATATGTAAATTCGAAAGTACTTTGTCATGTATCTACATGGAGAGCATAGCCAAAATACCCAAATATTTAAAGTGTCGTAATTTTTTTTTTTTTTTTACTGTATTCTGCAAAAAACCTGGTTGATACAGCTGTTCTCTGTCCCTCCCCTCCTGTCCATGTCCCCACTGCAGATGAGGATTCTGCCGAGCAGCCGTTGTCATGCTCAGTTTTCAGTGAGATTCTAGGCTAAGCATTTCCTTCTTGATCACATCTGAGCCGGCCATATGACATTAGAGTCACACATGTGGGTGTATACACAGTGGTAAATGACAGCCCACTCCCTCCATGCCCACTAACGATCTAAACACAATAGGAGATGGGATATTACAGGTTGATTGAGGCTTTCCCTTCACCCTTATTCTAAGCACATACAGACACAGGCTGGAGGGGTGTGACACAGCCTGTCATTGGCAGAAATCCACTTACACCATATTATTGCCAAAAATAATGAAGATTTTATTTTGAAAATATATTTGTAAATTTAAAACCGTTTATTGAAATTATTTATTTTTACTCTGTAATCCAAAGGCTGTTTTTGTGTCCATGCAAAGCAAGGAATAAAAGCACCTCACACAGTACACAAAAACACTGGCTAGACAGTTAACCCTTTGGTCATCCTAGATCACTCCTACTCGACCTAAGACAGGTAGATCACTATCTAGTCCATGTCCTGCCGACTCGCAAGTGCTTTTCCCCCCGCATGGCGAACAGCGCAGAGACGCGTTCAAACTGGGAAACATAGGCAGAGGCATTCCCAGCCCCACAGCACGCCCCATTAATGTGAGTGTGGGGTGGGAAATGCCTCTGCCGCCTTAGATGTGCTAGCAGCAAGCTATATTATTTATATCACTTTACTTTGAAGCACAATTTCATGGAAAGGTTATTTTATTACTGTGACCGAGTCTATAAGGAAGAGAGCCTAAACAAACAATTTCTCTCCGGAACAATTTTGTTTGCATTCAAGGCCAGTGTGTGTTGGGTATTCCAGAACACATTGACCTTTACTTGAACGCAAACATACAATTGTTCCTCTGCTGCCGAGCCAATCAGAAAGCGCTTCCTGCATGCGCAGTAGGGAACTAGGCGTGAAGCCGAAAGGCTTCACTGCAGGGTTCCTTTATCTGGTATGGTGGATTAAAGAACAGGCTTCTTTCATCAGAGACTTGGAAACATAAAAAGGCACCTAAAGCTCCACCTGCTGGCTCAAAAGTAGAAAACAATAAACATGGGATAATTCATATAAAAAATTAAAAAAAATCAACTTTTTTAAAAAGACCACATGTAATACACTCATGTTTTCAAAAACTAGGCAAGAGATTGTCTTTTTCACCGAAAGTTAAAGTAACTCACCGCTTTGCTGTTTTTCCAGTATTGGACTCAGGAGACTTAATTTTACGCCGTCTATTAGCGAAGGAAGATGGTTCGGGGTTTAATTTTGCAGCTGCTCGGGTTGTTGGCTTGTGTGGCAATTTACTAAAAGTGACACAGATATTACAATCAGTTACAGATACTATACATACAGATGGATGTTTATTAGTCCCAACAATTTAAAATACCCAAATGTAGCATTACATGTCCACAATGATAAATGCACAAAGGAAATGAAGCACAGAGAAATGCAGGTATGAAGCTGACCCATATGCGAACAAGCTTTGTTCATACTTGTTTTTGTTCTGAGTGGACTTGCTTTTAAAAGTGAATATGGTGCATGACGCTAAGAATTATTATTTTTTTTAAAAAGCACCCACCTACCTCACAGATGCACAGCTAGCAAACAAATACAGCTGAATTTAAAGTGCATCTCCAGCCAAACAATTTTATTTTGGATGGATTCAGAAGGGTCAGACAGAACCCACTGCCATTTTTTTTACTGCTCTGTAGGGCATTCAGTTGCCCACCTGATCTAAAAGCTAAATCATTAGACCCCTTTCACACTGAGGCGCTTGACAGGCACTATAGCGCCCTGAAAGAGTGGCCTGAGTGCTTTCACACTGGAGCGGTGCACTGGCAGGGCGTTAAAAAATGTCCTGCAAGCAGCATATTTGTAGCAGTGAAGGAGCGGTGTATATACCGTTCCTTCACCGCTCTTGCCCATTGAAATGAATGGGCAGCGCGGCCGTATTGCCGGCAAAGCACTGCTGCATCGGCACTTTGCGGGTGGTTTTAACCCTTTTTGGCCGCTAGCGAGGGTTAAAAGCGCCCCGCTAGCGGCCGAATACATCCGCCGCCCGGGCCCCAGTGTGAAAGGGGCCTTATTTCAAGAGTTGCCAGGCACCTGAGCTTGGGGAAATTATATGGTTGTTTTGGCTAAAGAGGCTGTAGGCAAAACTACCTTACACAATAAAAAAAAAAGTCTATAAAAAAAAAAAACGTAGCTCCAGCATCCCCCCCCCTCCCCCCAAAAAAAGTCAGCAGATATGAATACTGTAGCTGCTGATTTTTAATATTAGGACACTTACCCGTCCAGGGGTCCCACGATGTCAGACGATTTCTCAATTTGCCAAGCAAAAACAGGTACCTGCATCCCCCTCTACCCAAAAGGTGCAGAATGTAGCACAGGAGAGGGAGGAAGCAAACAAGCCGAGATTCCCCTTTTGGGTGGAGCTCCGCTTTAACAACCATTTTCAAATGGTTTTATGTGAAATTAGATGTTAAATTAACACCCCAGAAATTTTCAATGAGCGCATTAAATACATAAAGAAAATGTTGCATTAATCAGTTATACATGTTAAGCCAGAACGTCAGCTGCTCTGTCAAATTATCAATGTACCACATATTAAAAGTTGTTCATATGCTAGTCAATCATTCTGCCAAACCACATTGTACTAGATATTCTGCCACTAAACCAATACATCAACTACTTGCAGCATTTCATAACGTACAGAGGCTGGTGGTCATTGTGCCATGACAGTTACTGCCCAAATCAGTCATTGTAGTCACACGCCTGACACTGTGCCAAGGATGTGCTTACAATTTTTTATATGCCTGTATCCCCACCATTTCTTCCCCACTGAAACCAACTTTCAGAAGCCACCATATATGCTGTATGTCCCTGAGCTGAACACTTGCCAGGGAGGAAGGATCACCAGTATCAAACACATTAAACGGCCACAGATGTACACGTGAAAGCATATCTAATGTGAAAGAAACATGAATTCTGCACCCGCTGACTCATATAGCAAATGTTACACGCATAGTTATCATTGTGACCCTCTGACAAGTATGCTGATAAAGACTTGGTTTTGATTTTTCTGTACACTTGTTCCTGGTCAGTGACTAACTGAATTGAAGTGTCAGTATAACCAGGCTACCATTTTCAGAAGGTGGTTCACAATGGTAATTTATCTGAGGTTTGGTTTATTTTAAGCGATGTAGTAAGAGACGAAAGGACAAAACTCTAGCAAAATGCTCTGGTGGCCTGCAAGCTCTATGCCATCATCCACATGTGTACCTCTGGGCTTCCAGTCGGGATGCAGCTCTTGTTGTTGCCCCTCTAGGCGTTGCTTCATCATCTTCGCTCTCACTATCCTCCTGATCTTCATCCTCTTCAGTACTTTCTGTTTTCTTGCGCTTTTTCTCTGGCTCAGAGCCTTCTGTTATGATAAATCAAACAAAAGTATATTATATATATTGCTCTGTGTGAGAAGTTAAATAGTGATGCTGAGTGACTCAATAAAAATTAGGCCAAATGACATTGCAATTAGTTTTATTCAGCCTGATTTGAGGAGAACTTTACAATTCGTACATCATAAGGCCTCCTTCACACAGCCATTTAGGAATCCAGTGGCTGCAGCTAAACGGCCGTGTGAAGGAGGCCGAATGGCCTGGATTCCAGAGTGGTGTGATTTTGGATCAGTATGCAGATATTCCGGTAATGAAAAGTCAACACATTAACGAATCTCCTGATTCGATCACCATTATTACATGGTTTTAATATGTTCATGCAAATCACTACTAAAAAGAACACAAGAAAACGATTCCTGGAATGTAATATTCAACGTAATATTAGATTTTTTGTTATATAAAATATGGGGATCTGCAGCAAACTTCAAACAAATAGATAAATATAGAAATAAAATATTTGTGTGGAAGTGGTTTTATCTGCTAAAAGGATCTTTTTCATTCTAGCCTATTTTAAGATTAAAGTCCTGCCAGACTGCACCAACAGGCTAGCGACCGGTGTATAATCTACTGTAGTTATGCAACACAGCTAGGACAGCTCCCTACCTGCCTTCAGTTTGAAATTGGACAGTGATGGAGCAGTATCATATTGATGAGCTCATCCCTCTGCTTACTGCCCCTGGGGGCAAGTGTACATGCAGCACACCTAGCATACAGCACCGACACTCCTTCTCCCAGCCTGAGTTTAACTATAAGGAGGCTGGGAGAAGGAGTTTAACTATCAAGAGGCTGATGCCAAATCAAGTTCAAGCTTTAAATTTTTGGTAAGAACAATATGTGTTTTTCTGGAGTATAGATTAAAGGAGTTGTAAAGGTTTGTTTTTTATTTTCTAAATAGGTTCCTTTAAGCTAGTGCATTGTTGGTTCACTTACCTTTTCCTTAGATTTCCCTTCTAAATATTTTTTTTCTTTGTCTGAATTTCTCACTTCCTGTTTATCCTCAGTAAGCTGTTCAGTAAGCTGTTCTGGATGACTCCACACCACTCGGATGATGGTGTGAAGTTTAGTGAGGAGAAACAGGAAGTGAGAAATTCAGACAAAGAAAACAAACCTTTAGAAGGTAAATCAAAGGAAAAGGTAAGTGAAGCAACAATGCACTAGCTTAAAGGAACCTATTTAGAAAATAAAAAATGTACCTTTACAACTAGAGCAGACTTTGGAAACAGCCCTTTTACCGTAAAGCAAAGAGCACCAATACAAAATACGTTTGGCTTCATTGTGCGATCATTGTCCCAGAACTAGAATCCAAGAGTCAAAAAGACATCTTCCATCATCTGAGGTATCTCGGTCTTGCTTTAAAATAGGGGCACTTTTAAAAGATTAACCCTTGCATACTTGGACTATAAGAAAATCCCATTTTTGTCCAAAGACTTGGCAGTTAAGGGACCTTCCCATCGTTTTTAGCCACAGCAACATGCCAAAGTTTTATTAGTTTCCACATTTTGGACGACTAATAATCAAAGCATTGAAGTTTATAGGATATGCATAATTAGAGTTGTTTCGGTCAATTTCTAACATCATTTGTCCCTTTAAGACAGGGAAACAAATTAAGTCTCGGGTTGCAGATTGACGTGCCTGAAAGATGATAGAATAGTTGCAGTGTCTGACCAGTAGAGAAGAATGTAGAGCTAACTGTTGGGTAAAGTTGCTGGAGTGCGGTTAAAATTGTGAGAGCATAAAAATTATATATATATACACCCCGTATATACTCGAGTATAAGCCGAGTTTTTCAGCACATTTTGTGTTGAAAATGCCCCCCTCCGCTTATACTCGAGTCACCTTTTTGCGCCTGATCTCCCGGACTTTGGGGACCCGGTACCAGCCGGCCGTAGGTCCCCTGGACCCCGAACTTTAAAATTAGGTGCGTCGGCTTATACTCGAGTATATACACACACACACACACACACACACACACACATTATATATATATATATATATATATATTCTCACACACACACACACACATATATATATACACACACACACGCTCGTGATCAAATATTAGGTAATGATTACCATTATCAGAAGAACTTTGTGAACGTCTCTTTTTTCTTCCTCTTCGTGGTACAGTTCCAGGACTTCTTTCAGAATCTGTAACCTAGAAAATATCAAGATGTTTCATTGTTTGACTATCCCCAAAGCTTGTTTTTTAGAAGGTTTTACAGTTTCTAAAAAATGGACCCCTGAATTAGCCCCCCATTCAACAATCTTTAGTGGTTAGATGTTTTACAGCTTAACCGCTCTGCCTGTAAAAGGAAGCCCCTCTATATAATGGTAAAATCGAATATCCTTCTTACAGTATGGCACCGTATTTCACACCCCAGATAGATCCTCACAAAAATGTCCTTATTACATATGCCAAGACTGTATCCACTTTTGCATCTGCTATTTGGCAGTGGTGCTGCCCAACATTGTTCTTTTTCAATCTTTATTGATAACAAAAAAAAAAAAAGAACACAGAGAATTCTCCAATATAAGGTGTACTGAACAATGTACAAATTCGTTAAGTGGTACAAAGAAGAATCATTAGTACAAAGCGTTCAGGAGTATAAAACAAATCATGAAACTGGATGCACAAGGCCTCTGGGGTATATAGAAAACACATGGTGGTAAAGTCAATAACAAAACAAGTAATGCAGAGATTGTGAGCACTAGTGAAAAGGAGGAAAAACAGGAACAGCGTCCAGGAGTACCACTATACTGGTGGTGTAAAGTAGGGTTAGAAGAGAAAAAGGTGGGAAGAGGCAAAAGAGGGGAGAGAACGTAAAGAAGAAGAGAATGCAAGGGGCCGATGGCTCAGAGCAAACCCGGAACGCAAGGTATATTAAATACTGGGAATAGGGGCTTAGGATTCCAGAAGTGAGGCAGTAAGACATGATCCACCCAGGGTTGCCAAATTTTAAGGCATTTAGGAACTTTATCCTGGATAGTAGCTACATTTTTGCTATGAATCATGTCCTGGGCGATTCTGTGTTTGGTTTCAACAATACAGAGTTTAGGGGACTTCCAAGCTCCTGCCAGGGTTTGTTTGGCTGCCGTCATGACCTATTAGACGGAACTGGGCTCTGGTACAATCTTGGGTATTAGGATTCAGCAGCACGAGGGATGGGTCAAGATCCAATTCTGTGTCGATCAGGGTAGGGGCCATACGGAAAAGGTTGGTCCAAATTGCTGCACAATAGGGCACATCCACTAAATGTGTGCACGTGCCCTCTTGACCGCAAGCTCGAAAGCCCAGAAGGGTAGCCAGGTAGAAATTTAGCAATCCTTACCAGGGCCACGTACCATCTCATAATGCCGAACATTGTTAAAGAACATTTTTCAAACTACCTTTTATGAAGGAAAGACAGACATCTAGGACATTGGCAGTGAAGCCTTAAAATTAATATATATATATATATATATATATATATATATATATGCCGAGTTAGCTAGGCAGCTCATATTTGCAATAACCATTGTTTAAAAAAATAAAAAATTGCTGTGAATATTGTACACAATCCAGACTAACCAAACAACTAAACACAAAATATGTTCAGTGGTATCTTGGTCAGCAGCCACCAACTGTTCCATATATCAAAGTATTAAAGAGGTGGTCCAGCCTGGGTGAAAAATCTTTGGGCCGACTCCTGGGTGCTGCCCGCCACCATTCCTGGTAAGGGAACCCGGTAGTGAAGCTCTTCGGCTTCACAGTGGGTTCCCTACTGTGCATGCGCGAAGCGTGCTGCGCTTTACAATTGGCCCGTCTCCAGAAGTGGGGAAGGGGACCTGTCAAACACAGGTCCCTTGTTCCCCCCAAATGTGGCACCAGAGGGGGGGGGGGGGGGGGGAGGAAGCATATAAGTGAGAGTTTCACTTTTGGGTGGAACTCTGCTGTAAGTTATTCTCCATATGTTCCCCCCCCCCCCCCCAACAGTCTATTTATTAAACAGGAGCAATTCCATAGATGTTTAATCTTACACACCTATCAGTGTTAAATGTTATCAGTCATTTAAAGTCGAACTCCAAAAATGTGACAAACAACCCTTGTAGTTGGGCCCCTTGCACTGCAAGAGTTAAATGCTCGTATAGTCTAAGAATACACAGATGAGATAAATACTTATTTTATTCCTGCCTCTGACAGGCTCCCTCAATGGGGCTGCAGTCACAGGCTTACACCCAATACAGAGTTACTAGCCCTGCATTGCACATGGGAGAGAGCATCGGAGCATGAAGTCAGGCAAGTAGTAATTTAGACTATACGAGCATTTAAACCTTGCAGGTTACCACTTTAAGATCCTTCTGAAATATGTCACTACTTAAGTTTTATTAAATCATCATAAATGTGCAATCAGTAAAAATTATCTTACTGTCTATTCCAGCCACCACGTCGTTAATTAAAAAAAAAAAAAAAGTTAACAACCTGACCCAATACTGATCCTTGCGGAGCACCACAATAGATATAGCTCTCTCAAGTTGACTTCTGGTGATCACATGGATACTGTTTCTCTAAAATCATCTCCTATTGGGTCTAATGTCATTGTATTTTAACTATCCCTATGGTTTTATTTGTAAGATACAAAAGTGGTTTACCATTGCCTTCTTTTGAGAGGTTTTAGGTAATGTGTTTTCCGTGGTCACTTTTGTGATTATACACCATGGACACGGTCCTATAATGCTGCTGCTCAATAAAGGCAAAAGGTTTTAGTCTGCCAGCTCTACTCAAACTGGTCTGCCATGGGTGACCCCCAACAAGGATTTAACCTCCAGGTAGCATAGTTTTTAACTTCCCTCTGCGCCTCAGACATTTTATGAATGAGTACAAGGCTTTCTCTGATTGGCTCTTGTTCAAACGCCGCTTCTGAAACAGGTTGTGGGGGGGTCACAATAAAATGTTCATTCTTGTACAGGGTGTAACTCCCTGTTACATAATATACAATCTGTATAAAGGACCTACCTCAGATTTTTGGGACTCTCCATCTTTCTTCTCTTGATCAGAAGCGCCTATGGATATGAAGTAAAATGTTAATTCACTGCTGTAGAATTTGATACAGATATACAGATATTTACTTATACTGGTTCTTATTCAAACAGAATGCAAAACATATCTAAAAAAAAAATTGATGCAAGTATCAAAAACAGAACTCTAAATAAACAAACCATATTTTTGGAGTACACAGAATTATTACCATTTGTGCACTTTTCAGTGCCTCTGCTTTTTGCAGCATTTTCAAAAAGTAAATATTAAAGTAGGACAAAGAACACGATCATAAAAACTGAGTCAATTGACTTAAAGAGGCTGTAAACCTATGAAAAATAAATAAATAAAAAAACACACCACCTGCAAGACAAAGGCATTATGAGCTACTACATACTAGCTCATTATGAAATACTTACCTTAGAACGATGCCCTGCAGTGCCGCCCGCACTCCGCTCCCAGGGCCAAAATCTTTTACTGAAGCTACTTCCGGGTTCGTGTGCTCCAGCGCTGCGATTGGCCGCAGCTGCACCGGAGCCACTTGTCACGGCACGGGCCCTGAAAAAACAGCACCAGCGGGCTGTTTCTTCAGTGCGCCGATGAGGTAAAGGGAGACACAACCACCACTGCCAGGCCAACAAAAAAAAATACCACAGCAGCCTGTAACACACTGCGACCAAACGCTGCCTCCTCAGCAGCTCTTACATCCACCTGATAAAATCCTGTACAAGGTGTGAACCAAAGACCAGGTTGTAGCCTTACAAACCTGAGCCACTGTAGCTTGGTGATGGACAGCCCAGGAGGCCCCAACACTCCTAGTAGAATGTGTCATCACCTGAAATGGCAGATCCTTCCCTTTCAAATCATAGGCTTGATAAATAAGCTGACAAATCTACAAGAAATGGTTGACTTGGTAGCCACCTGACCCTTCCTCAGTCACAATGTGGACATGCCATGCTCTCTTGGGCCAAGCTGCTGCGAACAGAATCAGTAGCGTTACCGCCCACCCAATTCTGGCTAAAAGGCGTGGAAGAAGCTGTATTGGAGGAAAGGTATAAAATCAGAGATAACTGGTCCCACGGTGTCACCAGGGCTACCTGTCCAGTTCACATTAAACCTGGATGCCAGCAGATCTGTGTGCCACAATATTGACAGAGTGCCCTGAATACCTCCAGGCGAAAAGACCACTCCCCTGTCCACTGCAGCTGAGGAAGTCTGCCTGCCAATTTTCTACTACCAGAATGTGAACTGCAGACAGCAGGAACAGAGTACTGCCCAAGACAGTGAGATTCACCTCTTCCCAAGGCATAGAGGATAGGCGGAATGGCAGGGGCCATGAACTGGTAGTACAGAAACGCCCCCCCCCCCAAAAAAGAAAGAAAGACAATGTGTTGGCGTGGTGGAATCATGGACATACCGTGGGTATAGAAAATAAATCTCATTTTGTTGCTTTGCAGTCTGAAATTAAGACAAACAGCTTTTGTTTTATCCAGCTGTATTTATACTCTGTGCAACTTATAAAACATCTAACCAAAAGATATAACACCAACATGTCAGAATTTTTTTTCAAAAACAGAATCACAGAGTTGGAAAAAGGATCACCCCATTGCGTCAGTATTTTGATGAACCACCTATTGCTTTAATTACAGCCTTTAGTCTGTTGAGCACATCTAGACTTTGCAATATTTGCCCACTCTTTGCAGAACTGCTCAAGTTCAGTTCAATTTGATGGTGACCGTTTGTGGACTGCAGTCTTCAAATCATTCCACAGATTTTAAACAGGGTCAAGTCTGGGCTTTGACTATGCCATGCAAAGACATTTCACCCTTTTCTCTTTAACCACTTCCCTACCGGGCACGAAAAGCCCCTTCCTGCCCAAGCCATTTTTCAGCTTTCAGCGCGGTCACATTTTGAATGACAATTGCGTGGTCATGCGACGTGGCTCCCAAATGAAATTTGCGTCCTTTTTTCCAACAAATAGAGCTTTCTTTTGGTGGTATTTGATCACCTCCGAGGTGAGGTTTTTATTTTTTGTGCTATAAACAAAAGAAGAGCTTCCAGTTTGAAAAAAAAAAAAAAAAACAAAACACTATTTTTTACTTTTTGCTATAATAAATATCCATTTAACCACTTCCCGCCCAGTCAATAGCAGATTGACGTCCGGGAAGTGGTTCAGTTATCCACACTGGACGTCATATGACGTCCTGCGGGATAACAGCCGCCGCGCGCCCGAGGGGGCGCGCATCGCGGCGATCGGTGGGTCAGTCTGACCCACCGCTACACTGATCTTGGTAAAGAGCCTCCGGCAGAGGCTTTTTACCACGTGATCAGCCGTGTCCAATCACGGCTGATCACGATGTAAACAGGAAGAGCCGTTGATCGGCTCTTCCTCACTCGCGTCTGACAGACGCGAGTAGAGGAGAGCCGATCAGCGGCTCTCCTGACAGGGGGGGTTCGCGCTGATTGTTTATCAGCGCAGCCCCCCCTCGGATACCCACACTGGACCACCAGGGAAGCCCCCCAGGGAAGCCCCAAGCATGTGGATGGCCCGCATGGCCATCCACATGTAGTAAAATAAAAAAAATATGCCAGTGCCCACAAATGGGCACTGACTGGCACTATGATGGCACCACCACAATGTGTGGTGGCTGGCATTGCTGGGCATCAGTGTCCATCAGCGCCACCTACTAGTGCCCATCAGCGCCGCCCATGAGTGCCCATCAGCGCCGCCCATGAGTGCCCATCAGCGCCACCTACTAGTGCCCATCAGCGCCGCCCATGAGTGCCCATTAGCGCCGCCTCGTCAGTGCCCGTCAGCGCCGCCTCATCAGTGCCCGTCAGCGCCGCCTCATCAGTGCCCGTCAGCGCCGCCTCATCAGTGCCCGTCAGCGCCGCCTCATCAGTGCCCGTCAGCGCCGCCTTATCAGTGCCCGTCAGCGCCGCCTTATCAGTGCCCGTCAGCGCCGCCTTATCAGTGCCCGTCAGTGCCGCCTTATCAGTGCCCGTCAGTGCCGCCTTATCAGTGCCCGTCAGTGCCGCCTTATCAGTGCCCGTCAGTGCCGCCTTATCAGTGCCCGTCAGTGCCGCCTTATCAGTGCCCGTCAGTGCCGCCTTATCAGTGCCCGTCAGTGCCGCCTTATCAGTGCCGCCTTATCAGTGCCCGTCAGTGCCGCCTTATCAGTGCCCGTCATTGAAGTAGAAAAGGTACTTATTTACAAAAAAAATTAACAGAAACAAAGAAAAACGTTTTTTTTTTCAACATTTTCGCTCTTTTTTTATTTGTTGTGCAAATAAAATAAAAAAAAATCGCAGAGGCGATCAAATACCACCGAAAGAGAGCTCTATTTGTGGGAACAAAATGATAAAAAAAAATTGTTTGGGTACAGTGTAGCATGACCGCGCAATTGTCATTCAAATTGCGACAGCGCTGAAAGCTCAAAATTGGCTTGGGCAGGAAGCTGTATAAGTGCATGGTATTGAAGTGGTTAACCACTTGACGACCGCTCACTGTATATATACGTCATTTTTTTGAAGAGGGATATCTCGGTAACGGCAGCAGCTGCTGCCACAACCGAGATATCCATCTCTTCAGTGAGCTGTCGTGTTTACGATAATGGTGGTCTCCACGGCGGATTCGCCGCGAGATCACCGTTATCAGCGGCGGGAGAGGAATCCCCCCCCCCCTCCCGTGCCCTCCGCCGCTTACCGGAGCCGTCGGTAGCGGCGGAGGCGATCGGGTCCTTCTCCCTCTGTGGTATGGTCTCCATACCATAGCAGGGCGGAGCTGACGTCAAAACGTTAGCTCCACCCATACGTTTTAAAGGGACATTTTTTTTTGTCATTTTTTCAAATGACATTTTTTTTTTATTTATTGCATTTTAGTGTAAATATGAGATCTGAAGTCTTTTTGACCCCAGAGCTCATATTTAAGAGGACCTGTCATGCTTTTTTCTATTACAAGGGATGTTTACATTCCTTGTAATAGGAATAAAAGTGATCCATTTTATTTATTTTTTTAAAACAGTATAAAAATAAATAGAATCCAGTAAAATAAATAAGAAAACAAACAAAAATTTTTTTTAAAGCGCCCCATCCCGACGAGCTCGCGCGCAGAAGCGAACGCATACGTGAGTAGCGCCCGGATATGAAAACGGTGTTCAAACCACACATGTGAGGTATCCCCGCAATCGTTAGAGCGAGAGCAATAATTCTAGCCCTAGACCTTCTCTGTTATCAAAAGATGCAACCTGTAGAATTTTTTAAACGTCGCCTATGGAGATTTTTAAGGGTAAAAGTTTGACACCATTCCACGAGCGGGCGCAGTTTTGAAGTGTGACATGTTGGGTATCAATTTACTCAGCGTAACATTATCTTTCACAATATAAAAAAAAATTGGGCTAACTTTACTGTTGTCTTATTTTTTAATTTAAAAAAGTGATTTTTTTCCAAACAAAGTGCGCTTGTAAGACCGCTGCGCAAATACGATGTCACAAAAAGTATTACAATGACCACTAATATATTCTCTTGTATGTTAGAACCCCCAAACATTATATATTGTTTTTTTTTTCTAAGTAATTTTCTAGCAAAAAAAATTTTTTTGAACTTGTAAACACCAAATCTAAAAAACAGGCAAGGTCCTTAAGTGGTTAAAAAAAAAAAAAAATTTCTTCAATTTAGGCCGATACGTATTCTACATATTTTTGGTTAAAAAAATAAATAAATAAAAAAAAACAAAAAACGCAATAAGCGTATATTGATTGGTTTGCGCAAAAGTTATAGCATCTACAAAATAGGGGATAGATTTATAGCATTTTTTTAACTAGTAATGGCGGCGATCTGCGATTTTTATTGTGACTGCGATATTGCGGTGGACAGATCGGACACTTTTTGGGACCATTCACATTTATACAGCGATCCCTTTTATAAAAATGCATTGATTACTAGTATAAATGTGACTGGCAGGGAAGGGGTTAACACTAGGGGGCGAGGAAGGGGTTAAATGTGTTTCCTAGATGTGTTCTAACTGTGGGGGGGAGGGGACTGACTGGGGGAGGTGACCGATGGTTGTCCCTATGTACAAGGGACACACCATCGGTCTCCTCTCCCTGACAGGACGTGGATCTGTGTGTTTACACACACACACACACACACTTTCCTGCTCGGTTACTGGGCAATCGCGGGTGCCCGGCGGCCGCGATCATTGGGTCCCCAGCAACGCGGTGTGCGCCCTCCCTAGCTCCTTTTAAAGGCAGGACGTCATATGACGTCCTGTCAGAACGAGAGAGTCTTCCACTCGCCATCATTTGACGGTGGGTGGTAGACAAGGGGTTAAAACACTGCATTTTTGCTGTGTGCTTTGGGTCATTGTCAGGTTTGAAGGTTAACCTCCTTTCCATTGACATCTTTCTGGCAAAGGGCAGCAGATTTTCCTCAAGTATTTGACGGTATTCTGCCCCATCCATTTTTCCTTCCATCCTGACAAATGCTTCAGTCTCCACTGCAGAATCACCCCATGATACGATATTACCAGTTACATGCTTTACTGTAGAAATGATGTTATTTGGATGGATGTCTCCCTGACATATCATTTGATGTCAAGGCCAAATAACAATTTTAGTGGCCTCAGAATCTTCAAGGTGCGTTTTAGCAAAGCTCAGTCATGACTGCATGTGGCCTTTTTGGGGAGTGGCTTTTTTCTTGCAACCCTCCCATACAAGCAACATTTGTGTAGATTTTTAAATATTGTTGTTGCATGCACACAATGACCACTTTGTCATAAAATCCTGCTTCAGAGTTGCGGTAGGCCTCTTGGTATCCTCCCTGACCATTTTCCTCCTGGCTCCTTCATCCAGTTTGGAGCAATGTCTGATCCAGGGAGGGTCTGTTGTACCAATTACCTCACACTTTTTAATAAACTTTACTGCGCTTCTAGGCATTGATAAAGCCTTTGAATTGTTTGTATCCATCTCTTGACGTATGCCTGTCCACAACTTTATTTCAGGGTTCTTTTCACACTGCCTTGCCACCCATAATTGATTGATTGCTGTAGTTGCACTACCAAGGACTAAAATGCTCCAGAAAAGCTCTTTTCATGCTCTGCTAATCAAAATGGCCACAGCTGAAAGTCAAATGGCTTTGTGTGACATTGAGAAGGTGATTACTGTATTTATTGGCGTATAACACTCACTTTTTTACCCTGAAAATAGAGGGTAAACTGTGCCTGCGTGTTATACGCAGGGGGCTATGGAAAGTTTTTTTCCTGAAACATCCCTCTTAAAGTTAGGGTGCGTGTTATACGCCTGTGCGTGTTATACGCCGATAAATACGGTAGCTATTCTGGATTGAGTTTACAAGTAATTTTTAGGAACGGGGGGTGATCCTTTCTCCAACTCAGTGATTCGGTTTTTTTTTTCTGACATGTTGGTGTTATATCTTTCATGGAGGTTACAAGTTGCACTGAGTAAATATAGCTGGATAAAAAAAACTGTCAGTCTTTACTTCAGGCTGCAGGGGGGGGTTCTTTTCTATACCCACTGTAAGTGTGCATCTATTTATGTTCACAGAAGCCAGAATATGTTGAGTAAAACCCCCAAAACCTTTTTTACAACACATGTATCAGTGGGCCCGACTGTCAATTTCTGAACGCATGTACAAGGCAGGCCAAAATTGTCAGAATGCCTTTCATGGCTATTGGATTAGCAGTCATAATCCCTGCTAATACCATAGGTATGCATTAGTACTTGTAGTTTTCTAAACAAAAACTCTCTCAATGTATTTGTTAAGCGTGGTCTATAACAATGAACTGATATTTAGTTACATACCTTCATTCAAACTGGCTTCATCGTCAGTTTGTCTTTTTTGCTGGATTTAGAAAACAAGAAAAAAAAAATTATATGGTAAAAAAAAAAAAAAAAAAAAATACCACAAATGTATTTGTTAACCAAGCAAATGCCAAATCAAACTATACATTTTAAAGAGTATCAAAAATTTCCATTTTTTTTTAGAAGATCTGAATTCAAAACAATCTGTTTAAGATTTTTTTAGGGTTGCCTAGAATACTTACATGGACAGCAGGTTCTTCTTCAGAACTTACTTTTTTCACTTCTACAACAAAGAAATTGAATGCATTAATAAATGAATGTAGCCTTTTGGCTACAATAGGTTTGTAATGTGGTCAGCTTTAAAGGCCCACACACTCTGCTCATGCAGTTTACCACACTTTCAAGCATGCGGGGCCAAGGGATGGGCAGAAGGAACTGCTGCCCTGGGCACAGCCTGCATTGTAGGGATGGGGGCACAGCAAATTCCTTCTACTATAAGGCTGACAGGTGTAGTGACAGTGGCATCACATCTGTCAGCCCAGTGCAGGAAGCAGCAAGGAGGGGGAGGAAAGATGGGAGGAGGTGCGGGCTGTGCTCTCCCCACCACTCCTCTGGCGCAATTTGGCATCTTTGCCCTGGGCACTGGATGATCTTGTCCAGGCACTGCAAGCATGTACACTTACTTGCCTTCCCATTGTAGCATCTCCACTTGTCTAAGCACCAGTATCAATTGGTGCTGAAGCTTAGACATGGGAATTATGCCATTGCATCCCCTTACAATGTTCAGATCTGGTGACTGGCTACCACATTGGGATAGCACATTCTACCCCTCATTCAGAATCCATGCTCTACTTACAAAGACATTGGCAATGCAGGAAGGAGACAAGAATTGTGTCTAGGGATATACATGTCAGGGGGGAGCCCAGTGCTCATTCAAGGAAAAGTGACTGTTTGCAAACTGACAGCATCTCTAAACAATACGTTTCATGCGTGCTAAAGTTTTAAAAATCGACACACAAAATTCAAGAACCTTACCAGCATCTGAACTTGTGGATAACGACAGGGTACGCTTCTTTGGAGGTCGCCCTCGTTTTCTCTTAGGCGGTTCCTAAAAACAGGAAAAGTGTGAGTGACTACAAAAGGTGAACACAACGGTTGGCCTTTGGATATTGAAAGTGAACTTGACACACATACAAACTAAAAACATTATTCAGAATAATGTTGAAGAGTAGTCATGCACTAAAGAGATTTCTGAAAGCAAATTTTATATCTTCCAAAATGATTCTGGTTTGCACATTGACCCAGGGCAGCACAGTGGTGTAGTGGTTAGCACTTTCACCTAGCAGCAAAAAGGGTCGCCGGTTCGAATCCCGACCATGACACCATCTGCCTGGAGTTTGCATGTTCTCCCCGTGTCTGCGTGGGTTTCCTCCAGGTACTCCGCGGTTTCCTCCCACACTAAAGACATGCTGGTAGGTTTATTGGATCCTGTCTAAATTGGCCCAAATACATCGGGACCCTTCGGGGTAAGACCGCGCTATATCAAGATACCTCTCAACTCAACTCAGGGCACTATCCTCCTTAAAGCGGAGAGTTCCGCCGAAAATTTTTATTTTTAAAAGTCAGCAGCTACAAATACTGCAGCTGCTGACTTAATATATGGACACTTATCTGTCCAGGGCGCCTGCGATGTCGGCACCCAAAGCCGATCTGTCCCTGAGCTCTCGGGTGGAGGCGCCGCCATCTTCGGTAAGGGAATCAGGAAGTGAAGCCTTGTGGCTTCACTTCCTGGTTCCCTAGTACGCATGCGCAAGTCGCGCTGCGCAAACTCACTGGTCCCTGTCGTCTTCTGGGACCCGTGTGTCTCTCAGAAGACAGCGGGGGGACGGAGGAGGGGCCGGACATGGCGTAGAATGCTGCTAAACTGCGGCAATCTATGCTCAGAAGTGGGAGCAAATACCTGGATGACACAGGTATCTTCTCCCCCCTGAAAGGTGCAAAATGTGACACCGGAAGGGGGGGGGGGAATCCAAAAAGCGGAAGTTCCATTTTTGGGTGGGTCTCCAACTGCAAATAATCTTTCTTCATTAATTTAGCAAATGTATTTGGCTACATTTTCTTTGGTAAGTTTTCCTTAGTAAAAAAAAAATCAATGTACATTTAGTGTGTAGGAAAGTTAGAGTCTACAAACTATGGTATACAGCAAGTCCGCTACTTAGGAACAAGTTTCATTCCGGGAGCTTATTTGCAAGTTCAGAAAAGATTAGCACTTGCAGATTAAGGCTGCGAGTGCTGATCAGTGTGTTCTGGCGAATGAACTTGTCGGAACACAGCATTGAAGATCGTTGCACGTGTTAATGAAAATTACATTTTTTATACACAAAGTTGTCAATTTAATAAGATATTTCTCACACACGCTTGGCATACAAAGAATTACACCTCAAAACACATTCTAAATACTCCTTACATGCATGGCGATACCACGTGCATGAGACTTTCACTTTTTGGACCGATTACCTATACCGAACAAAAACCGATGTACTGTAATGGCTGCCTCTGTACGAGTGGTTAGAGAATATGGCTTAGTGTAGCATTACCTATAACTGTCTCAGTTCCTATATGTCAAGAAAGCTTAGCCTACTGATATGCGGCTGGCATCCAGGAAGGTCATGTTCACAGGCCAGGGGGTACAGGAGGCTGAACAAAGGGCGAGCAAAAAAATTCCAGTGGTTCCAGAAGTGCAGGGGACGGCTGGATTAAAGGTCTTGCAGGAAAGTAGTCAGAATGTGCAGATGGGTCAGTTCAGGCAGACAGATGATCAGCAAACAGGCAAAGGATCGGTCCAGGAAGCAGGCAGGAAAATGGTCAAACAGGCCCCCTACTGAGGAAGTCCACACCAAGGGACGTAACTAGTATGGAGGCGGAGCCTGCTTTTCTGACATCATCCCGCGGCCATTTCAAGGTATGAAGAATCAACTAAATATGCGTTTTAACTGCTAGCACTGTTTAAGTGACTGTACTATTTTTTATCTTTTGGGATAAAATTTTGTTAAAACTCTAGATTTGTGCTTTGTTTCTCTTTAATACAGTTATCCCCTGAGTACACCTGAGGTTCTGGGAGGCGGCAGGAGAAAACAGGAGATACGGAGGGATAGCACGCTACACAGACCTTGCATTGTCCCGAGGGGAACAGCTAAATTTTGACCCACTAACAGGGGTCCTAATGTGAGGTGAGCAGATAGGTGGAGAAGGTTGTGGATTCATTTTACCTACACTGGTGGAATAGTACCTTGATATAAAAAAATCTATGAAGACCAAAGGACTATTTTTATTGAGATTCATGAATTTATGGACACTTTGCACTTTATTATCCAAAATTAGGCAGATTACAGTATAATGACTTATAGCTAAATGCATAGGATTTGCGTTTGTATATTGTTGCTTTTTATAATCATATTTATCAATTGCATGCTTTATACATCGTTGCACTTTAAAGAATTAGCTGTGTTACAGTTATGCACTAAAGAATTGAAGTAGCGCTGCACCAGCATTGGGTTATATTTCTATTAAAGTGGAGCTCCACCCTAAATTTACACTTCTGCTAATCAGAACCCTCCCCCCCTCCGGTGTCACAATTGACACCTTTCAGGGGGGAGGGGGGTGAAGATACCTGTCTAAGACAGGTATTTTCACCCACATCCGGGAGTCCTCTCTCCGGGAATCTGCGGGAGTGACGTCACTTCCCCCAGACTTCCCGTAGTGTTATGGGAGACACTCGGCTCCCAGAACACAGGAGAACGAATCAGAACGGCGCAGCGCGACTCGCGCATGCGCCGTAGGGAACCGGGCATGAAGCCGCAGGGCTTAACTTCCTGGTTCCCTCAGCGAGGATGGCGGAGGGAGCAGCAGAGTGACAAGCGATCGCTCGTCCTCTGCTGCGGACGTCGCTGGACTCCAGGACAGGTAAGTGTCCAAATATTAAAAGCCAGCAGCTGCTGTAGTGTAGTGAAAGCTGCTTTAAGTGTAATGAAAGTGCTTTTGTGGAGTTAGCAGCAACTGGATATTTTTTGTTAAATTTATTTATTGATTTAAGCTGGGTTGCGCTAATTGAACATAGATTAAACAAACAGGCCAGGGTTAGTACAAGTGGCAGGCAGAGGCATTACTTCATTTGTGTGGTGGAGATTAGGAACACTGTTGGCTTACACAAGTTTGGTGAAACCGGGAACTAGTGTGACTGCAATCAGGAAAACTGCTGCTGACTTAGTGTTCTGGTTACACTGGGGCTGGTGTGGCAATAATCAGATCTTGTTGATGGCTTACACTGGTGCGGTGAAACCGAGACAGGGTGGCGATTTAGGCACCCAGTAACTGGTGTGGCAGTGATCAGGGACAATATGACTTGTGTGGCAGTGATCAGGGACAATATGACTTGTGTGGCAGTGATCAGGGACAATGGGTGGCAGGGATTAGGGACAGTGACTGGTTTCAGCAGTGATTAGGCATACTGACTGGCAGCACTAGTAAAGTGACATTGTCCTGCTGTAGCGAAGATCAGAGAACATGGCTGGTGCCACCGACATACAGTGATGTCAGAGCACCCAGCCCATGTACATGATCCCCACCATAGCGGCACTGCACTTGCTCTGGTAAAAGTAGGATAGAGAAATATATATATAATTTATTTTTTTACACATGTCACCAGAGCAGGGCGATTCGCCAGGGATTCACAGATGACAGGTAAAAGTAAACAGAGGCAAAGAAAATGCATACCAGATCCTTATCTAAGAATGCAGCCTCATTCATAAGGCAGCCAACTTGCCTTTAAGGTCTCCTAGATTCAAGAGGACCCTAGTCCTAATAGGGGGTGCCCGACGATACCCCGACCCCCCCATCCACGTTTGGTGTAATTTTAGGAGGGGGAGGGCCACAGTGAACTTGTCGAAAGGCATAAACATAGCAATGGATATGAAACGCAAATTACAAATATTATTTGGAATGTTTGTGCGAATGCCGAAACCTTCGTAAAGCCAATTTATTTTTATACATACTTTTCAGCCATATGCTTACTTTTATATGCATTATATTTGATACCGCAGAGGTCTCCAAATTTTTGAATCAACGGCAAGTTTACTGCACTTCAAGCTTTTAGGGGGGTTGGACTGTGGCCAGTGGGAGTAGAAAAAACCCTGGCATTGGTGAGAGTAGAAAAAGCCCGGGCATTGGTGAGAGTAGAAAATGCAACAGGCTTGGTGGTCAGTGGTAAAAAAAAAAAAAAAAGTATCATTGGTGTCAGCGGAAGGAATAGTGCTCCAAGGGCCGGATAACAGGCAAAAAAAAAACAAAAAAAAAACACATTCGGTCCACAGGAAGTAATTTGGAGACCCTGTAAATAAGGGAGTTGTATGTGGTTTTACATATTTAATACAAGCAACTTGCCTCTTCAGACTTTGTAGCAGGCTGCGATTCTATTTTTTTCTCCTCCTCCTTTACACTTTTATCTTCTTCCATATGTTGTTTAGACTCTTGACAAACAAAAAATAAAAATTATTTTGAAATCACAACCCGATGAGTGCAAATCACAAACATTACACATTTCAATTGCATGTGGTCCTCTGGGAAAATTCTGTGAAAAGGCAAATGCTTACTGAACATTGTGTGAAAAAAAAAAAAACATGGAGCTTAATATTATTTTTTGGTAGTCCTGATTTAACGTTACACTTGGGTTTTCAGGGGCCATTTTAAAAGTGAATTCAAATCCAAAGACCCCTTGCGTTTATATGTTTGGTCTGAGCAATAAGGACGACACAATAAAATACTTGTTTGGTTAGGAGTAAGGTCAAATCAGATTAGTATTAGCCCTAATGTTATTAGGTCTTATGGATTCTTTCAAATCATATGGGGGAATACAAAATAGCCAACACGTTCTTCACAGCACTCCCTGTACGGCAGACGCTTTGAGGAGTGCAAGGGGCGCGTGCCCGCCTCGTGGTCGCTGGCTACTCGCGATTGCACTGGAGAACGACAGAACGGAGATCTGTCAATGTAAACAGACAGCTCTCCGTTCTGTCAGGGGTGAAAAGAGCGATCCGTTGTTCCTAATGCTTAGGAACAACAATCGGTCTCCTCCCCATCAGAGTTAGAATCACTCCCTAGGACACACATATAACCCCTTGATCGTCCCCTAGTGTTAAATGTCATTGGCAGGGAAGGAGTTATCAATAATCAGTGGCTATTTATAGCACTGATCGCTGTATAAATGTCAGTGGTCCCAAAGTAGTGTTAAAAGTGTCCGATCTGTCCGGCGCAATTTCGCAGTCCCGATAAAAAAAAAAATCCCCAAAAATTGTAATAAAAATGCCATAAATACATCCCCTATTTTGAAGACGCTATAATTTTTGCGCAAATCAATATACGCTTATTGCGATTTTTTTACCACAAATATGTAGAATACACGTCGCCCCAAACGGACGAAAAAATTAGATTTTTTATATATTTTTGTTGCGAATTTTATAGCAAAAAGTAAAAAATATAGCCTTTTTTACAAAATTGTCGCTCTTTTGTTTATAGCACAAAAAATAAAAAAAACGCAGAGGGGATAATACCACCAAAAGAAAGCTCTATTCGTGGGGGAAAAAAAAAAAGTTAGTTTTGTTTAGGTACAGCGTCGCAAGGCCGCGCAATTATCAGTTAAAATGACGCAGCGCCGTATTTTAAAAAATGGCCCCGTCAGGAAGGGGGTAAATTCTTCCGGGGCTGAAGTTAATGGAGTGCTTTGATGAAGATGATCCAAGCCAGCGCCTGAGATGAAAATATAGAGTGCAAGTCTATCACCTGGAGCAGCATGTTGAATGTTTAGCAGTGAATCACTGCATATACTGTTTCATTATGGGAGAGTGACATACGCCCTTTCGGCTTTTGCACTAACCTTCGGGTTCATCAAGATTTTCACTCTTGTCTGGCTTTTCCACCTCCGTGTTTTCTGGCTCTTCTAAAACCTGTACCTAAGCATTCATAATAAAATAACAATTACATTTTTTTTAATGCAAGTGGATCAATGGAAAAATCAAGCTAAGTCCCCCTTATTACAATCATTGGCTTTAATGTAATAAAGCAACACATGCATATAACCCAAAATAATGGATGAGAAATCCTATTTCAACTCTGATTAAAAAACTTAAAATGAAGTTTGCTAAGTACGCCTCATTAACAAACCATACAACTTATAGCAACTTGTATATCACTTCACTACATCAAAAATGCTTGACAATTGTCTGACAACTACAGAGTATTTAAAATAGACAAAAAGTATTAAAACAGTTGAGAGACAGCAAATGTTTCCTATTGGTTGTGTGTTAGGGTTTCCCATTTTTTTCTCATTCAGCCGAGTTTTATCATGCAATAGAAAGATGTGCTTTCTTGAACGACAACATATTATACTATACTGGATTTATGAAAAGTTGACACTTTTCACAATGTTCAAAAATTCAGAATATATATTTTTTTAGGTCACTTTGATTTCACTATCTTCACATTTGTAGTATATCATATACCGTATATACTCGAGTATAAGCCGTGGCACCTAATTTTACCACAAAAAAACTGGGAAAAATTATTGACTTTAGTATAAGCCTAGGGTGTCCATCTGCATGCCTCACTGTGCCCATGACTAGACTGACGTTTAACATGGGAGTCTATGGAAGGGGTGCCCGGCTTTGAAAAAACAGTGCTCCCCAGCCGTAGGTCCCCCAGACAACAAACTTTGCACACTTGTAGAGGAAGAGTGAGGCTACATGTGTGCCAAGTTTGGGGTCCAGGGGACCTACGGACAGTACCGGGTCCCCATATCCGGGAGATCAGGCGCAAAAAGGTCACTCAAGTATAAGCAAGGGGGGCATTTTCAGCACAAAAAAATTTGCTGAAAAACTCTGCTTATACTCGAGTATATACAGTAGTTGCATATCGATTGGAATAGTTCATATAATGTAGTTTTATTTTTCATTTTTTTTATTATATAGAAAGCTGTACCAAGAACATTATATTTTTTGCTGTGCTTGGTGATCTCACAGTGGTGTTAGCAGCTATGTATTTCGTTAGGTATAACGCAGAATCACTTATTTTGTAGCGCAGAGGTTAAATTACAATCACTTAGGAAGGTTTCTTCACACTAAGAGCTGTGAAAATGTGTAATAGACTTCCCCCAAGGGTGGTTCTGGCCCGCTCAGTAGATGTTTAAAAAAATAAATAAAAATGCCTGGATTCTTTCCAAAATGCACATATAACTAGATCAACGCCAATTGCCTCCTCGGGAATCGGGAAGGAATTTTCTGCCCCGCCAGAGAAATTGTATCATGCTTTGTTTTGTTTGTTTTTTCTCTTCCTCTGGGTCAATTGTGGGTATTGGATTGTGAATATGGAGGTTTTCTATTTGTGTTTGTTTTTTTTTCTATTGGTTGAAATGGATGGACTTGTGTGTTTAACTGCTTGCCGACCAGCGCACGACGATATATGTCGACACAATGGCACAGACAGGCAGATGGGCGTATATATACGTCCTCTTTAAGAAGCGGCATTGTGGACACGCGCCCCCCGCGAGCCTGACCGCGGGTCCCGCGGACTCGATGTCCGCGATCATCTCACGGAGCGGGAGAACGGGGAAATGCTAACGTAAACAAGCATTTCCTCGTTCTGCCTAGTGACAAGGACACTGATCACAGCTCCCTGTAATCAGGAGCGGTGATCAGTGACGTGTCACACACAGCCCACCCCCCCTAGAGTTAGAAGCACTCAGTAGGACACACTTAACCCCTTCAGCGCCCCCTACAGGTTAACCCCTTCACTGCCAGTGTAATTTTTTACAGTAATCAGTGCATTTTTATAGCACTGATCGCTGTAAAAAATGACAATGGTCCCAAAATGGTGTCAAAAGTGTCCGATGTGTCCGCCATAATGTCGCAGTCACAATAAAAATTCATTGATCGCCGCCATTACTAGTAAAAATGCTATAAAAACTATTCCCTATTTTGTAGACGCTATAACTTTTGTGCAAACCAATCAAATGCTTATTGCGATTTTTTTTTTTACCAAAAATATGTAGAAGAATACGTATCAGCCTAAACTGAGGAAAATTTTTGTTTGTTTATATATTTTTTGGGGATATTTATTATAGCAAGAAAGTAAAAAATATAGAATTTTCAAAATTGACTCTCTATTTTTGTTTATAGCGCAAAAAATAAAAACCGCAGAGGTGATTAAATACCACCAAAAGAAAGTTCTATTTGTGGGAAAAAAAAGAACGTCAATTTTGTTTGGGAGCCACGTCGCCCGCCCGCGCAATTGTCAGTTAAAGCGACAGTGCCGAATCGCAAAAAGTGGCCTGGTCTTTGGCCAGCCAAATGGTCCAGGGCTGAAGTGGTTAAATCAAACTAAACTACGTAACCTGACGGTAACAGCATATAATCCATTGTCTGACTACAAGTACTGTGTCTTGTGATGTACAAATCAAATAAAAGGTTTTGCTAAACTCACAAAAGCACCTAAAACATACCTGAATTCTGCAGGTACAGCAGGAAATAACAGTTATTCAACCTTATGTTAAAGTGAATGAATTTCCAAGAGCTCAGTACTCTGAGCATTTAATTTACTAAAAGCAGGAAACACAAAGAATGGACTGGGTACCCAACCCTTATGTACCCCCATGGGAAGCCTCACTGTACACATGGGTTATAAAAAATAAAATAAAAAGGGGGGGGGGGGCGACCGATACTTTGCTTCATAGGTCATATTTTATCTGGGTGTCAATTTTGCCCAAAGCTTATTATAGTTCTCGGAATACGTTTAGGATAATTTTATTTTATTTTATAAAACAAATAAAGGGCCCTTTCACACTGATGCACAGCTTAAAGTGGTTGTAAACCATAGTCATGGAATCTGAGCTAAGCACATAAGGGCTGAGCTCATTCACACTGATGCACATTTGATGCCTTTCCATTGACTTACAACTAAAAGGTGCCTTTTTGGTGCGCTTTTGAAAAACTGCACCAAAGATGTATCCTGCAGGACTTTTCAAAGTGCAGCGCACCTGCAGTGTGAGCAGTTACATAAGATTTAATGGGGAATAGAAATGGAAAAGCGTGGCAAAAGCACACCAGTGTAAAAGGAGCCTAAAACGTCATAATACATATGAGCCAAGATCAGTAATAACAGGGAAAAAAAATAAAAAAATAAAGAAAGTCTTACATGAGCTTCGATTTCTGGTTGAGATTGTTCACCTTGCGGGGCACATTCTGAAATAAAATTATGCATTTTTACACATACATAAGGAAAAAAATAAAAGCACAACCTTAGGTTTAATCATAATATAAAATTGTACAGCAAGTCTCAGTTCACACTGCTGCGGTGCAAATTCCATCAGTTTTTGAGTGGGTTTTAGGTGCAAATTCACAGCGCGATTTGTGTTTGTTGGGTACAATTCCAATGTGAACTTTAACCGCTTGCAGACCGCCGCACGAGTATTTACGTCGACAGAATGGCACGGCTGGGCAAATGGGCGTGTATATATACACGTCCCCTTTAATTTACCGGCCGTGTGGTCGCTCGCGACCGTGCCTGCGATCGGGTCACAGAGCTGAAGAACGGGGAGATGTTTGTGTAAACACATCTCCCCGTTCTCCCTAGTGACATGTCACTGGTCGTCTGTTCCCTGTCATCGGGAACGATCAGTGACGCGTCACGGCAAGCCACGCCCCCCAACAGTTAGATTCACTCCCTAGGTCACACTTAACCCCTTCACTGCCAGTGTAATTTTTACAGTAATCCGTGCATTTTTATAGCACTGATTACTGTAAAAATGACAATGGTCCCAAAGTGTCTGATGTGTCCGCCATAATGTCGCAGTCACGATAAAATCTGCTGATCGCCGTCATTACTAGTAAAAAAATGTTTTTATAAAAATGCCATAAAACTTTCCACTATTTTGTAGATGCTATAACTTTTGCGCAAACCAAACGCATATTGCGATTTTTTTTTACCAAAAATATGTTGAAGAATACGTATCCGGCCTAAACTGAGGGAAAAAAATGTTTTTTTATATATTTTTGGGGGATATTTATTATAGCAAAAAGTAAAAAATATTGCATTTTTTTCCAAAATTGTCGCTCTATTTTTGTTTATAGCGCAAAAAATAAAAACCACAGGAGGTGATCAAATACCACCAAAAGAAAGCTCTATTTGAGGGAAAAAAAGGACATCAATTTTGTTTGGGAGCCACGTCGCACGAATGCGCAATTGTCAGTTAAAGCGATAGTGCCGAATCGCAAGTAGTGGCCTGGTCTTTGGCCAGCCAAATGGTCCGGAGCTCAAGTGGTTAATAGCAGCTGTTCCCAAGCCGCTTGTTAAAGTGGAGCTCCACCCTAAATAGCAACTTTTGCTATTTGGATTCCTCCCCCCCTCCGGTGTCACAATTGACACCTTTCAGGGGGGAGGGGGGTGAAGATACCTGTCTAAGACAGGTATTTTCACCCACATCCGGGAGTCCTCTCTCCGGGAATCTGCGGGAGTTACGTCACTTCCCGCAGACTTCCCTTGGTGTTCTGGGAGGCACTCGGCTCCCAGAACACAGGAGCACCAATCAGAACGGCGCAGCGCGACTCGCGCATGCGCCGTAGGGAAGCGGGCATGAAGCCGCAGGGCTTCACTTCCTGGTTCCCTCAGCGAGGATGGTGGAGGGAGCAGCAGAGCGACGAGCGGTCGCTCGTCCTCTGCTGCGGACGTCGCTGGACTCCAGGACAGGTAAGTGTCCAAATATTAAAAGCCAGCAGCTGCTGTAGCTGCTGGCTTTTAATATTTTTTTTTCCGGCGGAGCTCCGCTTTAAGGGTCTGGTAGGTCTTTAAGGGTTCCCCCCCCCCCATTGAATTTTTAATCGCCAGCATTCTTTTGTTTAAATTTCAGCTGCCAGCGGGGAATCCCTCTGACAGCTGACGAGTTATCGATTATTAAGGATTCAGCAGCCCCGCTCCTTAACAACCCGCTTTTGGACAGAAGAGAAGGGAAGGAGCACGAGGCAGGAAATAGAAAAAAATTGCTGGATTTGCATGGTCTATGGAGCTGAAATTGGCACCGCACTAAACTCACTTTTTTAAACCGGATCAGAATCACACTTCATTGACAGCAATGCTTTTTTAGGCGACATGCAAATCTATGCTTTACGGATCGCATCTGAGCCACAGAATTTGCATCAGTGTGAACCCGAGACTAAAGTTTTACAAAGTGCAGAAGAGTAACTAACCTTTATCTGAGTTAGGGATACCATCTTCAGAGGCATTAGATGAGGTAGCATTTTGTGTTTCTTCTGTTTGTGTAAAAATCACATCGGAGTTGGTAGATTGACCTGCAGGATCATCACGATCACCACTTGATGTATCAGAACCATCTGAAGTTCTTTCGGATTTAGATTCTGAAGGAATGTTTAAACCAACATTATCTTTATCCAATATGTAAGCCGAGTCTTCCGCTGTAAGAGGGGCGTCCGTGTGGTCTTTTGAAGGCGTTTGTGCTTTGCTGTGCTCTAAGTGGTCTTCCGATGGAGTGCTGTTCTCGTGCAAGACATCGCCAACTGATTGAGACAAGCTTTCTACACATAACTCATCTGCCATTTCAGAATGTGGAGTGCCATGATTTAAAGCAGAGTCAAGCAAGACTTCATTGCTCTGCACTGAACAACTTGGAGGCCCCTCAGAAATATCTGGACTTGAGGATTCCTGAGTTTCCGGTTTGTTTTCTTTTTCCAAATCAGAATTTTGGGTTGTAACAGATAAAACATCTTCGGGCACCAAAATATTTTTGTCTGAAGGAGAGGGTGTGCTTTCTTCTTCTCTCGGGTGAGAAGTGTTATCCTCTAGAGGTTCTGGTGTTGTGGTTAAGCTTGTAACACACTCAAGATTTTCTGAGTTTAATTCCTCCATTTCCCCAGCTATTTCTTCATCGGCATTTGCTATGCTTTCTTTAGGTTGTTCAGCAGAATGTACCAACGTAGGGGAGCTGTGTTCCACAGTGTTTGAAAATGAAGAATCCTCACCCGGTGTCCCAGAACTTGTAACAAATCCTTCACCCTCTTCCTCATCCTCTTTAGCACCAGTGCTTGTGATGGCACTTTCATCATCTTCAGTAATGGCTCTAGGGCCAAGGTTTTCAGCCATGTTCAAACTGCCACTTTCATTTGTTTCAGTCTCTTCAGAACATGCAACTTCATCTTGTCCTTGTAAAACTTTATCACCATAGCTTTCTTCGGTTATACCTGTACTCGTCACAGCCCCTTCACCTTCTTCCGTTATTGACTGACTAGTCTGTGCAACTTCGTTTTCAGTACCTACATTTGCAATCATTTCATTTTCGACGGATACATCTTCAGATTCTTCAGCCATTTTGTTGTCTGCAGATGCTTCAGATTCTTGATCATCATTGAAATCTTGATCACTTGCATGGGAAACAGAAGCTTCCTCAACAGCAACATTGGCTTCCACATTGCTCACATCAACATTAATGACTTCTTTATCTGCAAAGGTAACATGATCAGAGGCTTCAGAATTGTCTCTATTTACAGATGACTCTCGCGCATCTGTGCCAGCACTGGTGACAGTACTATCCGTTTCTCCATCCCCAAGCGGTCTTGTGGCCTGTCTAGATGAATTGCCAACAAACCTTTGTTCTTCAGAGCTGGCACTACTGACAGTGTCCTCTTTTTCATCATTATTTTCATAACTTACTGAATTTGTCCCATCAGTGGCATTCATTTCAACATGTCCATCATCATCCTCATCTGCCCGTAAGGGAGCAGCAGCTTCTTGTAACGTGCCAGAAATAGCATTACTACTATGGTTAGCAACAAAACTTGACTCGGCAGCCATCTCTATAGATCTAGAACCACTTTCATTGCTATGACTGTCTTGAATGCCACTAATAACTAGCTCATTTTTCCTTTCAATGCTGGAAGAGGTTGTGGCATCATCGACCACCGGTCTGTTAACAGATGCATCTGTGACAATATCTTGGACCCTGCCATCGCAAACACTTGAAGAACTGGCAGCTTCAATATTCGACAGGCTTAAAGCCTGTCCCACACCTTCCACACCGCTATCTATGGTATAATCGGATGAGGTTGCGTTGTCGTCACCATCGTTCAGTGGCGAGCCCACTGTATTGCTTGAACTGGCTGCTGCGGCTTCACTATTAACATCACACCCATCATCCAAATCTTTATCTGTATTCAAATCAATGTTTGTGCCTGTGGATGTTGTGGCATACGGGTTATTATTGGAAAGAGCATCACATGCTTTATCATCTTCCATACTGCTGTCCATCAAATTGCTGGATGTAGCTGCTTGTTCATTAACTTTATCTGCAAAAATAACACCTTCAACATTCTCTTCAGTTCTGTCTACTCCCATTATACTTGAAGAGGCAGGTCCTCTTTCTTTTGTAATGTGTTCCAGACCAGCACTGTCCATGTTAGAGGATGTTGCAGTATTTGTTCTGCTGCTCAAATGTGCAACCCCCATGTTCAGATCTTCGCCGGTACTGCTGTCCATTGAAACACTTGATGATGCTGTGGGTTGTGTGTTGTGATTTACATCTGTGAAGGTTCCACTGTTAACTGAATTGCTAGATGAAGTTGCTGTAGTATAAGAGCTGTTTCCTGGAGAAGTTCTAACATACTGCTCGCTACTGCTATTAGTAGTAAAGCTCGATGATGCTGTGGCTTCTGTGTTGTCAGAGTTTATTGTGCTTCTAATATGTCTGTGCTGAGTGTCACTACTTGTAAAAGAGCTTGAAGAGGATGCCGCTTCATCACCTGCAGTCTGTGTTTGAGCTAAAGATGCTCCACTACTGGAAGAAGCTGCATTGTCTTTCTCCTTTATCTGTTCCAAATATTTATCATTCCCAGGGCTTTGATCTCCCCTACTGCTGGAACATCCCGTGGCTCTACCAGAATAAAATTCACTGCTGACTGAAATTGATGCTTCAGTGCTGCTATCCATAGCAAGATCAGATGAATTTCCTGGATATTCTTTTATTGTGCCTGAGGAGCTACCTGCTTCATTTACACCATCTTGCTGGGTGCTTGAAGTGGCTCTAGTATTCTTACTATCTTCTACATTACCAAAGTTAGGTTTGTTTCTGCAAGTACTTGGAAGGTTGCTGGAAGAACTTGCTGCATCTTCACCCTCTCTTTCTGAAGCATCTTTAAGCCATTCACTGGAATAGTCACCTATACTGCTATCCATTACATTGCTGGATGATGCCGCTAGGTTTTCATTATCTATTTCAGAGGAAACCAAAGAGCCAAAGTTTAGTTCTCTACTACTATTAATCATGCTGCTTGATGAGGTGGCTGTATGCCTTTCTGAAATTCCAAGGCCATAGTGAATACCTGCTGAAGAGCTTGATGAGGTAGCGGACTGAGCTGCAATATTTCCAGAAATATCAACGGTTCCATCGTTTTCAGAAGACGTTGCTACATGGCTAACAATTTCAGCTCTACAAGAGCTGGCACTTTCTGCATTGGCATCAGAAGAAGTGGCAGTGTCACTGACATTACTTAAAACTTCTAACTCAATATTACTTCTTTCTGCATTGTCAGAAGAAGATGCAGCATTTTCATGGGTGTTTTGTGAAAGTTCTCTATGGGCGCTTGAAGAAGTAGCAGCTTTAAAGGTAACATTACCAATTTTTTCAGGCACCAAATCTGTTGTACTCTGAGAGCAAGTGGCAGTACTTTCTCTCCTTTTTTCCAACAGCAAGGGCTCCAAGCTATCCTCATTGTAATGTTTCCTATCAGAGCTTGATGAGGTAGCAGTGTCTTCAAAGCTATTCTCTGATAACATTGCAATGTCTCCATCATCTTCAACAATATTACCATCTGCAGAAGCTGAGGAGGTGTATTCCCTGCTGTTATCCAGATTTGCCCCTTCCATTTCCATGCAAGTCTCATCTGTACTGTTATCAACTGGTGCGCTGGAAGACGATGCAGTATCCTCAACACCTTGTCTTAACTCATTTTCTATTACGAAACTGGAAGAGGTAGCAGTTGCATCATGCTCAGCTTCCTTTCTACTCTCATTGCCCTCTCTAGGGGTAACGCCATTAATCTCTTGGTTATTGGTTTCCATAATACTGCTACCTATATTTCTTTCTGTGTCATTAGCAGCATTACTTTGTTGTTCTACTTCAGCTGAAATCTTTTCATTTTTTTCTGACAAAGAATCTTTTCCCTTAACACAAACATCCCCTTCAACCTCGTTTCCTGTAACAATATCAACCTCTAAAATATCCAAATGAACTGGAATATTGGCACTTTCTGTATTCTTTTCTTCCAAGCATTTTCCAGTGCTTTCTGCCAAGTCACTCGTAGAAATCTCCCCATCATTTGAGTCTGCTACATCAGGATATACTTCCCTGGGAGACACACTGGAATAGTCATTACTATGTGGGGTTGGAGCAGATTCCCTTTGCTCCTGAGCAGAACTGTTTGCTGTACTAGATCCAGCAAGATCATCTCTCCCCCCATGTAAATTTCTGGCCGTTTTAGAAGGCATTCCTTGATCAGACTCCTCTGCAACATCAGCGCCATCTTTTGAACTGAAGACAGCCTTTACATTTTCATCTATGCTCTCAGAAGTTGAAGTATCCGAGTCTTTGATGGAACCAAGATCTTGTCCTAATAGAGCTGAAGAAGTGTTTTCATAGGGACCACTAGATTTGTCTTTCAAGTCACTGCTTCCATGCTTTGACTTGAATTTTAGTGGCGTGGACTTTTTGGAAGAAGGGGTTTCAGAAACTGATTGAGATTTGCTGTTACAATTGATTTTTGTGGCATCTGTAACCTTTGCCTCTGCAGAAGCCTTCTCATTTCCACCTGTTAGACTTCCAAGTTTTTTATTCTCTCTGGGATCTTTATTCTCACCACATCCTGATTCAGCTGAGAGAACATCACTTTCACTTTCGGACTTGGAGCCTTTCTTTAGGCCCGTTTCCTTAGAGCTTTCACTTTTGGACTCTGAGGCAGTTTTTTTACCAAGCTTTCCATCTGAGCTGCTGCTTCGTTCCTGAATTCTTTTTTCATCTGGATTCTTAACAGATCTTTCTTCTGCTCTCCTTCCATCTTCCTTCCGTTTTGAATCTTTGTGAAAATACTTTAAGTCAGAACTCTTGAGACAGTCTCCAAATGATTTCTTGTCCAACTTAGAAGATCCATGTTCCTTGCCGTCAAGACGAGGCCTTTCCTTTAATTTATCACTTGTATGCTTAGACTTGTGGCTTGTTTCTTTCGCTGCACTGCTTGAGGCCTGAGAATTAGTGTCCTTTCTTTCTCCACCATCTTTATCTTCAGATTTCAATTTTCTGTACTTTTCACTAGAACTGTCAACTGCAACTCTCTCTTTTTCATTTTTACTTTCAGCCTCTTCTTGGTCATTTGGTTTTGACAACTTACTAGTACTGCTTTTAAATTTGGCTTTGACATGGAGCCTTTCATTTGAGGAACTGTGTCGTTTTTTCTTGTCTTTGTTTTCCTCTTGTCTGGAGTGATCAGAACTGGCAGAGTCGGCCTCATTTTTATCATCTAAAGAATTCTTTGACTTCTTCTGAGTTGAACCGTGTGTCCTCGAAATACTTTGAGATTCTCTGTGGTCCCTGGAATCACTTGCTGATCGTTTATAACTGTGTTCAGATCTGGACTTTTCAGACGACTGAGGTCTGTCTTTTTTACTACTATCACGACGAGCACCATCCTCTTTTTTGCTAGCATGCTCAGATGTTCTTTCACCTTTACTGGATGAAGATGACTTTAGGTCACTTTTTTGCTTCCCTTTTCGATCAGACCTCTCTTCTGAACTGGATTTACTGCGTTTCTGTGAATGGTTGTCAACTGTAGATGTCCTCTTGGATTTCTGAGAGTCTGACTCATCACTTCCTTGTTTTTGTCCATTATCTGTCTTGTGCTTATGCTTAAGGGACGAACGCTCATCTTGCTTGCAGGAAGAACGTTCCTCCTGCCTGGAGGACGGCCGTTCTTCCTGCTTAGAGGATGCCCGCTCTTCCTGTTTGGAAGATGAACGCTCTTCAGACTTTGAGGATGCCCGCTCTTCCTGTTTGGAAGATGAACGCTCTTCAGACTTTGAGGATGCCCGCTCTTCCTGTTTGGAAGATGAACGCTCTTCAGACTTTGAGGATGCCCGCTCTTCCTGTTTGGAAGATGAACGCTCTTCAGACTTTGAGGATGCCCGCTCTTCCTGTTTGGAAGATGAACGCTCTTCAGACTTTGAGGATGCCCGCTCTTCCTGTTTGGAAGATGAACGCTCTTCAGACTTTGAGGATGACCGCTCTTCTTGCCTGGAGGAACGATCCTCTGAGAAAGTTCGTTCACGTTCATTCCTATGAGATTTGGACTCTTTTCTTGGTGTACCCTTTGCATTCAGTGTATCACTGTCAATGCTTTCTTTTTTTAAATATTTGTCAGGTTTATCTGTTTTGCTGGGTGTTCTGGCCTTCTGATGTTCTTCCGAGTTTGAGTCAAGTCTCTCTAGTTGCTTTCTAGTATCCTGTGTCCCTGCATCTTGTTGAATTTTTTCTAAAAATGAAGACTTTTTACTCTCTTTTTCGGTTTTGGAGTCACTTTTACTCTCTTCTGCTTGCTCAAGTGATTTTTTTGAGGATTTGCCATCAGACTTTCCAGATTTGTCTTTTGTGGAGGAGGATATTCTATCCTGTGACTAGTAAAAGAAGAAAAAAAATATATATTAATACAGGCAATTCCAAACCACAGACGTAGCATATACAAATACAACTGTTCGGTGGGGTACACGTGAAAAAAAAAAAAGGAAGAAAAATTTGCATGAGGAACGATCGTTCGATTTTCATATAGTGTGCACACAACTTTCGACATTCAATGCAAACTTTCAAAACAAAAAGTTTCCAAAGGGACTAACCCCAAAATTGTTCTTGTACATGAACAGAACTAGCAAGTTTCATTTAACGTACAGTTTTCGTATGAGAAAAATCAGATAGGAAAGACTGCGCATGATCTGAAACAAAAAAAAAAAAGCCTGTGTCGTTTGAGAATTTTGTACACTTACTGTAAGCCTCGTACACACGATCGGATTTTCCACAGACAAAGCCTCAGAATTTGGTCCGAAGGGCTTTCGCCAGGAACATGTCTTGCATACAAACGGCACACAATTGCCGGCCAACAAAACACGAACGTAGTTATGAACTACGTGGTTTTCCAGCTCTTTAGTGCCAACCTTTGGGCACATTCTGCTAATGTGTTTGGTGAGCATTGCTTCCGAGCATGCGTGTTTGGACTTCGGACTTTTGTCCGACGAACTTGTGTACACACGATTGGAAAAACAGACCGTTGTTCACGTAAAATTTTAAAGCCTGCAATCCAACATTTGTCTGCGAGAAATCCGACAATAATTGTCCAATGGTGCGTAGAAATGGTCAGATTTTCCGCCAACAGGCTGTGACACAATTCCCGTCAGAAAATCCGATCGTGTGTACGAGGCTTTAGTAACATCCTCCGCTTCGACTTGCTTTGAAACATCGAGGAAAACCGGACCATCGTTCGCCCTTTATTTCTTATAGTGTGTGCCCAGCCTTAATTTTACCATTATATAAATATGTACACATTACTTTAATGGGTGACTGCATTAAAATAGAAACTGACATCAATTAAATTTAAAACTAAAAAGTCCTGTCTAAGATCATGTACAAGGTGTCTGTTACATTTATTATCTGTAAAACTCTACACTGTGCTCATCTCTAAATTAGTTCCACTTGGTTACTAGACTGTCCTACAGGATGAACCCTGCTCACCTGTGAAAACTCTTGTCCAATTAGAGAACTCAAGCGTCCATTATGTTAAAACATCCATAAACAGTAGTGCAAACTGAGCCTATGGAGGGAAAAACTGTCCAAGCAGAGGATCATTTTCAGCAAAAAAAAAAATAATCTTAAAAACAAAATAAGTTGATCCATGGACATTGAGAACTAAAGTTATATGCAAATCTCAACTTTTCTACCAAAAAAAAAAATATATAAAGCTTGCCTCCACATTCCTTCTAAGCCTTCTAGGTTTTCCTTGGACAGCTTCACTCAACAAAAGGGAGGTTCAGCAGTGGAAGAGGTGGGTTCAAGCTCAACTATTTCATGAAAATTCCAGATTTGCATATGATTTTATCCGATTAGATCTTAGGATATACTGATCATTCCTATATGCAGCTTTCAACGACAGTACATTCCTATTGGTTCTTCCAATGAGGGGATTTTGAATTACTCTTGTGGATCACTCACCTCATTGGACTTTTGGGTATCTCTAGAGTCTTCATCAAGAACATCAGTTTTTATCTTCAAACAACTAGAAAATTAAAAGAAGAAGAATAAATGGATACATTAAAGGATAAGTTCAACTTTTAAACAAAAAATAAGTGCTTTTTTTTTTTGTTTCTGGAACCTCTAAAAACATTTTACCAGCGATCAGCAGACTGATGGACCTTATAGTTTTGCATTCACAGAACACTGTGCATGTGTGATGTGGCCAGGCTAAGCTTTTTTTTTCAATTGTGACAGCTAGCGGGGGGGAGGGGGTGTGTGGTGTGGAGAAGATCCCCACTAGCTGTCAGATCGGGGAGTTGGGGGGGGGGGGTGCAGGGGGGGGGGGTCTGTTCGTAACGTTACACCCTGAATATGGGTGCAAAAATGTAACATAAGGTGAAGATTTCCTTTAACACCATGGTTAAAGTTGACCTTCTATGGTATATATAAAAAGCGTTCTAAATATCCAGTTAAAACATAACAAAAAACATTTAACCCCTTCTCTACCACATTGTATTTTAGATTTTTTTCCGCCCCTTTAAAAAAAATTAAGCCTAGGGATTATGTAAAACCCCCAAAACTTATATATCTTCTGAAGGAAAACACCCTAGAGCAGAGATAAGCAATCAGCGGTGCTACAGATGTTGCAAAACTACCCATCATGCCTCTGGGTATCATGCTTGTGACCATCAGTCTTGCAATGCCTCATGGGACTTGTAGTTCTGCAACAGCTGGAGGTCCGCTAATTGCATATCACTGCCCTAGAGAATAAAATGGTGGTAGATCCAATTTGTTTGTCATACAATATTAGCACAACGGTTTACAAACTGCAAAAGTCTAGCAAAAAAACAAACACGTTATTTTTAGGCACGTAGGCCCAAGTTTTGGTAAATTATAAAAGATGAGTTTGCGCCAAGCAAACAGATACCCAACATGACAAGCTATAAAATTGCATGGGCCCATGAAACCGCGACAAACTTTGGTACCCTAGATTTTCCATAGATGTTAAAAGCCTCTACAGGTCATAAGTTCAGTTATCCGTAAATAAGAACCCTAGAATTATTTATTTCTCTCACTCTAGTGGTCGCGGAGATATGCAACACGTGCAGCGCAGCATGTTTGTGTGTAGGTGCCCCAAATGTGTGCAGATGTTTACTAATTCCCCTCCCCGCTACTCGGCGGCACCTGTAACAACGTACTATAAACCTTGCATGCATACTACATACACAGTAAAACCCTCTATGTGCATTATATGATCTATAAAAATGCAGGAATTTGCTTCCTGATTGGTAGTATTGCATGCTGCTTTGCTGATCTTACTCTCTCACCGCAGTGCCTGTGACTGAAAACATTGGACTTTGCAGGCTCTAATGACAAATACTTTAAACATTCAGAAAGTATATAATAAATAACATCATTATTTTGAAAGAAAAAGTGTGCATTTGGTAACGTTCACACAGGTCCTACAGATTTAAAGCGGAGTTCCACCCAAAAATTGAACTTTTGCTTTTCTGGTTCCCCCTCCGGTGTCACATTTGGCGCAGATACCTGTCTAATACAGGTATTTGCCCCAACATCCGGCAATAGATCTGCGGGGATCTAAAAAATCGCATCCAATTAAATATTCATCATTCTTCTACTACATTTATAATACGTAAGTGAATGATTACATATGTATATACATCATATATAAAGAAAACTTTTTGTATATATATGATAATGTTTTAAATGCATGTAATTAACTTTATGTATTCTTATGCTTAGTTCATCTATTTGTCCTTCTCTACACACCCCTGAAGAAGGTTACCCCGAAACGCGTCGGGTGTAAAGAAGGTTTTCATGTATTTACCTATATGGTGACAATCTTTGGAACTGTATATTTAAATTTAATATTTCATTTTTTGATAAACATGTATAATTGTGAATAAGAACTATTTTTTACTTCAATATCCTGTATATTTGGAATACTATCAGTGCCTTAAAAGTCCACCCAGGGGAACCCCTTTTTTCTTTTCTCATATATACTGGATGTGGCACAAGCATACATTTGCCATTCACCCCCCCCCCCTTTCTTTTAATATTAAAAGTCAGCAGCTGCAGTATTTGTAGCTGCAAACTTATTTTTTTTTCCGGCGGAACTCCGCTTTAAAGTGCTCTGTTTATCTGAACAGAAATAAAACAAAACTGGTGAGAATCTAAGACTTGGTTAATAATTAAACATGGTTTTAGGTTTGTAAAAGAAAAGGGTTACTTTCATTATTTGTAAAGTTTGGTGCATCATATGCTCAATGAAAAAAACAATAAAAATAGCAGTAAATCCAAAACATACCCATTACTATCCTTCTTCCTCTTCTTACTCATTGCAACTTTCTTTTCTAAAAACATTTGTTCTTTGAGAACCTCCTTCATACTGGCAGACTTTGCCTTCTGATCCTTTGGAGATTTATGAACAGAGTTTGATGTACCTATATTGTGCAGTAAAAGTTAAAACATGAATAAAACAATTTACATTTTAAATCTTGGGGCCAATTTATGAAAACAAAAACCAAAAAAAGGCCAAAAGCTACAGGAGTTGGACAAAAATATGAAAACACTACACGATTTGTAGGTGTGAAAGTGACACTACTTTTCCGGTTGAAAGTGATGCAACATTCTTTTGCTTCTTCTGTGTGACAAGAGATCTAGCCAACAGGTGGGAATGACTTTTGCCATTCATTGCATGCGCTGCTAGTAATAAGGACAAATTGTTGGTGCCCGCTTAGCTGGTGCGTCTGTGACTGAAGTTGACAATTTGCGGCATCGCAAGGTACAGTAACAAAGGTTATAGCAGCTGGTACAGTTTCAGAGAAAACGTCGTTTGATAAAGGAATGTGCAATCGACATGGTCAACCGATCGAAAGACAAAAAAAAAGGACATTGCGCAGGATTGTGTCCCAGAATAAGAAAACAGCTGCTGCAAGTGACTGCAGCGCTCAATCTCAGTCATCCAAAGCCCATGTCCACAAAAACTGTGCACAGGGAGCTCGATAAGCAAAACTTTCACAGGCGAGCTGCAATTGCCAAACCACTAGTGACCGATAGAGCTGCACGATTCTGGGAAAAATGAGAATCACGATTCTTTTGATTAGAACAAAGATCAAGATTCTCTCACGATTCTTTAAAATAGTAAATAAAAAAAAAAAAAATAATAATAATTCGCTTGTCGTTTGTTTTTTTGCAAAATTTTCTTATTTTTAATATTTTTATTATTCTTTACTTTTTAATTTCTTTATTTTATTAATTTAATTATTTTTTTTATCATTTTTTTCACTTTAGTGCTATCACACAGGAGAAAACAATTCACTGTGTGATACCAATTGGAGGAGACAGGTTCTCTTTATTGACCCTCTCACTTCCAAAAATAGGAGTCCTAGCACTAGCACTGTGCTAGAACTCCTGTCACAGCTGAGATGGGAAGAGCACAGGTCTCCCCTCTCACTGTGAACATAGGCGGCAGGGACAGGAGACAGACTCGGCGGCCGGGAGGATGGAGTCCGAAGACAGCCAGCCAAGTGTGGTATGTGGGGGGGGGGGGGGGGGAGAGAGAGGGGGGAGAAGGGAGGACGGACAGCAGCACACATTTTCTGCTAGAAACTCACTGCCCGTATGTTGAAACTGTCTCTCCTCTGCTCGCACACAGCCCCGCCTCCTCCTAACCCCGCGCTGTGATAGACAAAAACACATCCCAGCATTGGACCCGCATTCTGTCTATCACAGCGTGGGGTTAGGAGGAGGCGGGGCTGTGTGCGAGCAGAGCGGAGACAGTTTCAATGCATCACGCTCTATGATCAATTTGCGTTCCACGCTGGTTACGTGGAACTGGCGGGGATTTAAGAAAATCGCGGTCATCCAGCCTGGAGATCGTGGGGGGGGGGGGGGTGAATCAAGATCGCGATCCTCAAACGATTAATCGTGCAGCTCTAATGACCGATATTAATTCTCAGAAGAGAGTGTGGTGCAACACCCATAAATCATGGACGATCGATCAATGGAAGACTGTAATATGGTCCGATGAACCTAGCTTCACACTTTTTCCAACCACTGGAAGTGTTTGAGTGACAAACACCATCCCAAGCTTACGGCCAGGACTGTCTTGTGCCAACAGTAAAGCATGATGGTGGCGCAAGCCATATCTTGGTCTTCTGCAGGCCCCATCATCACCTTGAAAGGTAGAGTCCCTGCGAGTGGCTAGGTACAAATTTTGGCCAACCATCTGCACCACATGGTAGACAGTTTCCAGAAGACAGTGCCATGTACCAAGACAAAAATTCTCCGATTCACATAGCTGGCATTGTCAAATTGTGGTTCGACAAGCATGCAGACAATGTCTTGCACCTGCCCTGGGCACTGCAGTTGCCAGACCTCAATATTAGAGAGCCACTATGGTCAATTTTGGAGTACAAGGTTCAGGTCAGTTTTTTGCCTCTGGAATGCGAGAGCTGGAATGATTTTTGGAGGCATCAGATTCCATTATCCCTCATCAAAGACTTACAGTGGATATAAAAAGTCTACACACCCGTGTGTGATGTAAAAAAAATGATAAAGATAAATAAATTTCAGAACTTTTTCCACCTTTAAATGTGACCTATAAACTGTACAACTATTGAACAAACTGAAATCTTTTAGAGAGAGGGAAGTAAAAATAAACTAAAATGGCTCCATAAGTGTGCACACCCTTAAATTAATACTTTTGTTGAAGCACCTTTTGATTTTAAAACAGCACTCAGTCTTTTTGGGTAGGAGTCTATCAGTATGGCACATTTTGACTTGGCAATATTTGCCCACTCTTCTTTGCATAAATACTCCAAATCTGTCAGATTGCGAGGGCATCTCCTGTGCACAGCCCTCTTCAGATCTCCCCACAGATTTTCAATGGGATTCAGGTCTGGGCTCTGGCTGGGCCATTCCAAAAAACTTTAATCTTCTTCTGGTGAAGCCATTCCTTTGTTGATTTGGATGTATGCTTTGGATCGTTGTCATGCTGAAAGATGAAGTTCCTCTTCATGTTCAGCTTTCAAGAAGAAGACTGAAGGTTTTGTGCCAATATTGACTGGTATTTGGAACTATTCATAATTCCCTCTACCTTGACTAAGGTCCCTGTTCCAGCTGAAGAAAAACTTCCCCAAAGCATGATGCTGCCACCAGCATGCTTCACTGTGGTGTTCTTTTGGTGATGTGCAGTGTTTGTGCTAAACATACCGTTAGGAATTATGGCCAAAAAATTTAACCTTGGTTTCATCAGACCATAAAATTTTCCCACATGCTTTTGGGAGACTTCAGATGCGTTTTTGCAAAATGTAGCAGGCTTGGATGTTTTTCCCTGTATAAGGCTTCCATTTTACCACTCTACCCCATAGCTCAGACATATGAAGAATACGGGAGATTGTTGTCATACGTACCGTACCACAGAGCCAATACTTGCCATATATTCCTGCAGCTCTTTTAGCCACTTGAATACCGGGCACTTCTTCACTGATGAGGCTGCACCGAAATGCGGCACTGATAGATGGCACTGGCAGGCATTGCTGATGGGCACTGAATGGCATATCCCTGGTGGTCCAGGGTGGCATACCTGGTGGGTCTGCGCTGATAAACAATCAGCACAGACCGCCAGGAGAGCTGCCGTTAGGCTCGCGTCTATCAGACGTGAGTGAGGAAAAGCCGATAAACAGCTCTTCCTGTTTACACTTGAAGGGACATGCAGTTCTAGGTAATGTCACTGTTGTGCCATATTTTCTTCACTTGATGACTGTCTTCAGTGTGTTCCATGATATATCCAATGCTTCGGAAATTATTTTGTACCCTTCTCCTGACCGATACCTTTTAACAATGAGATCCCTCTGATGCTTTGGAAGCTCTCTGCGGACCATGGCTTTGGCTGTAGGATGCGACTGAGAAAATATCAGGAAAGACCTACTAGAACAGATGAACTTTATTTGGCATTAATCAGAGGCACTTGACAGGTGTGTGCCGACTCCTATTTAACAAGAGTTTTCATGCGATTGCTTATTTCTGAACACAGTTAAATCCCCAGTTATAAAGAGGGTGTGCACACTTCTGAAACCGCATTAGTGTTTTATTTTTACTTCCCGTCCCTACGATTTCAGTTTGTTTTTCAATTGTACAATTCAGTTGTACAGTTTCATTAAAGTGGTTGTAAACCCACTTTTTAAACAAAGACCTACACAGGTAAGCCTAGATTAAGGCTTACCTGTAGGTGCATGAAATATCTCCTTAACCTACACGGTTAAGGAGATATTTGTATGTAAATGCGGCGACGCTGACGTCACCCCATTCACAAATTCGGCTAGGTCGCAACATTCGACGACGTAGCCGAATTCGACAGCTCACGCGCGCAGTCACGTCTTCGCCGCTCCGGCCAATCACAGCGCCGGAGCGGCGCTGTGATTGGCAGCAGCGGCGATACTCGGAAGTAACATTCCGGCTATCGCCACAGCGATGGATGCGGCTAGAGGGACACGGACGACTTCGGGGGCCCAGATCGAAGGTAAGTGGTACATAATCCTGGTCTCATTTTTTTACATTACAGAAACCTGACATTTTAATAGGGGTGGGTAGATTTTTTACATCCACTACATGTTGGTCAATTCCCAGGAGAATTCAAGCCGTCTTGGATGTCAAAGGCAGTCAACAACCATATTGGGTAACGATTTTGCTTTTACCTGGTGTTTCCATATTTTTGTCCAACCCCTGTATTTTTCTAGACAGAACCATTTATCTTGTATATCAAACCCTTTCAGCCAGATACCATACCTTGATTCTTCATTTTCAAAGCCTTGGCTTTCTCCGCTGCTTTTTGTTTGCGCTTTTCTTCCAATCGCTCTCGTTTCATTTGCCGCCTTAACAGTCTTTCCTCCTTTTCCTTGGCCTGCAAGAAGTAAATTCAAATTAAAGCCAATCCAACCTGTCAAATATAGTATATAAAGTAGCAAAAAAAAAAATCTTAAAAATAAACTGGTACCCTTCTGGTACTCCAGGTACGATTGGGCTGCATGCTATAAAGCTGGGATTACATCATACAGACCGAAGGTCATTGCCAAATCCTGGGGTGTTCTTATACACCACAATACTGATACCTCTGTGTGCCCACAGATGTTTACTGAACTGTGAGATAGGTTTCCTTTTGTTCATAAAGCGGTAGGAAATTATTATTTTTTTTTAAATGCAAAGACCCCTGGGCAGTTTAGGTCATAATGGGCTAGTATGCATAGTCATAGGACATCCACTCAGAACAGTAAAGCCACCACCCGGCCGTCATTCTGCCACAGGTCAGGCGGGATGGTAATAAACAGACAGTCCGAGGAAATAATTTTTTTCTGAGAATTGACCAGAACCAAGTTGAGGTAAATTACCACCATATTATAAATGTACACCAAGTTGTGCCATCACAAGAGCATATTTTCTTCGTCATGCCCCCCCCCCCTCACCCACCTAGCTGAAGACACATCAGCAGCAAGCTCTGTGGTCATGTGACCACTGAAATAAAGTGATTCGTAAGGTATTTTAAGCATTTGTTCAGTTTTAGGGCCATTCCACACTAGTGCATTGCAGCAACACAGTAAAATGTGTGTGTTCCAGCAACGCAACTGCGATGCACTGCGTTTCCATTAAATGGAGTGGCACCCCAACACTCTGAACAGTAGAGTGCAAAGCACAGCACACATAGTGCACTGCACAAAAAAGGGTCATGTGCGTTTCTGTTGTGGTGCTTTGGCAGTCCATTCATAATCAATGGGCTGCCTTAATACAACACACATTTACACTTTACAATGCATCACTAGAGTGTGAATCGGCTCTTAATGTTAACTTTGCTAAAAGATATTTGCAGACTACCTTTACCACGTCATTGGTAGTTACTAAATGTCTGGCTAGTACACTGGGTTCAATAATGTGTGCCACACTGCCCAGGAACAAATATAGATCAGTAAAGCCAGTCATCTTATTTGCATATCTGTTACAGGTAAGTGACACAAAGAACTGACGCAAGAATGTAAAATGTGCCAGTAAGGAAACTAGCATTTGAGATCAAGTAGAAATGGCATTCCTCACGTTTCTCTCAGGAAAGCTTAAGCCTTTCACATGGCTGTCCGATCAGGTCCGCCTGTCAGTTTTTCAGGTGGAGCTGATCGGACCTTGCAGTCTCCACTTTCATCGGCTGCTCCATAGAAGACACATGTCCGCTGACACCCGCCTTTCTGATCCTGCCTGCAAAAACCAGATAGATGGTGGCCCTATTTTCCATCGACTTCTCCTTAGAGGAGAGCGGGACTGTGTCCGTTTTACGCAGTGGAGTGGAAGGATTCGTCATCCACCTGCTCAGTAGGGATCAGCGGAACGACGACGACCCCCCCCCCCCCCCCCCGCTGAGCAAGCAGAATCCGCTGCACGGAGGCACCAGTGTGAAAGGGGCCTTGGGCTTCATGCACACTGGGGCTTTTTCTAAACGTTTTTCTCCTGGGAGGAGAATAGCAGCTTCAAAAATGCATACATTTTTGCAAAACAATGTTTAGGTGCATCAAGCCTATATTAAATTATAATGGCCATTGGAATTAAAGTTAATAAAATGCCCAAATCACTAATCACTCCTACCTCTTAGGCGCATTTAGGCATTTTTTAAGCCAGTTTTTTTTTTTTCTGTCTATAAAACCCCCCCCTGCCGCTAAACTCTTGCAAAGGCCTACATGTGCATGGACACAAAGGCTAACATGCAGAGTTTAGATGCAGGAAAAAATAAATAAAATAAAAAAATAAAAAAAAAGTCAGCTGCAGCACCCTTTTCGTATCTTTCCATTATATCTAACAATAACTAAAACTGACGTTCCTTTACTGGTATGGAAAAATAGATTCCTGACAGCCTGTGTGTTAAAAGAAGCATAACCTTACCACAGACTGTCGGCGTTGCTCCACAGTCAGCTCATCATCAGAGTCACTGTAGTACTTAGAATACAGGTACGGTTTGTGCACATAGGACTGCCGGGTGCCCTTTGCCTTTGCTTCACCCGCTTCACCAGCTTTATTTTGAGTAGCTGCTTTCTCTTCATCTGAAGTAAAATAAAAGGATTAATACAGTTATCACCAAATAAGAGAAAACTCACTTTTTTTATTAATTTAATATATTTTCACAACTTAAAAAGTAAAAAAACAGATAAAAATAGATGCATGATTTTTACCAAATTAAATCTGCAGAGTAAGCCATAAAGGCATAGTCTTATAATAATGCCTTTACACTTTAAGCTGCTGTTCTTTTTTTTTATCAGAAATGAGAATCAGCCGTAAACCTACCATCAGAAGTAATTTCACCCTCTTCTGTACTGTCTGACACAGCCTCATCTTCATCGTCACTCTCTTCTTCAAATGAGGACAAGTCACTGGTGTGGACTGAACTAACCGTCACATCTGACAGAGCATCCAGGTCTGAATCAATAGATGGGCATTCTACAACAAAAAACAAGATGGGAAAAACATTAAATAGGCCTGACTGGTATTATTCTTTATACAAAACTACACACTTTATACATGCTACACTCTTTCTAAAGGGCCATTTACATAATCTGTATTGGGCTACACTGGAAGCTTTGCCCAACACAATCCCAATGCACAGACAAGCCAATTTTCCTTGTTTTCCATTAAGTCAGCAAATACCGCTGAGTTGCAGTGGTGTGCACTGAAAAGTACTGCTTTTTAGTGCAGCGTGTTGAATTCAGAATGGCCAAAGTGCTGGTTTCTGACAGACAAACACCAATAACAAGCAGACATAACCCCCCCCCCCTCCATCTGTCAATTACCAGCAGTTTAAAAAAAATCTGAAAGAATTGTGCAATTACAGATGTCATGGCTTTGTAAATCAACCTTGAGACTTGGTATTTTTTTTAAATGCATTTGTTTAGTCTTCTATTATTCAGCATTGCTGCTGCACTTTGGTTTGTTTCCTTATACTGTACTATTCTGTGTCCGATTTCAGAACAGAGCCCTGACCTTACCCAAACATTAGGAAGAGATATCTTTTCTTTGCTGAGGCATCGTCACAACAATCTCCTGAAAGGAGTGTGAACTACAGAAACATACCTTCTTTCACAGGCTCAATAGGCTTCTGCTTACTGCTGCTCTTTTCAATGATGAATTTTACAGATTCTGCGTCACCCTCTTTTTCCTTCACAGATTTTTCCTCCTTCTGCCTTGTGGCCTCATCAGCCTTTCTTACATGTTCATTCTTCTTCTCAGTCTTGGTTTCTTTTTTGTCCTCCTTTTCAACTTTTTCAATGACCTCATTTTTTTTCTCTGCTTTCTCAACTGCTTTAGGTCTTTGCTCATCAATATCATTCACAATGTCTTTGCTTTGAGAAGAGCCAATGATTTCACTGACTACATTTTTATTTTCTTCCACGGGTGGTAAAATGTCAGTTGTATCTTCCTCCTTTACAACCTGCTCAACACTGTCACTGGGAATTTCAGGGACAGGTTTTTCATTGTCCTGGGTCTCTTCTGGAGGGCGGTCTTTCTCCAGCGACGCATCTACATTCTGCTGTAGAATTCTTCTGGACACCTTTTCTGCATTTTTATGGTTTGCATTTTCTGTTAGGGCCCGGGCAGCTGTAGCCTCTTGATTTAGGGAACTTATGGCTTCCAAAATAGACATGGCATCATTTGCTACACTCGTGCTAGGCCCAACTGCAGAGATGGAACCTTTTGGGAAAAAGAAAACAGAAGAATCAGATTTGTTACACTACTTCCATGCATATAACAACTGAAACTCAAAACTGGATATGCATTTAAAAACTATTCTTATAGCTTTTGCACCTTCCGATTCAGCAAAACGTTTACAAACCACCCCCCCATGACAGCATGGCACTTCGCATGGCTGGTGGATATCAATCCTGATTATCAGTGGGTACAATCTATCAGTGACAATCAGGAACCAGAGTGGTCCCCATCATGTGATCACTAGATCAGCTCTGACATAGTAATCACATGCAGGTTAAAGCCTTTACATAAGGCCAGTCTGCATAAAATCTATAGATGAAATAAAAAAAATACATTTAAAAAATAAAATAAAAATAAAAAAAGTGTAGGGGTTAAAAAAGTAATTTTTTCCCCCCTAGTTATACTTACCTCGGTGGATGGAGCATCAGACCAATGCTGCATCTGTGCCCCGGCGTCTCTGGACTGAGAACCGAGCCACCGAACACTGCCGATGGCTCGGTTCTCACACCTCCCCGAGCAGAGCCATGCTGACTGTCACAGGAGTGCAAAACGAATTGCACTCCTGTGACCTAGAGGAGAAGCCCAGCCTAAAAAGCTCAGGCTGGACTTCACCTTTAATGGTTTTATATTTAATTAACGTATTTATTGGCATATAACACGCACCCCAAGTTTAGTAGGGAAGTTTAAGGGAAAAACTTACATTTTAAATGCCCATCAATGCAGTTTTATCAGTGTCCATATGCAGCCTTGCCCTTAATTGCAGCATGATTAGTTGGTGCCCATCTGCAGGATGTGTGCCCAGGTTTGTGATGGGTTAATTTTAAAACATCATCCTGCATAGTCATGGGCTATGTAGCTTTAGAATACCCAACAATCTCTAGACTTGCAGGTGGATTACTATGGTGAAAAAGTATTGCATTGTGGGCCAGGCTGATGGTATGTGTCTTTTAGATCCGACGACATAAAAAAAGTGGAGACATTTCAAGCCAAAAAGGCGATTTTTTTTTTTAACCCTGCTACTCAAGGGAACAAGCGCCACCGAGATAGACAGAGCCGGATGTCCTGTTTACTCGGCTTGCCTCGCAGTCCCACCCAGTCCCAGCTCCTATGATGGACATAATACCGGTCCAATGACTGGACATAAATGCTAGGAGCCGGGACTGGGCGTGAAAGAGCGGAGCCGAGTACACAGGAGATTCGGCTGTCTATTTCGGTGGCGCTCGTTCCCTCTTTCCCCTCCGAGGCAGCCATTCTGCGTATAGCACTCACCCATGATTTTCCCCTGATTTTAGGGGGGAGTGTGCTTTATACGCCAATATGCAAATTAGAATTACCTGACGTATGCGGACGCCGATTAACTTGTCCTGAGCATCTAAGTATCAATGGCCTCCGGTCATGAAATGGTTAAATAAGCATCCCACTTTCAAAGAGTTTAAACTTGCATCCTATTACTGACGGACCATGGCGTCCTACTCAGAGCCCCCCAATGATCAGCTACTTTCAAAGGCTCCATTCACACCAATGGGTTTTTTCATGCTTTTTTCAGAAACGCAAAGCATTTATAATTTTTTTTTTAAACATGGGTCCCTATGGAACACGTTCACATCAATGCATTTTTGTTCTTCTGCATTTTTGTGTAAGTTGTATTTAAAAACGAGCAGTGTAAATACTGAATATCAGCTATCTTGAGGCCGGTCACATCTCTCGCAGCCGCTTTCCAGCTCTGATAGATGTCTGCGGGAGGGGCCGTGATCTCCCTCGGACGTTAGCGGGAGATCACGTGGCTCGTCACGTTGTCTCCTCTCCAGAAGCCACCCATCGGAGCTGGAAAGCGGCGAGTCACGTTACCAGCCTGAAGACAGCTGATATTAAGCATTTACACTGCTCGTTTTTAAATACAACTTACACATTGTGCTATGCCAGCCTCTAATAGTAAGGCTTGCACTGACAAATTTAAGATTTTAATAAAATAATAGCGGCGGGGCCGGGCTGGAAACAGACAGATGGAGCTGACAGGGAGGAAGGAGGGGGTGAGGGGGGAGAGAGGAGAGCTGAGGGGACAGCAGCCTATCACAGAGGGAGGCACCTTTGACCACGGTGATCAGGGCGGAGCTGCCGTGGTTATCGCGGTCTGTTTAGAGAGGGCATACAGGAAGCGGTAGGTTTATTTTTTTTTATACAGTTTAGAGGGGGGCAGATTACATAGCACAAGCGCCGTGTTGTGTAATCTGCTTTAAGGGACCAGAATAATAAAAAAGTTGGGTTAACAAAACGCTTTAACCTTGCTATTGCCAACCCTAAATTACCGCGACAGCAGATTCTGGGACAACATTAATTCCTATCCTCACCCTCCCCTTCATTCTTCCTCCTCCCTTCATCCCTGTTCTGCCTTCTTCCTCCATCACATTCTTTACTTCTCATTATTCATTCTTAGGCTCGGCTCGCAAGCAACTCGGTGAACGCCTATTGTCACACTTTATTGGCTACATAATAAATACAGTACACAGAATGCCAATGGGCTATTGGGCTACAGCCTTCCTCAAAGCGTTGCAGTTGAACTACGGTGTGCTTTTTGGTGCAGTTTTGTTCACCAGTTCAGGTGCAAATTTTAACTTTAAACCGCACCTGAATCAGACTGAAAACTGCACAGGACTCAAGACCGTTGTTATGTAATTTAAACATTTTCAATGAAATCGGAGTAAACAAAAAACAGATCGCAGCTGGCTTGCAGCTATGTGAACCGGCTCCAGAGAGAAGGCTGGCGGTTCACATGGTACAAGCATTTTCCCACGTTTTTAACGTTACACCCATTTGTAGGGTGTAACCTAAAACATGATTGTATCCCAACCAGCTTAGAGTTGGCATATTCTCCTGGTGCCTGCAAGTGTTTCCCCCAGGTACTCCGGTTTCATCCCACACTCCAAAGAAATGCTGGTAGGTAAATTGGATCCTGTATAAAATTGGCCCAAGTATGTGTATGTATGAGATTTGGGGACCTTAGATTGTAAGCTCCTAGAGAACAGTACCGTGTATGTGTAATATTATATATATATATATATATATATATATATTTTTTTTTTTTTTAACACACATGTAAATTGACGGCGCTATACAAGTACCTGTAATAATATATATATATATATATATATATATACACATACATACATATATATATATACACACACACACACACACATACATACATCCCCAAATCTCATACCATCCCCCTTCCCTTACCTGAACTGCACATATCACATCCACAGACAGGGATTGCCTGTAAGTCAAGATACTACAAGTCCCATCTGCCTCCGGGTAGCAGGGCTGTGATGTTACTGCACTTAAGGCTCGATTCCCACCTATGCATATTTAATAAATTTTGCAGATTTGCACTACTGTCCATTTAACATGATTACCTATGGAACACGTTCTGTAGCGCAAATCTGCAAAACGCACTAAAAATGCATAGGTGTGAATCAAGCCTTGGTCCATTGTTTATTTCCCCTGCCTGTATAAGGACCTGTGGCTAAAATGAATCAATGCAGAGGCCTGTGCACTGCACCCATTGGGCACTGATCACACTTGAAAATGCTCTGCAGGCTTGAATGCATAAATGCCCATTTTTATAAATTCAATGTTGGTGCGTTTGTTTATGTAAAGGTGGACTTTGCCTGTAAATGAACAAAAAATAAAAGTACCAGTGTTAGGAACCGATGATTCAAACTTCTCTTCGGTCTGCTCATGATTTGCACTGGCATCCTCCTTGTTGTGTAGTGTGGCCAGAAAATCTTGTACAACTTTTTCCACTTGAGGTCTAAATGTGTGGTTTATCTTTGGATCCACCACCTGGGATATAATACGGTCAATACCTGCTTCAAGCATTCCAGACCTGAAGAAAAAAGAAAGATACTCATATATTCTGTATGTCGCAGTAATGACAGTAAAATCTTGCAAAACACTTTTCAGATTATGACCAACATAACAATGGATGGAGTGCTGAGACCTGTCCGTTGAAGTGAGAGGAGAGTACACAGCAGAGGCTGCAGAAACTCTATAGCAAGCAGCAGTACCAGCGAGCGATCAGTGTCCCTGCTCTCGTATGGATGTAATAAACTAATTTGTGTATTTCATTTGAATGAAATTTTTAATAAATATTTGTAGGTTTTATATGGATATTTTATTTTTACTTTGAGATACTGTCTGGGATTTTCCTTAGTTGATCATTTGGTGGAATTAGGCTATTGGGGTGAGGGGAACCGCATGCGATTCGGACAGGAATCACACTGCATTTCTGTTCAAATGACATGCGATTCTTTGCAGTGCGATGAGACATTCATTTTGTATGGCTCCAATCACACTGCACCCGCACAAAAGGAGCATGCCCCTTCCGAACCCCCCCCCCCCCCGGCTCTGGAATTAGATTACATGGGTGGTCACACCCATGTGATCCGATTCAGCCAATTGCACTGCATTTTGCAAACCGTCTTTGGGATGTCGTTAACTTAACACAGACACCTGCAGCTGTTCACATAAACCGAGTGCTATGGTGATGCAGTGCACCTAAAATTAAGGATTGGGACATTTGTTAAAGTGCTTATTTGGATTGAAGGACAGATTATTTTTTTTAACACTGGTTCCTGTGTAGCACAAGCTTCCATAATATTTTTAAGGTTGATCTATTACAGCGCAGCGCATTTGTATATGCATATATTCTGGCCAGGATTTTAACTTTGTAACACCGCTGCTTTCATATTGCTATTCACTAGGGTGAATGCAAGATTTTTATTCACCGATAACAACAAAAGGGGTAAATATTTGAACTGACTTACTCCAACATTTGTCAGTAGGAATGCCATTACATTTACTGCCCCTACATGCATGTTCAAAAGATGGTGGCAGGTTGCTGCAAAATCTACAACCCCATAGTAAAAACAGGTTGAAGACGTCATGGTCACAACAGATTATGTGAACTTGTAGACATTTACTTGTTTTTTTATAAAAACAATGAGCTACAAACAGGGGGAGGAGCCAGGGGCACCAACAAGGGACCCAAAAAGAGGAGGATCAGGACTGCCCTGTGCAAAACCATTGCACGGAGCTTTTTATTTACCTTTATTACTTTAAATTTGGCCATAATACACTGATCACAATTTGTCTACTTCGGCAAGGACCAGCCATATTTCAGTTAGCGATGGCCATCACTGCTCGACAAAAGCTGATTGCTTTGAAGGGACATATGTGCCGTCCTACGGAATGTCTCGGCCAAGGATTTCTCCTTTCAACTCGTTTGTGTGGATGAAGGAATTTGTTACAATACATTTAAAGGGGTTGTAAAGGTTCGTTTTTTATTTTCTAAATAGGTTCCTTTAAGCTACTGCATTGTTGGTTCACTTACCTTTTCCTTTGATTTACCTTCTAAATGTTTTTTTTCTTTGTCTGAATTTCTCACTTTCTGTTTCTCCTCACTAAACTTCACACCATCATCCGAGTGGTGTTGAGTCAGCCAGAACAGCTTACTGAGGAGGAACAGGAAGTGAGAAATTCAGACAAAGAAAAAAAATATTTAGAAGGGAAATCTAAGGAAAAGGTAAGTGAACCAACAATGCACTACCTTAAAGGAACCTATTTAGAAAATAAAAAACGAACCTTTACAACCCCTTTAATCTTGACACTATTTTAGACAGAGTGATGTCTTCCCTTCTCTATGCAATGAAGACAGATCATAGCTGGGATGGGCCAACAGGGTACTGAAAAATAAAATAAATCACTGCACTGTGTTTTAGTACTTCTCTCAAGAGCCCTCATCCTTGATGCAGGGAGAAGTCTGCTTTTAGAAGTTAGGCAAATATCCAAATGCATTGCTGAGAGGATGTGGGAAGAGAGATTTCCTACTCGGTGGTCTTCATTGGGTGCTGCTATTAGTAACGCTGTACAAGTTAACCTACTCAAGTAGAAACTGCCCCAAAAGATATGATCTGGCCTGGATATTCTCCTGGGGTTCCATCTAACCCATTTATCCATAGTAGTGAAAATATACAACTTGGATGCCATTTAAAGTGGAGCTCCACCCTAAAATCATACTTTACTTCTATAGCTTCCTTTTAACCTGTTTAAAAAGATTCTGTGCAAAAAAATGTTTTACCTTGCCTTGATCACCCCGTTGCTAGGCAGAATTGCTAATCTGCCTTCTTCCTGGACCACCGTGGTTCTCCTATCCTACCTAAGCCGCACTGACTCCTGGGCAATGAGTGTCATTTCCCAGGAGACTCTGCACTTTTCTCTGCCTGTTTTACCTAGGTGGTCATAACAATGCGGCGAGACGTTCCTCCGCCGCCGCCCGTTCTCATGACAACAAAAGAAAACAAAAGAAAACCTGCGCTACGAGCGGCGCTCTACTTTGCACAAGCGAGATCGAGAGGTGCATGCTGGTTACCCAGCATGCATCTCTCCACGAGAACAAGTATAAAAAAAGGAACTGGGCTTCAGATGCCCACACATAGGATGGCAACGGCCACAGCATGAGCTGCAGCACATAAGGCAATAGAATGACTTACTGATCGATTTGGGAGCTATTACTATCTTTAATGGAATGTTTAATGTAGATAAATTTAACTTGCCAAAAAAAAAAATAATCAAAAATTTTGACCGGAACTCCGCTTTAACTCGTGGATACCATGACATTCCTTTTCTGTCGTTTCTTCCCTCAACCCTCCCCCACAATTCACATTCCCTCTACCCTGTGCGCGTTTTTGTCTCCTCCATTTCTTATTCTTTACACCCCCCTCCACGTTTCTGCAGCTACGAGAAGGTCCCAATGACATTTCACAGTCTTTCACGTGGATCGAAACACTCTGTACTTGTTTTACATGGTTCTATATGACTCATGGTTGATATGACCTTTAGCCCTGGTTCACATTGACGCTACTTTGAAATTGCGCTACTTCACTTGAAGTAGCGCAAGTTCAAAGTAGCAAGGTCAGTGCGATTTCAGGTGCTGCTTGACATCTGTGTGGCTTTATAAACCGTCGCACCTGAAATCGGCAAAAGTAGTGCAGGAACTACTTTTGCAAATGGGTGCAGCACCGCAAAATCGGTGTTGCAACGATTGGAACAGTGCCATTGCCTCCAATAGGCTGCGACTTGTCATGCGATTTGATCTCTCAAATCGCATGACAAATCGCTCAAATGTGAACCTAGGCTCAATGGACTTTTTTTTTTTATCTTGGTTAGAATACTTACACAACCCTTTTGTGAGTAGCTGTTTCATTAGAGATTCTGCATATGGTCAAGGTGGTCTATACTTATGTCCCCCTGTTTACTATGCTGAACTGTTTGTATCTGCCTGAACTATTTTTCAATTATGCGTTAGAGAAAAATAAATAAAAAATAAATAAAAAAAAACCACACATACACACACAAACTTCCAGTGTGGTGGGGCCGGGAGAAATATTCCTGATAAATGAGAACACACCAGCACAAGAGACATCTCACTCAGTGTAATGTCCCTTTTATTGCTTTAAAAGGAGAAGTACAGGCAAAGCTTGTTTGGCTATACTTCTATGGATCACAGGAGAAGTGCATTTCGTTCTGCACTTCTGTGACAGTTTTTAGCAGACAGCGGGCTGACGCCTCAGAGCTGGTCCAGGCTCGGGTAAGTTCGCTCACATGCCTGGCTGGCACCTGGCTCAGCCTCTCAGTAAGCTGCTGAGAGCATGAACCAGCCACTCCCGCCCCCTTCACAGCCCAGCACTCCAGTGAGCGCAGGGGGGCAGGGTAGAGAGCTGTTGACTGACAGTCACCAGCTCTCTGCTCGGGGAGCTGTGAGAACTGAGCCATCAGCGGTGGTCGATCACTCGTTTTTCAGTGTTAGAGCTGGAAAGGGAGGAATGCAGCATCGGACCGATGGTTGCATCCACCTGGGTAAGTAGGATTAGGATAATAATAATAATATTCTCATACTTCTCTTTTAATTCATTTAATTTATCCCACGACTTCCAGAACCAAGACTGGAAACTGCTCATATCCCTTATATAGTACACTTCTTGCAAGTAGGAACGATAAATTACCGGTACACATTTTTGGGCCTGCCCAGACACATCTTTGAAACCAGTACACGATGTCCAAGTCATCAATTACCCACAATCTTTTGAGGCTGCTTTGGACAGGAGATTAAACAAAAAAAAAAAATCAGACTATCATAAGACACATAAAAGGAAAACAGAAAAAAATAGCAGAGGGAATAAAAACAATGTCCAGATCCCTTTAAATCGTTTATTGTTCCTTCCTGGTTTAGAATCACTTACTATTAGTAGACTCGATCTTTAAACTGTTTGGGTGGTCACATGCCCACTTTATACTAACCAATAAGTCGCTTTCCGGTCAGAAAACTCATCTAGCATGCCTCAATGCATTTCTCTTATCCTGGGTTACTTTCTACACATGACCTATAATTTCAGCTGCATGTGATCCTCCTGTGTTCTGTTGCCTCTCTCTCATAACAGCACTGGGTCAGCTGTCTTTAGAAAGGATGATTCTACCTCCAGAGTGTGGATTCCTTGATTTGCAATCCATATTGCTTGTCAACAGTGAGGGGGAGAGTGTCTCTCCTTCTGGTAAGGGCGCAAGAACTGTAAGCTCTTCAATTGCTTGGGCAGCAAGAACTTTTATCAAAAGGAGAGACATTGTTTTTTCTGGCAAAATGTATTTTACTATTTAATTTAATGGGGAAAGGGTCTGTTCTCACAGGCTTACTGCATTACAAGGCAAGAAAAGAACATTCAGCAGTCAGATCATCAGCGAACATAAATGGTAACCTATAATGTACACTGAAAATGCAAAATACTGGAAGTAAATGAACTGCAAGATGAAAAAAAACATGCAGAATAGATCATTTTCTGTACAAGACGGGACTCACTTGAGCACCTGTTGCCTGATATTATTCCTCAGCTGATTCTTGTTCAGATGGGGGCTCCAGGTGTGATTTGCCAAGTGGTTAGATACAAAATTGTCAACTCGTTGTCTCAAATTTTGGTATGCAGGCTACAGGACATAAAAAGCAAGAAGAGAGGAGGATATTAAACCATTGTAAAATGATACAAGAGCCAATACAACAACTACATCTACTACATTTAGTTTCCAGCTGCAAGGCAAAACTGGTTTAAAAAGAGCATTAGGAATAAGAGCACATTTAAAAATGTGATGGCTTAAAAGGGTTAAGTCCAAACGCCCTACTGACTTTTTAATGCATCAGGAAGGGACAGGTTGTGGCTGCCCACCTACTGCACTCGGCACCACCACTTTAAGGACCACTAGGGCGCGATGCCAGAGCCGATGCGCGTGGCCCATGATGTCTGCCAGCCACCCGTGATAGCTCCCGAGAGACAGAATGGGGATCTGTCATGTAAACAGACATATCGCTGTTCTGTCAGGTGAGGAGAGAGAGATCCGTTTCCAGTGATTAGGAACAGCGATCTGTCTCCTCCTTCAGTCACTACACTGCCCCCACAGTTGGAAACGCCTCCCCAAGGAAACTAAGGAAACGCCCCCCCCTAAGGAAACGCCCCCCCCTAAGGAAACGCCACCCCCCTAAGGAAACGCCCCCCCCTAAGGAAACGCCACCCCCCTAAGGAAACGCCACCCCCCTAAGGAAACGCCACCCCCCTAAGGAAACGCCACCCCCCTAAGGAAACGCCACCCCCCTAAGGAAACGCCCCCCTGCTTGATCTCCCCCTAGTGTTATCTCCTGCCAGTGTCATTTATACAGTAATCAGTGGATATTTTTAGCTCTGATCACTGTATAAATGTCAGTGGTCCAAAAAAAATTTATAAAAAATAAAAAAAAGTGTCAAAAAGTGTTTGATCTGTCCACTGCAATCCCATGCAAAAAAAAAAAAGACAACTGATCACCACCATTACTAGTAAAAAAATAATAAAAAATCCCCAATTTTGTAAAACGCTATAACTTTTGCGCAAACCAATATACGCTTGGAATTTTCTTTTACCAAAAATATGTAGAATACATATCGGCCTAAACTGATGAAGAAAGATATTTATTACATGAATACCATTTTTTGGGGGATATTTATTATAGAAAAAAAAATGTTTTTTTCAAAAATTGTCAGTCTTCGTTTATAGCGCAAAAAATAAAATACCGCAGAGGTGATCAAATTCCATCAAAAGAAAGCTTTATTTGTGGGGGGGGGTGGGGGACGACAAATTTTGTTTGGGTACAACGTCGCACGACCGCACAATTGTCAGTTAAAGCGACGCAGTGCCGTATAGCAAAAATGGCCCGGTCATTAAGGCCTCGTACACACGAAAATCAGAAGGGAAAATTCGTAAGACGGCTGTCTGCTGATTTTCGGATCATTAGTACGGTGCTTTCGACAGCCGATATTACTTTTTCGTCAGACAAAAGCTGGATGTGCAGGCTATAAAAATTGTCGGATGTAAACTCAACGTCCGATTTTCGTTCGGATGGTCAGTACAGAAATCGTCACACAAGTCGAAAGTACGAACACGCATGCTCGGAATCAACGAACGACTGGGAAGAGTTTGGTCTTGTAAACTACCATTCGTAATCTAGAATTAACATTTGTGACGCGGCAATTGATAAAATGTTGAAATGCAGCGCACATTCTCGTCTTCTTTAATAGGATAATAATGAAGCTTCTTTACTGGTGATACTGATGTAGTTATGTCAAATGTATTATAAAAGGCATCTGTTTTGTATGGTCTGAAAATTGCAAATCAACGTTTACCAAACTTCTACTAACAAGAAATTAGCAGAAGGGGCCCAAAGGGTGGCGCTTGAGAAATGAACTTCCTCTTTATACTCTCATAGAACGTCACTACGTTCGTGTTTGTCAAATGACAATTTGCGGATAGTTTGTATGCTAGACAAAATCCTGCCCACGCGCTTTTGACAAAAATCAGACGTTCGGTCGTCCAACAATCAGACCGTGTGTACGAGGCCTAAGGGGGCAAATCCTTCCGGTCTTTAACCGCTTCCGGACCGCCCACCCTTTTACGTCGCTACTTTGAAAAGGAATACCGTTGTTATGGTAGCAGCTAGCTACCATAACCCTGGTATCCTCTTCTTCAGCGGGCAGTCTGCTTCAAGATAAAAAAGTGGTCTCTGCGGCGGATTCGCCACGAGATCACTTATCGGTGGCGGGAGAGGCGCCCCCCCCTCCCGCCGCTCTCCAGAGGCGATCGGATGCTGTCCCTTGTTAGGTATGGAGACGTTTGAGGGGAAGATGGCCCCGCCCGTCTCTATATCAATCATTGCAGGGCAGAAGCAACGTAAAAACTTCACTTCCGCCCAATGCTCTCATATATATATATATATATATATATATATATATATAAAAAAATTTTAAACGACAATAAATTTTTATATATTTTTTTAATTGCATTTTAGTGTAAATATGGAGATCTGAGGTCTTTTTGACCCCAGAACTTAAATTAGGTCCTGTCATGCTTTTTAGTTCTACTACAAGGGATGTTTACATTCCTTGTAATAGGAATAAAAATGACCCTAAAATTTTTAAATAAGGTAGACCGAGAGCAATAATTCTAGCCCTAGACCACCTCTAACTCAAAACATGCAATCTGCAGAATTTTTTAAACGTCACCTATAGATATTTTTAAGGGTAAAAGTTTGTCGCTATTCCACGAGCGGGCGCAACTTTGAAGCGTGACATGTTTGGGTATCAATTTACTCGGCGTAACAACTTTCGCAACATAAAAAAAAAATTAGGCTAACTTTACTGTTGTCTTTAGTGAATTTTTTCCCAAAAAAGTGCTAGGGTTGCAACGACTGCCATTTTATTTTCTAGGGTGTGTATGTACACTCTGAGAACAACAGACAGAAGAGATTTGGACCCCTTTCACACTGCGGCATTTTTCAGGTGCTTTTGGGCTAAAAATAGCACCTGAAAAACGATGAACGCGGGCTCTCATACTGGGGCTGCAGGGGAGCTGTTTTTCAGGCGCTATTTTTAGCCCAAAAGCACCTGAAAAATACCCCAGTGTGAAAGGGGTCCAAATCTCTTCTGTCTGTTATTCTCAGAGTGGATTAGAGATTTTGCACCCTAACCATATAGTTGGTTATTTATATGTACCATTGCATATAGAGATTTAGGAATAAATTGCCTTATTTTTTTAAACTTTACATATTAAAGCGGAGTCCCACCCATATAAAAGTCAGCAGCTACATGCGGGCGAACTAAGCCCCACTCCTCTCCTTGGTGCCGGCATCGTGACTGTGGGTGCCCGGCTGTGGCTTCACAGCCGGGCATGCATGAGCAGCGCCGCGATTGGCAGGGCAATCTTCTGGGACCTATGACAGCAGAAGATTGCAAGGAGGGAGGGGGGGGAGATGTGAACTTCCTTCTAGAGCCGCGGAACACTGGAAGTGGGAGATGGATGGCCCTAAAAAGAGGGTATCCGCCCGCCCGACCACCCCCCCCCCCCAAAAAAAATGACATGCCAAATGTGGCATGTCAGGGGGTCACCATCATTTAAAGTGGAAGTTCCATCTTTGGGTGGAACTCCGCTTTAAATAAATTATACGCCACACTTTTTTTAAAGTTATTATCCGATTAATAAATCGGCCAACTAATTGATTATATAAAAATAATCGTTAGTTGCACCCTTACTGAACTCCATTTCTAACTTGAGTGACCCTGGATCTCAAAAAACTGGAGAACTCCAACATGTAACCCGCTTCTGTGATGGCCCGACAAAGCAATAGTCTGATGGGGGAGGGGAGACACAGGAGTTGGTCACCAATAGGAAAAGGTATGGGATTATACACGCTCCAGGATGTGCCTGCTATTCCCACGAGTTGTAGTTTAATCACACATTTCCAACAGATTTACTTTATTACTACTAGCTAGAGCTGCACGATTCTGGCTAAAATGAGAATCACGATTTTTTTTGCTTAGAATAAAGATCACTATTCTCGCTGCGTAACATCTTCTTTCACATTATACAAATTGGGCTAACTTTGCGGTTTCGTTTTTTTTTTTTTATTCATTAAAGTGTATTTTTTAAAAAAAAGTTGCGTTTGAAAAACCGCTGCGCAATTTTATTCTCTAGGGTCTCTGCTAAAAAAATATATATATCATGTTTGGGTGTTCCAAGTAATTTTCTAGCAGAAAATATAGATTTTTTTACTTGTAAGCAACAAATGTCAGAAAAGGTTTGGTCTTTAAATGGTTAAACTTCC